>ONZH01028864.1:0-370284 GCA_900303285.1 Rhinella marina
GGTTTTGGGCATGAAAACTGGCATCAAAGTGGGCAGACAGGCACTTTTCACTGATTTGAATAAGTAACTGATGTTTTTAAGGGGTTAAATGAATTCGGGCCAGAGATCTCGCACTGCCGACATACAGAGGGTGATGCCCCACATCAGATACAGTTCAGTTCAGCCTGGCCCGAACAGGTTCTGGGCATGAAAACTGGCATCAAAGTGGGCAGACAGGCACTTTTCACTGATTTGAATAAGTAACTGATGTTTTTAAGGGGTTAAATGAATTCGGGCCAGAGATCTCGCACTGCCGACATACAAAGGGTGATGCCCCGCATCAGATACAGTTCAGTTCAGCCTGGCCCGAACAGGTTCTGGGCATGAAAACTGGCATCAAAATTGGCAGACAGGCACTTTTCCCTGATTTGAATAAGTAACTGATATTTTTAAGGGGTTAAATGAATTCGGGCCAGAGATCTCGCACTGCCGACATACAGAGGGTGATGCCCCGCATCAGATACAGTTCAGTTCAGCCTGGCCCGAACAGGTTTGGCATTGAAAACTGGCATCAAAGTGGGCAGACAGGCACTTTTCCCTGATTTGAATAAGTAACTGATGTTTTAAGGGGTTAAATGAATTCAGGCCCAGAGATCTCGCACTGCCGACATACAGAGGGTGATGCCCCACATGAGATACAGTTCAGTTCAGCTGGCCCGAACAGGTTTGGGCATGAAAACTGGCATCAAAGTGGGCAGACAGGCACTTTTCCCTGATTGAATAAGTAACTGATGTTTTAGGGCTTAAATGAATTCGGGCCAGAGATCTCGCACTGCCGACATACAGAGGGTGATGCCCCGCATCAGATACAGTTCAGTTCAGCCTGGCCCGAACAGGTTCTGGTCATGAAAACTGGCATCAAAGTGGGCAGACAGGCACTTTTCCTGATTTGAATAAGTAACTGATGTTTTTAAGGGGTTAAATGAATTCGAGGCCAGAGATCTCGCACTGCCGACATACAGAGGGTGATGCCCCGCATCAGATACAGTTCAGTTCACCCTGGCCCGAACAGGTTTTGGGCATGAAAACTGGCATCAAAGTGGGCAGACAGGCACTTTTCACTGATTTGAATAAGTAACTGATGTTTTTAAGGGGTTAAATGAATTCGGGCCAGAGATCTCGCACTGCCAACATACAGAGGGTGATGCCCCGCATCAGATACAGTTCAGTTCAGCCTGGCCCGAACAGGTTCTGGGCATGAAAACTGGCATCAAAGTGGGCAGACAGGCACTTTTCACTGATTTGAATAAGTAACTGATGTTTTTAAGGGGTTAAATGAATTCGGGCCAGAGATCTCGCACTGCTGACATACAGAGGGTGATGCCCCGCATCAGATACAGTTCAGTTCAGCCCTGGCCGAACAGGTTCTGGGCATGAAAATTGGCATCAAAGTGGGCAGACAGCACTTTTCACTGATTTGAATAAGTAACTGATGTTTTTAAGGGGTTAAATGAATTTGGGCCAGAGATCTCGCACTGCCGACATACAGAGGGTGATGCCCCGCATCAGATACAGTTCAGTTCAGTCTGGCCCGAACAGGTTTTGGGCATGAAAACTGGCATCAAAGTGGGCAGACAGGCATTTTTCCCTGATTTGAATAAGTAACTGATGTTTTTAAGGGGTTAAATGAATTCAGGCCAGAGATCTGGCACTGCCAACATACAGAGGGTGATGCCCCGCATCAGATACAGTTCAGTTCAGCCTGGCCCGAACAGGTTTTGGGCATGAAAACTGACATCAAAATGGGCAGATAGGCACTTTTCCCTGATTTGAATAAGTGATGTTTTTAAGGAGTTAAATGAATTTGGGCCAGAGATCTCGCACTGCCGACATACAGAGGGTGATGCCCCGCATCAGATACAGTTCAGGTCAGCCTGGCCCAAACAGGTTCTGGGCATGAAAACTGGCATCAAAGTGGGCAGACAGGCACTTTTCCCTGATTTGAATAAGTAACTGATGTTTTTAAGGGGTTAAATAAATTCAGGCCAGAGATCTCGCACTGCCGACATACAGAGGGTGATGCCTCACATCAGATAGAGTTCCGTTCAGCCTGGCCCAAACAGGTTCTGGGCATGAAAACTGGCATCAGTGGGCAGACAGGCACTTTTCACTGCTTTGAATAATTAACTTATGTTTTTAAGGGGTTAAATGAATTCGGGCCAGAGATCTCGCACTGCTGACATACAGAGGGTGATGCCCCACATCAGATACAGTTCAGTTCAGCCTGGCCCGAACAGGTTCTGGGCATGAAAACTGGCATCAAAGTAGGCAGACAGGCACTTTTCCCTGATTTGAACAAGTTACTGATATTTTTAAGGGGTTAAGTGAATTAGGGCCGAGATCTCGCACTGCCACATACAGAGGGTGATGCCCCACATCAGATACAGTGGAGATCAGCCTGGCCCGAACAGGCTCTGGGCATGAAAACTGGCATCAAAGTAGGCAGACAGGCACTTTTCACTGATTTGAATAAGTAACTGATATTTTTAAGGGGTTAAATGAATTTGGGCCAGAGATCTCGCACTGCCAACATACAGAGGGGTGATGCCCCACATAAGATACAGTTGAAGTCAGCGTTTCCTGACCAAGTTCTGGGCATGAAAACTGGCATCAAAGTGGGCAAATAGCCCCTTCTCATTGATCTGAATAAGTAACCGATGCGGCCCTAATACAGTACCATCACAGTATATACGATTATACTGATCTCATGTATACGATTATACAGTACCATCACAGTATATACAATTATACAGATCTCATGTATATGATTATACAGTACCATCACAGTATATACGATTATACTGATCTCATGTATACGATTATACAGCACCATCACAGTGTATACGATTATACTGATTTCATGTATACGATTATAAAGTACCATCACAGTGTATACGATTATACTGATCTCATGTATATGATTATACAGCACCATCACAGTATATACGATTATACTGATCTCATGTATACGATTATACAGTACCATCACCAGTGTATACGATTATACTGATCTCATGTATTTTGATTATACAGCACCATCACAGTGTATACGATTATACTGATCTCATGTATACGATTATACAGTACCATCACAGTGTATACGATTATACAGATCTCATGTATACGATTATACAGTACCATCACAGTGTATACGATTATACTGATCTCATGTATACGATTATACAGTACCATCACAGTGTATACGATTATACAGATCTCATGTATTCGATTATACAGTACCATCACAGTGTATACGATTATACAGATCTCATGTATACGATTATACAGTACCATCACAGTGTATACGATTATACAGATCTCATGTATACGATTTTACAGTACCATCACAGTGTATACGATTATACAGATCTCATGTATTCGATTATACAGTACCATCACAGTGTATATGATTATACAGATCTCATGTATACGATTATACAATACCATCACAGTGTATACGATTATATAGATCTCATGTATTCGATTATACAGTACCATCACAGTGGATACGATTATACAGATCTCATGTATATTGATTATACAATACCATCACAGTGTATACGATTATACAGATCTCATGTATACGATTATACAGTACCATCACAGTGTATACGATTATACAGATCTCATGTATATGATTATACAGATCTCATGTATATGATTATACAGTACCATCACAGTGTATACGATTATACAGATCTCATGTATAGGATTATACAGCACCATCACAGTGTATACCATTATACAGATCTCATGTATATGATTATACAGTACCATCACAGTGTATACGATTATACAGATCTCATGTATATAATTATACAGTACCATCACAGTGTATACGATTATACAGATCTCATGTATATGATTATACAGATCTCATGTATATGATTATACAGTACCATCACAGTGTATACGATTATACAGATCTCATGTATAGGATTATACAGCACCATCACAGTGTATACCATTATACAGATCTCATGTATATGATTATACAGTACCATCACAGTGTATACGATTATACAGATCTCATGTATATAATTATACAGTACCATCACAGTGTATATGATTATACAGCACCATCACAGTGTATACGATTATACAGATCTCATGTATATAATTATACAGTACCATCACAGTGTATACGATTATACAGATCTCATGTATATGATTATACAGTACCATCACAGTGTATACCATTATACAGATCTCATGTATATGATTATGCAGTACCATCACAGTGGATACGATTATACAGATCTCATGTATACGATTATACAGTACCATCACAGTGGATACGATTATACAAGATTCTCATGTATACGATTATACAGTACCATCAACAGTGTATACGATTATACAAGATCTCATGTATACGATTATACAGCACCATCACAGTGTATACGATTTATACAGATCTCATGTATACGATTATACAGTACCATCACAGTGTATACGATTATACAGATCTCATGTATACGATTATACAGTACCATCACAGTGTATACGATTATACAGATCTCATGTATATGATTATACAGTACCATCACAGTGTATACGATTATACAGATCTCATGTATACGATTATACAGTACCATCACAGTGTATACGATTATACAGATCTCATGTATATGATTATACAGTACCATCACAGTGTATACGATTATACAGATTTCATGTATACTTTCCTTTTTTTTTAGGAGCAGATATTGACATGAATAGAAAACTGATACGTCCTCCATTGACTTTTAGTGGAGTTTATGACGGATCCGTCTTGGCTATGTTAAAGATAATACAACCGGATCCGTTCATAACAGATGCAGGTGGTCGTCTTATCAGTAACGGAAGCGTTTTTGCTGAGCCCTGCCGGATCCAGCAAAAACACTAGCGTGAAAGTAACCTAACAGAAATAGAAGTAATAATGTTACATAGCGAGCTTCAGACCCTTCATCAGGCGTACTATAAGAATGGATGAAGAAATATATTTATATATATATACACAATAAGAGCAGAGACATCGGGGGATGAGAGGACATGTGAAAAACAACAGACTATCAAAGACCTTGAGAAGGAGTCCTTCATTATCTTACAGCAGATAAGCCTTGAAAAAGTTTTATGGTCTCTAAATTGACATTATCTCAGAGACCTGGAGACTCTACTATGTCTAGTAAAAAGTGCCTGTCTGCCCACTTTGATGCAAGTTTTCATGCCCAGAACCTGTTTGGGCCAGGCTGAACTGAACTGTATCTGATGTGAGGCATCACCCTCTGTATGTCGGCAGTGCGAGATCTCTGGCACAAAGTCATTTAACCCCTTAAAACATCAGTTACTTATTCAAATCAGGGAAAAGTGCCGGTCTGCCCACTTTGATGCCAGTTTTCATGCCCAGAACCTGTTTGGGCCAGGCTGAACTGAACTGTATCTGATGCGGGGCATCAAACTCCGTATGTCGGCAGTGCGAGATCTCTGGCCCGAATTCATTTAACCCCTTAAAAACATCAGTTACTTATTCAAATCAGTGAAAAGTGCCTGTCTGCCCACTTTGATGCCAGTTTTCATGCCCAGAACCTGTTCGGGCCAGGCTGAACTGAACTGTATCTGATGCGGGGCATCACCCTCTGTATGTCGGCAGTGCGAGATCTCTGGCCCGAATTCATTTAACCCCTTAAAAATATCAGTTACTTATTCAAATCAGGGAAAAGTGCCTGTCTGCCCACTTTGATGCCAGTTTTCATGCCCAAAACCTGTTCGGGCCAGGCTGAACTGAACTGTATCTGATGCGGGGCATCACGCTCTGTATGTCGGCAGTGCGAGATCTCTGGCCCGAATTCATTTAACCCTTTAAAAACCTCAGTTACTTATTCAAATAAGGGAAAAGTGCCTGTCTGCCCACTTTGATGCCAGTTTTCATGCCCAAAACCTGTTCGGGCCAGACTGAACTGAACTGTATCTGATGCGGGGCATCACCCTCTGTATGTCGGCAGTGCGAGATCTCTGGCCCAAATTCATTTAACCCCTTAAAAACATCAGTTACTTATTCAAATCAGTGAAAAGTGCCTATCTGCCCACTTTGATGCCAGTTTTCATGCCCGGAACCTGTTCGGGCCAGGCTGAACTGAACTGTATCTGATGTGGGGCATCACCCTCTGTATGTCGGCAGTGCGAGATCTCTGGCCCGAATTCATTTAACCCCTTAAAAACATCAGTTACTTATTCAAATCAGGGAAAAGTGCCTGTCTGCCCACTTTGATTCCAGTTTTCATGCCCAAAACCTGTTCGGGCCAGACTGAACTGAACTGCATCTCATGTGGGGCATCACCCTCTGTATGTCGGCAGTGCGAGATCTCTGGCCCAAATTCATTTAACCCCTTAAAAACATCAGTTACTTATTCAAATCAGTGAAAAGTGCCTGTCTGCCCACTTTGATGCCAGTTTTCATGCCCAGAACCTGTTCGGGCCAGGCTGAACTGAACTGTATCTGATGCGGGGCATCACCCTCTGTATGTAGACAGTGCGAGATCTCTTGCCCAAATTCATTTAACCCCTTAAAAACATCAGTTACTTATTCAAATCAGGGAAAAGTGCCTGTCTGCCCACTTTGATGCCAGTTATCATGTCCAAAACCTGTTCGGGCCAGGCTGAACTGAACTGTATCTGATGCGGGGCATCATCCTCTGTATGTCGGCAGTGCGAGATCTCTGGCCCGAATTCATTTAACCCCTTAAAAACATCAGTTACTTATTCAAATCAGTGAAAAGTGCCTGTCTGCCCACTTTGATGCCAGTTTTCATGCCCAGAACCTGTTTGGGCCAGGCTGAACTGAACTGTATCTGATGCGGGGCATCACCCTCTGTATGTTGGAAGTGCGAGATCTCTGGCCCGAATTCATTTAACCCCTTAAAAACATCAGTTACTTATTCAAATCAGTGAAAAGTGCCTGTCTGCCCAATTTGATGCCAGTTTTCATGCCCAGAACCTGTTCGGGCCAGGCTGACCTGAACTGTATCTGATGCGGGGCATTACCCTCTGTATGTCGGCAGTGCGAGATCTCTGGCCTGAATTCATTTAACCCCTTAAAAATATCAGTTACTTATTCAAACCAGGGAAAAGTGCCTGTCTGCCAATTTTGATGCCAGTTTTAATGCCCAGAACCTGTTCGGGCCAGGCTGAACTGAACTGTATCTGATGCGGGGCATCACCCTCTGTATATCGGCAGTGCGAGATCTCTGGCCCGAATTCATTTAACCCCTTAAAAACATCAGTTACTTATTCAAATCAGGGAAAAGTGCCTGTCTGCCCACTTTGATGCCAGTTTTCATGCCCAAAACCTGTTCGGGCCAGGCTGAACTGAACTGTATCTGATGCGGGGCATCACCCTCTGTATGTCGGCAGTGCGAGATCTCTGGCCCAAATTCATTTAACCCCTTAAAAACATCAGTTACTTATTCAAATCAGTGAAAAGTGCCTGTCTGCCCACTTTGATGCCAGTTTTCATGCCCAGAACCTGTTGGGGCCAGGCTGAACTGAACTGTATCTGATGCGGGGCATCACCCTCTGTATGTCGGCAGTGCGAGATCTCTTGCCCAAAATCATTTAACCCCTTAAAAACATCAGTTACTTATTCAAATCAGTGAAAAGTGCCTGTCTGCCCACTTTGATGCCAATTTTCATGTCCAGAACCTGTTCGGGCCAGGCTGAACTGAACTGTATCTGATGTGGGGCATCACCCTCTGTATGTTGGAAGTGCGAGATCTCTGGCCCGAATTCATTTAACCCCTTAAAAACATCAGTTACTTATTCAAATCAGTGAAAAGTGCCTGTCTGCCCAATTTGATGCCAGTTTTCATGCCCAGAACCTGTTCGGGCCAGGCTGACCTGAACTGTATCTGATGCGGGGCATTACCCTCTGTATGTCGGCAGTGCGAGATCTCTGGCCTGAATTCATTTAACCCCTTAAAAATATCAGTTACTTATTCAAACCAGGGAAAAGTGCCTGTCTGCCAATTTTGATGCCAGTTTTAATGCCCAGAACCTGTTTGGGCCAGGCTGAACTGAACTGTATCTGATGCTGGGCATCTCCCTCTGTATATCGGCAGTGCGAGATCTCTGGCCCGAATTAATTTAACCCCTTAAAAACATCAGTTACTTATTCAAATCAGTGAAAAGTGCCTGTCTGCCCACTTTGATGCCAGTTTTCATGCCCAGAACCTGTTTGGGCCAGGCTGAACTGAACTGTATCTGATGCGGGGCATCACCCTCTGTATGTCGGCAGTGCGAGATCTCTGGCCCGAATTCATTTAACCCCTTAAAAATATCAGTTACTTATTCAAATCAGGGAAAAGTGCCTGTCTGCCCACTTTGATGCCAGTTTTCATGCCCAAAACCTGTTCGGGCCAGGCTGAACTGAACTGTATCTGATGCGGGGCATCACCCTCTGTATGTCGGCAGTGCGAGATCTCTGGCCCAAATTCATTTAACCCCTTAAAAACATCAGTTACTTATTCAAATCAGTGAAAAGTGCCTGTCTGCCCACTTTGATGCCAGTTTTCATGCCCAGAACCTGTTGGGGCCAGGCTGAACTGAACTGTATCTGATGCGGGGCATCACCCTCTGTATGTCGGCAGTGCGAGATCTCTGGCCCAAATTCATTTAACCCCTTAAAAACATCAGTTACTTATTCAAATCAGTGAAAAGTGCCTGTCTGCCCACTTTGATGCCAGTTTTCATGCCCAGAACCTGTTCGGGCCAGGCTGAACTGAACTGTATCTGATGCGGGGCATCACGCTCTGTATGTCGGCAGTGCGAGATCTCTGGCCCGAATTCATTTAACCCCTTAAAAACATCAGTTACTTATTCAAATCAGGGAAAAGTGCCTGTCTGCCTACTTTGATGCCAGTTTTCATGCCCAAAACCTGTTCGGGCCAGACTGAACTGAACTGTATCTCATGTGGGGCATCACCCTCTGTATGTCGGCAGTGCGAGATCTCTGGCCCGAATTCATTTAACCCCTTAAAAACATCAGTTACTTATTCAAATCAGGGAAAAGTGCCTGTCTGCCAATTTTGATGCCAGTTTTCATGCCCAGAACCTGTTCGGGCCAGGCTGAACTGAACTGTGTCTGATGCGGGGCATCACCCTCTGTATATCGGCAGTGCGAGATCTCTGGCCCGAATTCATTTAACCCCTTAAAAACATCAGTTACTTATTCAAATCAGTGAAAAGTGCCTGTCTGCCCATTTTGATGCCAGTTTTCATGCCCAGAACCTGTTCGGGCCAGGCTGAACTGAACTGTATCGGATGCGGGGCATCACCCTCTGTATGTCGGCAGTGCGAGATCTCTGGCCCGAATTCATTTAACCCCTTAAAAACATCAGTTACTTATTCAAATCAGGGAAAAGTGCCTGTCTGCCCACTTTGATGCCAGTTTTCATGCCCAGAACCTGTTCGGGCCAGGCTGAACTGAACTGTATCTAATGTGGGGCATCACCCTCTGTATGTCGGCAGTGCGAGATCTCTGGCCCGAATTCATTTAACCCCTTAAAAACATCAGTTACTTATTCAAATCAGTGAAAAGTGCCTGTCTGCCCACTTTGATGCCAGTTTTCATGCCCAGAACCTGTTCGGGCCAGGCTGAACTGAACTGTATCTGATGCGGGGCATCACCCTCTGTATGTCGGCAGTGCGAGATCTCTGGCCCGAATTCATTTAACCCCTTAAAAACATCAGTTACTTATTCAAATCAGTGAAAAGTGCCTGTCTGCCCACTTTGATGCCAGTTTTCATGCCCAGAACCTGTTCGGGCCAGGCTGAACTGAACTGTATCTGATGTGGGGCATCACCCTCTGTATGTCGGCAGTGCGAGATCTCTGGCCCGAATTCATTTAACCCCTTAAAAACATCAGTTACTTATTCAAATCAGGGAAAAGTGCCTGTCTGCCCACTTTGATGCCAGTTTTCATGCCCAAAACCTGTTCGGGCCAGGCTGAACTGAACTGTATCTGATGCGGGGCATCACGCTCTGTATGTCGGCAGTGCGAGATCTCTGGCCCAAATTCATTTAACCCCTTAAAAACATCAGTTACTTATTCAAATCAGGAAAAGATGCCTGTCTGCCCACTTTGATGCCAGTTTTCATGCCCAAAACCTGTTCGGGCCAGGCTGAACTGAACTGTATCTGATGTGGGTCTTAACCCTCTGTATGTCGGCAGTGCGAGATCTCTGGCCCGAATTCATTTAACCCCTTAAAAACATCAGTTACTTATTCAAATCAGGGAAAAGTGCCTATCTGCCCACTTTGATGCCAGTTTTCATGCCCAAAACCTGTTCGGGCCAGGCTGAACTGAACTGTATCTGATGCGGGGCATCACCCTCTGTATGTCGGCAGTGCGAGATCTCTGGCCCGAATTCATTTAACCCCTTAAAAACATCAGTTACTTATTCAAATCAGTGAAAAGTGCCTGTCTGCCCATTTTGATGCCAGTTTTCATGCCCAGAACCTGTTCGGGCCAGGCTGAACTGAACTGTATCTGATGCGGGGCATCACACTCTGTATCTCGGCAGTGCAAGATCTCTGGCCCGAATTCATTTAACCCCTTAAAAACATCAGTTACTTATTCAAATCAGGGAAAAGTGCCTGTCTGCCCACTTTGATGCCAGTTTTCATGCCCAAAACCTGTTCGGGCCAGGCTGAACTTAACTGTATCTGATGTGGGGCATCACCCTCTGTATGTCGGCAGTGCGAGATCTCTGGCCCGAATTCATTTAACTCTTTAAATCACACTTTCTTTGTGCCTACTTAGATGCCCATTTTGTGCCCATCTTTTGGATTTTCATGCTGCTTTCAACTGATTTACATTAAGCTCGGCTCACTGCAACTTTTTATTGTACTGTTGATAAGGTGTCCTCAAAATTCTTAAATAAAACCAAAAATTAAAAATGATGTGAATAAGAAACTGACGAATAAGAAACCAACTTCAGCCTCGAATAAGAAACTGGCCGAATAAGAAACCAACTTCAGCCTCGTTCACCAAAGTCACATGGACATTGCATTATGGCTAAGAAAACTTGGTATAGGTTCGGCCAGGAGGAAAACTGCAGAAATTGGGCTAAGAACTGTATAAACATTGAGCATGTGCTTATCCATTCTAAATTCCCATCTCTACTTTATAAACCAGACGGCAACAAAGCGCACATTTACTGCACATTCGGGTTAGGAAACCGCCTGAGTCTATACAGAAGTTTAAACCCGAAAGCCGCGCCGTCCAGAACTACAGAGCCAGAATTCTCCTCACACAGCTGTGTACTGTCCCTTTAAAAGAAGGGGGGGGACCAAGCGCGCTCCCATTGGTGCGAGGCCACGTGACGTGCAGGGGATGGGATGTAATGGAGGGGGCGAGGGAGAAGCACGAAGAAGTCACCAAGTCATTCCCCCTATGGAAGCGGCGGGGAAGGCGTCTTACTACCGGGCAGGCCTCTGCTGGAGCAAGGAAGAAGACTGGCTGGGCCCGGACAGGCCCTCCATGTGCCTAGGTGGGGGAGGTCATCCCAAAGGACAGCTCCGGCCATTGCTGGTGAGTGTGCTCTCCTCCCGGCCGTGCTGAGATGTGTGCAGGGCTCATGTCACTTCTGACACGTGTTCCCCGGCAACAATGGGCAGCCTGCAGAACTCACATGGGGCCCCCCACTGCATGGATCCTGGGTCCTGTCCAGCAGTTGTGGCCCCTGCATCTCCTTCCATGCAGTGTGCTGATAGCGAATGTGGACCCCCCGGGGGGGGGTGTAATATTACGATATCAGCCTTTGTACCCGGAAATTAGACCAGATCGCGGCTGAGAATCCGTCACGTAGGCGCCATATTTGTAGGGATTGCCGTTTTCGCAACCAACGCCCCAGAGATCATCCCGGATCGTTACCGGGATTCTCGTCATCAGTGTATGTTATGTTTTATATATGTTGTAGCTGATATTTTATAATGTGGACTGTATACGTGATCAGGGGTAGGATATTATTTCGTATTCCGTACATGCATGACGCCTCCGTTTATTTTCTGCTAACACATGCTTTCACGGATCCTGGGCACTTCCAGGCCTGGTCTGCAGCAGTGTCATCTGATGGGTGCACGCGTGGCAGAGCAAGAGACACCCTAACCTAGCTGTATCCCGCCCTGCCGTGTTTCATTGGCTAGAAGCACGGATTTTAAAGGCTGTGGCCTCCGCCATTGGCTGAGCAGGCGGTCTGTTAGAGCAGCACCTTTCCCCTTTGCAGTAAGGATGGCTGAGGCATAGCGGGGAGAGCTGTTAACCCCTTGCAGGTCGTGGAGAAACGTTTGCCGCCTAAAGTTTGCTCAGTGAGTTTAAAAAACGAACGCGGGCGCAGTTCCCGAAAAAGTGACTCAAAGGGGATTGCTAGCCAAAAAAAAATGCCAGTTCTTCTGACGCATTTTCCATCCTGCTGGCACATGTTGGTGTCAGTTATTGTGGGAGGCGCATATCGGGTTTTTACCGAATCCTCATTAGCCTGTGGGCGACCACATCACACGCTGATCTTTGGGTTTAACCGCTCGTCGCCTTGACAGATTTTGGTTTCGTCCTGTGCACCTTGCAGTTGGGATCCCTTGTAATTCACAGAAATCCGGTTATTTGGTTACATGTAAAAAAGCCTTGACGCACGACAGCTTATTCTTTCCTGTTACCAATTTAACAGAATGTGTGTTTACATTTAGGCCTCGTCCGCGATGACCTCCGTGACAAGATGAAGATGTCTGTGAAGAATCCGGGTTTGGTCTATGTCCGTTTTGTTTTTTTTGTCCTACGTGTATGGTCCGTATTCCATGGAATATTAATTCTCAGAGCATCTCCTTCCAATGGTCAGTGAAAATCACGGACCAAACGCGGATACTGTCTGTGTTGTCAGTGATTTTCACAGAGCTATAGACATCATGGACCAAAGTAGTGCATGTCTCTGATGTGTACGTGTGGTGTCTGTGGAGAACACGTCACTGAGGTGTGAATGAGGCCTCATGTTTTTCATTATTGCAGGGGTAAGTTCTGCTTGTCTGAATAAGTTTCAGATTTACTGTGAAAGGTCTTAAAGGGGTTATCCAATCCCTATAATGACCCCCAGAATGCCCGGGCCCCTGCTCTAGAGCATACTTAACGGCACCCCGGATTCCTGCACGGCCGACGCTGCATTTCCCGTCACGTGGATCAAAACTTCATCTTGTTTGTCTATTCGATGTCCTGGTGAAGAGATCCTAATTATCAACCAACCAAAAGTATGACCTTTGCTGCGATCCAGAATTGGATTGCTGGGGATTTGACTTCTGGGACCCCCAGCTATCTCGAGAACAGAGGGTCCTGAAGTCCTATGCTCCATTCACTTTTATGGGACTGATTGACGTCATTTCCATAGAAATGAATGAGCAGTGCAGTGATATACATTGCTGCTCCACTCAGAGAAGGGGCTTTAGGAAGCTTCTTTCTCAGGACTACTGGCGACTCCAGTGGTCAGTCCCCTAGTAACATCACCAATGCTGTGGATAGGTGATAACTACTTATCATGGGATAACCTCTATGAAGGAGTTGTCCATTTCTTTATATCAATATCCTTTCCTCAGGATGGGCAATCAGTAGTTTATTTAAGGGGTCAGACACCCCACCGATCAGCTGATAAGCAGTAGCTCCAGCGCCAAGGCCACACCACTCCAACCATTGTGTAGTGGATGGGGCTGGTTATTGTAGTGCTGCCCCCCACTGAAGTGAATCCACTACACCAGCAACCTTCAGTACTTCAGCTGTTGTGAAGCTACGACTCTAGGCATGCACACTTACTTGGTCATACGAGTAAAAGGAGGATTCTGGGAGTTGTAGTTTCAGAACAGCTGCAGTGCTGAAAGTTGCTGAACCCTGCACTACACAGTGGACAGAGGTGTGTAGTCCCAGCATCGGAGCTGGTCCTGATCAGCTGATTGATGTGGGTGCGGGGTCTCGAGGTCTTGCCAATCAGATATTTCTGACCAATCCTGAGGAAAGGCCATCAATATGATAGTATTGAACAACCCCTTTAAGGCTGTTCCGCTATTTGCATCAAACCCTATGACAAACCATCTCCAACGCAAGTGAATGGGTTTGTTTGAATTCATATCTTCATCAAATATGTGACATCTGGAAAACCAAAGGATTGGCCCTATTCATGACGATGGGGGGGTAATCCCCGTGCAGATCCACAGAAAAACTGCATCAGTCCGAAGGTCAGTCTCTGATTTCTGTCACATAATAAAGAATATATCCTAAGGGCTCTTGCACAGTTGTATGGAGCCATGGTATGCTGCCCATACTGGACCTCCCATAGTGATGAATGGAGAGCACACCACACATGCTCAGTATGCTCTCCTTCACTTTGGCCCGGTTCTCTAAATGTCCTATAAGTGGGATCCTCCCCTATATTACATTCATGGGATATCCTATCAATGTCCCAGATGGACCAGCCCCTGTAAGGCATAGAGGCACTGTGGCTGGCATGGATACCTTCCTCTGCGTGTGTATGACTATGACCAGGGCTACAGCTTCATAAATGTTCTCTCTGTGAATTAGTTTCTTCTAGAATCTGTTAGAAAACTGTGAAAAAGTGGAATTGCAGCCTGTCTGTGTGGCTGCGGACATATCGGACTACTGTACATCTGTATGATCTAGCAGCTATTTTATGACCAGGCAGATCTCCAGGTATACGCTTCTTCTGATACATATATCTTTTTCCTTATGCAGAAAAGACCTACACAAGAGCCGGCCTCCAGACTGGAAATGCTCATGTCTGGCTGAGGTAGTAGTTTGTGTAGTTAGGGGGCAGTGGTGTTTGCCCATGGAGATAACTAGACAAACTACTGCCTTGCCAGATGTGGGAAGATTCTTCAGGATGACTTCTACAGCCTTCTGTCCTCCTAGAAGACCTAGGTACATTGCAGCTGAATCGTCGGGATTTCACTGAAGTCATAGTAATTTTTTTTTCTTTCACCAGGTGAAGTGTAATAAAGTAACATTTTTGTTTGTAACGTACATTCTGTATTTTAGACCAAATGAGTAGAAAAAAGAAAGAGAAAGTTGAACTACTTGTAACATAATTTGCCATCTTTGTCTTCTCCCCATATCCTTATGGTCTTTATCCAGGGCTGGACGGATGTTTTTGCTTCTTCTGAATGGCAGAAAGCAGAGCCTCTGTTATCTTACAGAAGCTCCATTCCTTCTCAGTCCTGACCGCTAAGAGAACTTCAGGACAAATACAACCACCTCATGAGTGTTTAGTAATATCCTTCCTCGCCCCCTAAACGGAACAAGGGATAAAAGCCAGGGGGTAATGTTAGTTGTGGGGGTTATGCCAATTTTGGAAGTTATTTACTATACACAAGCTAGGAGATAACTTATTGGTAGAGATCCGACTGTTGGGACGCCCACTGGCCCTGAACAGGGATCCCATTTCCCCGTCCTGATGGAGCCGCAGTCTGAGCTTGCGCCCTGCTCCTCCATTCATCCTCTACAGGACTGCTGTAGATGGGCGAGTACAGCTCTCGGCTATTTCTGGGCACATGTTCAGCGAGCAGCTCAATCAGGACGGGGACATGGGATCCCCATTCTCAGGACTGATGGGGGTTCCAGCGGTGTGATCCCTGGTCCTGTGGTTGGAGAATGTGTTCTTCAATTCAATTTACCTCACGGAAATAGGCGAAGTCTTTGCTGATGCTCCCTACTTAAAGGGTATTGCAGTGTTCTTCCATTCTAGTGAATGGGATAGTTGTAACACACCAAGCATACTACATGTGTGGCACTATGAGGGTAGACTGGATTTATATTCTACTGAATAGCAAGGAATAGACCCGTGGTATATCAGTGGGCATGCTTGACCTCAGGATTTGTGGTCAGGAAACTCCCGTTGGCCACGTGTAAGTGCGTGCATGGTTATTTCTCAGGGTGGAATACCTGCCCAGTTTCCAGAACGATGCAGGGATCATGACCAGTATAGGAGATTGGATTCTATCTGGAGAATTTTTTAAGACTGGATTTACATAATTATTAGCTTTTTTAATATATAATTTTTTATTTTTTTTTCTGTGCTGTAATTGCCTGTTTTTGTATGTTTGCGTGTATTTGCCGCCGCCTAGTGGTTGTCAGTCTACTTTCTCATTTTCAGCTATGAACACGTCAACCAGATAATTTTTATGGTCCCAATGCATCTGAAAACAAGCATCATTACTCATAGTTCCATTAGTTTAGCATTTCCATGGTAATAACACCAAGCAACCCAACCCCTGCATAATCTGATCCTGCAGTTTTACTCTATCTGATTAGATGTGGGTCCTGATTGTGTGGGATCCACATCTATCAGACTTTTTATGGCATATCTTGTAGCTATACCATAAAGGTCCAAGATGGGCATACCCTCTTTAATAAGGCCATATAAATACACAATGGTCAGCCACTAACAGATGAAGTGATTAAAGGGGTTATCCTGAATAGAGTGGTGGCTATTCTTGTGTGGTCTTCTCTTCATTTGCTGCTATGAGACCTCTGAAATTGGCCGAGCACCCTTGCTTGGCTATTCTTGGAAGTCTCATAGCATTGAATTGAGAGCACGCCATGGATGTACTGCATACTCTCCCTCCCCTTTTGGCCTCTGTTCTCTAGATAGGTGCAGGTTCTGCTTCTGGCACCTGCACCTATCTGACATTTTTGGTGTATTCTAGTGATATGCCACAACTGTTTAGATGGGAAAATGCCTTTAAGCATGAGTTACTGAAAAGGTGTTCAAAGTTCACACAGTGCTTCACAGTTTGTGATGTAGCCACTGAAGGCTTCTACAGTGAGCACATGAAAATCAGAACTGGTGCATGGAGTAAGAAGATAGGTGACCTTGTGTGATGAATTACTTTTTATTTTACATCATGTGGAAAGCTGTTGCATACCTGGGAATAAATGGTACTAGGAAGCTGTATGGGATAATGGCAAGCTGGTGGGGGCAAGATAATGCTCTTGGGTTCTCTAATTTGTGTGGATGTGACATGTACCTCCTGTCTAAACATTGATCCAGACCAAGTACACCTGTCCATGATAACACTTCGTCAATGGCTTCTTTTAGAAAGATAGTTGGCTGTGCCATGTCAGTTATGGACAGACAGACAAAACAAAATTCATCCTTGTGTTGATCTGGCTAACAAATGATGGCCATTAGCACAAGTTGTATCTGTTATAAATCCAGTTACACATGTTAAATATGTGCAGGTAGAAATTGAACTGGTAAGTGTCCCATATCCTGGTGATGTAAAGACACATCTCAGGCATAATGGGGGCAGCAGTCACATGACAAACCAGGAAGTAGGATTCAAGCATGGGAGATAAGAAAAAACTGCAAATGAGGTAATTCTGGAAAAAAAAATCCAAGGAGCAATGAAAGCTAGAGTGCTTGATGAAAGTAAACTTTAGAGTGAAAGGTAGTTAATGTTTATGGCACAACCCCTTTGAGGAATGGACTGAGGAACATGACAGTTCCTAATTCCCTATATGTCAATCCATTTGAGCACCAGTGCTAATAAAAGTCCACAGTCCATTGAGATCCCAGTGTGTAACTTTACAGGATTTGAAGCATCTTAATTTTATGATCTGTGTATAAGCTTTTTTTCTTCCTTTCATACATGTACTGAACTGTATAGCTCAAATTCCCTTGTCCAGAATAAACTCTCACATGGCCACAGTGTCGCACTAGATATTTTTACAGTGCTCTAGATGTCTGAAAAAGTTCCTTACCTTCAGTGTTAAAATCATTGATTTTCTTTGTGCCATGAAGGGGATTTGAACCGGGCTTGGATAATGTTGAACGGGTTTGTTTGGGCACCTTCTTCTCTTTTTTATTTCTGTATTTGTAGAAGATGAATGTATTGTGTGTTGGCAATAAAGTTTACTTGATGGGAGAATAGGTCTTAGAGGTTTATGTTGTCTTGGTGTCTACTGCTGTCCTGTTTAATGATCCTGGTGTGCAGTTTATGTACCTCACAGCCTTCAGGTATCACTTTACTGCCTTGGTTTTCCTACCAGATCTTTGGGGAAACCTTGATGTACAGTATATAGAGTTGTAAAATACCACAAACTATAAAATTATTGCTTATGTCTCCCACACACAGCAGAGCCATATGCACGGGGTCTGTGTAGTGAAATACAGCCCCTGTGGATGGGTAGTATCTTACCATACATCGGCACACGGAGTTCCTATGACATCGCTGTAGGTCACTGTGTTATGGAGATATGCACTTCTAGTAACATTAGTTTTAGGGGAGAATATCTCCAGTGCCAAATGGAGCACACAACAAATAGTATTTATGGAGTAGTAATATGGCTGTGTGCATGAGGCATAAAGTACATCGGTCAGCCCCATTCACATGAATGAGGTTTAGCTTAAAGGGAACCTGTCATCAACTTTATGTTGACCTCACTGAGGGCAGCATAAACTAGAGAGAAATTCTGATTTTATTAGCATGAGCTAAAAGTAAGTGGTTGCTGAGAACCAGCATCTTAATCATTGCAGCTCAGGCCTTGAAAAGAGTCAAATCTACCTGAGAAGAGTCATGGTCATTCCTAATCTCCTGCTCTTTCCACCCACCTGCTGATGATTGGCAGTTCTCTCCTAGAGAGAAAGGGAGAAAACTAGGTAGAAGACTGTCAATCATCAGCAGGTGGGCAGGGAGAGCAGGAATTCATGAATAACCATGACTCTTCTCAGGTGGCTGGGACTCTTTTCCAGGCCCAGTCTGCCCCCATATAAGTGAATGGCTGCACTTTCTGCATCTCACAATAGTGGGAAACCTACACTAAGACAGACTGATTTTCAGTATGAATATGTGCACCTTTAGCAGCCATTGTTAAATTGTTCCAATGCATCAAAAAATGGAGCACCTTTCCATATTGTCTTAAATACAAACATGGTGTTTTTTGTTAGCTCCTATGCAGAGTCATGTTTCCATGGTAATAAACTACTACAAGCACACAAAAGTGGAGTGAAAAAAATTCCCGATACACGGTCAGTTTTTCCTGGCCATTTTCAACCACATCCATTTTCTGCATGTTTCATTGGCTTTTTTTTTTCTCAAGCCCCTGGTGCCCTCGGTATATATAATTTACCCTGTTGTGCCTTCAGGACCTGCGCTCCCAGCGTGATGCCATCACATGTTTTGAGAATAATGACCTTTTGTAAAGTGCCAGCAGTCTGCTCTCTGAACAGAAGATCCATACCTGCTCCCGCCACTTCAGTCCTCCGAGCTGCTTCTGGTGTCTTCATGTTCTGGTCCATGCAGTGTTGACACCCAGCGCACTACGGGCATGGTCACTTGCTATTCTGAAGCCAGTCATTGGCTGCAGCGAATATGTGATATAAGGAGTGGATAAATCTTCTGTTCCGAGAGGCAGACTGCTGACACTTGACAAAATGTTGTTATTCCTAGAGAACCCCTTCCTGACATATGACATAATAGTACATCATGGCGGCAGGTGACTTGCACCATTTTGACGTACTATTACATCATGGTGATCGGGCGGGCACCGGAGCGGTGCACGCCCCATCACTGCAGGAGCCCAACAGTCCCTGATAGCCGGGCCCCTGCTGTATCCGCTGGCATCGATGTAAACGCGGATGCCGGCGGATTAAGCCCTTCTATGCCGCTGTGAGCGCTGACCGCGGCATAGAAGGGATTTGTGGCAGATGAGAGAGCCCATCGGGTCCTCGCGCTGCTGTTGCGGGGACCCGATGGGTGAGAACGCAGGCCAATGCCTTGCAAGGCATCGGGACCTGCCTTCTAAGGAGGCCGAGGAGATCCAGCCCCCAGGCTGGGTCTCCTAGGCAACCTGTTAGTGTATTACTCAGTGTAATACACCAACAGGCAATGCATTTCAATACAGATGTATTGTAATGCATTGCAGAGGGGATCAGACCACAGTGTTCTTTTAGGCCTCATGCACACGAACGTGCTGTGCCCCGCAAATATTTTTGAACATCTGTTATGGTCAGTTTCATCAGAGATCAGTTATTTATTTTTTTTTGCATGCAAGAATTTTTTTTCTATTAAAAGATAACTGATCTCTGAAAGTAATGACACAAACTGCTGATCATAACTGGCACTCAAAATAATGGATCCTTTTTTTTTTTCCCAATCTTCAGATGGATCAGGTTGGTTTCACATCACATTTTTCCCATCCGTTTAGCATATACAAAAACTGTAAACGTTAAACGGATGTCGCAGACTGATGCCACACAGTGGCATCCGTTCATAGAGTTCCATTGTAAAAAAATAAAACAAAAAGAAAACATTTTTTACCACTCTGAAAAAAAAGCGTTTTTTTTTAGGCTAATTTCGTCACAGGCTCTCACAAACGGTCCTGAACTGAACAGTTTTGTCCTAATGCATTCTGAATGGAAAAGGATCCGTTCAGAATGCATCAGTTTTGCTTCAGTTCAGTCTCCATTCCGTTTTGGAGGCGGACACTAAAACGCTGCTTGCTGCGTTTTGGTGTCTGCATGAAGAAACTGATGCAAACGGATAAGAATGTGGTGTGCTGCGTTTTTATATAGTTTTTTTTTTCCCTACTATATACGGTATGTCAAAAGGAGGAATAAAATGTGATGTGAACCCATTCTCGGAACATCAGAAAGCAAAATGGGGATATGAACTTAGCCTTATAGGCCCGAAAGCTGACCTCTGTCCCCGCCCCTCCCTCGCTACACCCCCTTTTTGCGCAATTATTGTTTAAAAAGTCACAAAGTGCAGTTTGTGACTTTGTCACGCCACAAAAGTGTTGAAACTAAATGATAACCGCCCCAAGGTGTGATCTTAAATTCCAGGGTTGCCATTGGGATATAAACTTGGAATAGGTTAATTGGTTGGCAGTCATCAACCTGATTACCTCTTGGATGTAGGGTGTTTGAGACTTTTTCCAGTGAGACTTTGGTGCAGGGGTTGGAGTAAATGACAGAGAAGTTTGGCTTCTCTGGTCCTATTCTCTAACACTGAAAAGTTATAATTCCAGTTTACTCGAGCAAATGCCCCTGACTATTTTGAGAAGTGAAAAAAGTCTTGTGTTGTCGGTTGCTTGCTTACCTAAAGCCAGTCAGACATAATATTCATCAGCTTGGGAGGGTGAATTTTTAGTAAGCCCCCACAGTCTGCCTCTCTAAACAGAAGATCCATACTCAGAGCTCATGCACATGAACGTTGTTTGGGTTATTTCCTGCGGCTCAGATGTTGACCCATTTACGTCAAACCGTTTCATGGCCCCGCAAAAAAAAAAAAAAAAGTTTCTATAATGGGCAGCCCGTTCTGCAAATTGTGGAGTGCACACAGGCGTAATCTGTGTTTTGCGGATCGCAAAACATGGTGTGGTCGTATGCATGAGCCCTTAAGGGTCTATTACTTGGGCAGATTTTCTGCCCGATGATCGCTAACAAGCGTTTGTATGAACGCTCGTTAGTGACCATCTTGCAGTCTAATTCTATCGGCAATTGCTTGATGAACAAGCAAACGCCTGTTCATCGGGCATTGCAGATATTTCAGCATGCTTAAAGATCAGGATTCCCAAGTAGCAGATCGTATCTGGCTCTAGCAAACCAGTATACAGCATGGGGACGAGCAATGGCATAACAAACGCTCCTCCCCAATCTGCGGAGGAGATCGTTGCATGCAATAGCAGTGGTCTCCTCTAGGAACAGATGATTGCTAGGAACGCTTTCCTCCTGATAATCGTCTGCCTTATCTGGGTGTCTAATACACCCTTTACCTGCTCTCTGTCATTTTGGTCCTCCAGTGTGTCCATGTTCTGGTCCTCACAGTATTGACATCTGGCACAGTGTAGACAGCTAATAACTGGCTTCAGCGGTGACATAACCACAAGCCCTTGCTGCGTCATTAGTCAAAGTCAGGTAATTATGAATCTTCTGTTTAGAGAGGCAGGCTTGTTTCCAGATAACCCTTTTAAGGACAGAGCCTGATTTTGCAGGTATGGCATGTGTCACTTAATGCGGTAATAACTTTAGGTTTTGAGATTTAGTCCATGTGAAATTCGCAAATAAATGCATATTGAACACGGATACAAAATACGAACGTGTGCATGAGGTCTAAGACACATAATTATATCTCACAAAATAGTTATTAACATTTACCATGTTTAGTTCATGTTGGCATAATTTTGTAAATGTCATTTTATGTCTTTAGCATGTTAGGAGGCTTAGAATTTAAGAAGCAATTTTTCAAACATTCAAGAAAATTTCCAAAACCGACTTTCAGTCGACCAATTTAGTTCTAAAGTCACTTTGGGAGGCTTACATTACAGTAACCACCCATTAATGACCATTTTAGAAACTACACCCCTCAATTTATTCAAAATGGCATTTAGAAACTGTTAACCCTTTGTCAACGCTTTTCCACAGGAATTAAAATGGAGGTGACATTTAAAAATGTCACCTTTTTTTGCAGAATTTCCATTTTAATCTATTTTCCCTATAACACAGCAAGGGTTAACAGAAAAACAAACCTCAATATCGAGTACCCTGATTTTGCAGTTCACAGAAACACCCTATATGTGCTCGTAAACTGCTGTATGGGCACACCACAGGGCTCAGAAGGGAAGGAGCACCATATGGCTTCTGGAGGGCAGGTTTTGCTGAAATGGTTTTGGGGCGCTTTGTCGCATTTGAAGATATCCTGAGGTACAGCTGCAGTGGAAACCCCCAAGAAATTACCCCATTTTTCAAACTACACCCCTCAAGGAATTTTTCAACAGATGATTTCCAGAAATCAATATATAGTGGATGGTGAAAAATGAAAATTTCAACATTCCACAGATGTGCCATTTCAGTGCCTAATTTGTGCCACAATGAAAAGTCAGCTCCCTAATTGTATGCATTTCCTGATTCCAAGTTTGCTATAAAGCACCTAGAGGACCGTCAGACTGTGAGAAACAACATTCTCTGGTCTGATGAAACTAAGATTGAACTTTAGGCCTCAATTCTAAGAGCCATATCTGGAGGAAACCAGGCAATGTTCATCACCTGCCCAATACCATCCCTACAGTAAAGCAAATTGTGAAAATGAAAAATTACATTTAAAAAAAAAAAAAGTCACTTTAGACCCAAATTTTCCATTTTCACAAGGGGTATCCTTAGAAAATGCACTGTACAATTTGTCACATATTTTCTCCTGAATACAGCAACTCCCCATATATGATCGTAAACTGCTGTATGGACGAAGTGCAGAAGGGAAGGAGCATCATATGACTTTACTGAAATGGTTTTTGGACGCCATTTCACATTGGAAGAGACCCTGAGGTACCCCTACAGTACTGGAAACCCCCAAGAAGTGACCCCATCTTGAATATTACAACCCTCAATCAGTTTTTCAAGGGGTGAAATGAACATTTTGACCCCACAGGTCGTTTCCAAATATGAATGTGCAGTAAATGGTGAAAAGTGAAAACATAAACTGAGTATATCACATTGTAATAAGGTGGTAAAATTACAGGCTGCATAAAGGGTAAAATTCTTTATGTAAATGACAGGTTTTTCAGGACAAATGTCACAGTGATAAATTATATAAAGTAAACCAGCTCACTTTGCTAAAATATTCCACTGATGCACAGACAAGCCCAGATCAGCTTTATCCAGTACTCCAGAAACTTCAAGTAAAAGTCCTTTATTGTAGTAAAACTGAGCACTTGCTGATCAGTGATATACATCGCTGATCAGCAATCGGGGGCCACAGCGCGCACACAGAAAAGTTGGTGCAGTGCTTAAAGGGTTTCTGTCACCAGTTTTTTCAGTATGAATCAGGCTGACATTAGATATGTGCTAATGTCACCTGATTCCAAATATATATCTGTTTTATTTACTGGTGCCCCCATTTTTATATAAAATGAACTTTTATTTTATGCTAATAAGGCCTCTAGGTGCAAGGGGCGTTACCCCTGCTCCTAGAGGCTCTGTTGATTGACAGGCCCAGGCAGAGAAGAAACACTCCATTCACCATAGCTTGCAAGGACCTTCAATGATGTCATGACCATGTGATCAGTCACATGGTTAGGATCACACAAACAGCCTGTCTCCTCCTAAACCATGTGACTGATCACATGGTCATGACATCCTTGAAGGTCCTTGCAAGCTATGGTGAATGGAGTGTTTCTTCTCTGCCTGGTCCTGTCAATCAATAGAGCCTCTAGGAGCAGGGGTAATGCCCCTTGCACCTAGAGGCCTTATTAGCATAAAATAAAAGTTCATTTGATATAAAAATGGGGGCACCAGTAAATAACATATATTTGGAATCAGGTGACATTAGCACATCTCTAATGTCAGCCTGATTCATACCGAAAAAACTGGTGACAGAAACCCTTTAAAAAAAAAAAAAAAAAGTTCATGAATGGCTCAGCATCTGCCGAAAGCAGACTGGGGCAGTAAGGGTGGAGAGCAATAGGGAATTAGGAGATGGGATCAGTGATCCTGGAACTGCTGTTAGTGATAACCGATCAATATGATGATAATGATCACGGCAGCAGTTCACACAGCAGTAGATCAGTAAATCTCAGTGGTGGACCACAAGTCCTAGCAAAACAACTGCAGTACAAAGAAGCACCAATCGCTCTCTGCACACTGTTCCTGGCTGGAATGGCAGAGTGCAGAGGGGTTATTTTAGAATCCCCTCTAACGCTGCGATTGGTTGGTATGACATATCAGGCAATGGCAGCTTTTGCAGGGGACACTGCACCACCACCGCCCTTTTGTAAACATGGAGGTGATTGGTGCTGTCCTGTGCTGCTCAAATCATCACCATTATTGGCCACCCGCAGCCCCCTCTCTGGCTTTTACAGTGAGGAAACCGAGATTGGCAGGTGAACATGGATCGGCCAATCACAGTAATTGGGGCTCCTTGAACCTTTCTGGATGTCGGAGACAACAGCCATCTTAGCCCAGTCATCGTATGATTAGACACAGAGAATGGTTTCCTTTACACCGTACATGAACGGCATGAATGCTCTGCACTATACATGTACGGCACTCATCCTTAAGGGGTTAAATATTGGTACAACATCAGCCATCCTCCCATGCTGTAACCCTGACCCTATTAAAAGAGTCTAAGAAGATGAGATACAGTGGTTTATCAATTACTGAGCTCAATACTCGTGGAAGGACGGCGTCTCGGCCAGAGGCATTATCAGTATTTAATTTGTTGAGGTACAGCTGAACTTCTTGTGTTAAGATATTCATATTCAGTGGAAAACCTTGATTACTGTTTCTGTAAATGATATTCCAATTAGCACTTTACCATTATTGACCCATTTAGACTGCTCCAATATTGTCATGTAGCACGTCTTAAGTTGGATTTTTACAAAAAAACAAACCTCTCTCCTTTTTTCTTTTCTCTCTTTTGGCCGTCAACATCTGTCCGCCAGTCATGGCTCTCACCCAGCCAGCTTTCTGTTATGCCCACTACATCATACGCTGTCATTAAAATGTCCTTTTCATCCATTTTATCTGCCAGACTACTTGCATTCGCCAGCAAACATTTGATGTCACAAACAGCTATGCTTTACTGAGGTCTACACTTATTTCTAGTCACCTCCCTACTTTCTTTGCTAACCCCAGCCCCTACTAAATCCCGATTAACTATTCCTGAAT
Source organism: Rhinella marina (assembly GCA_900303285.1). Taxonomy (NCBI): domain Eukaryota; kingdom Metazoa; phylum Chordata; class Amphibia; order Anura; family Bufonidae; genus Rhinella; species Rhinella marina. The sequence goes on from ONZH01028864.1 coordinate 25,729, forward strand.
CTCACTCTCTATCATCTCTACCTACCCCCATTTTTTTTTTTTTAGAACTCCCCCAGATCCTAGTTTAAAAGCCCTTGCGAGCTGTCTTCCCATTCTTTCCCACAGCACGTCTGCACCCTCACCGTTGGTTGCCTCATTTCAGCAAATGGCATTTATCATGTAGACTGGGGGGGGGGAGGGATTCTTGGCAAAACATCCCATTTGGTCGGACCTGTAAAGGAAAGATGACTTACCTGCTTCGTAGCACTAGCTCTTCTCTCTGCAAACCTCACCCATTATTGCATAACCCCTTTAATACAAGGCACCGATTAATGTCTAGTGATTGTCCATATTGCCTCCTTTGCTGGTTTGATCCATTTTTCCATCTCATTACATACTACTCGTATCCTGCAGTTCCAGCAGCTGCAGCTCAGATACAAGACGGCCACCAGAGAGGGCCCGCTGCTTTTCTAGTGACACTGTTGGCACTGGTAGTATTTCTGAAAACTCTTGGAGTTCCAGAACTTTAGCTTCTATCCTAGTTTCCTAAAATCATTTTAGGACCTTCTATCTACCGTTGACTTTGTCATTGGAGCCAATCTGTATCGTGACTATCAGGTGTTACCCAGCAATCTATCTGATCAAAACTATGACAGTCTAAGCTGTTGATCATCCTATCTGCCTACCTACTACTGAACTGTACTCCCGTGTTCAGGCAGGAACACACATTATCACAAATCGTTATGATGATGTGAGATCAGGGCAGAGGAGTAGGGTTCAGTCTGGGAAATGTAGCTGTCACATGCTGGACTGAATACACTCGCGTGAAATTAGTGAACCGTAATTCTTCCGTTCTTGAGATTCCGTAATTCCTCTGTTCTTGAATGAACTATGGCCTTGTGTTAAACTATGCACTTACCCTAAAACTTGCATTTTACCGCACACTAACGAACCTCAGAGCAAAACCTCACTTGCAGTCCCTGTAGATTGTAGCTCAGAGACCCAGTCAGGACCTACCGGTGTATCACCAGTTTGGGCAGCATAAAACTGGTGAAAAAGCCACAGCATGTCAATTTCTATTACAAATTACCACCTTGGATTCCACCCTTTGCAATGAATACGATGATATCTTGTGGATTTTGTCACTGATTTACATCACACCTGAAAGTAAACCTAGTCATAAGAGTGCGTCTGCTTTCATATCAATCTGTAATGATTAAAAAATGGTTGTAATTTATGTGCTTTTATTAGACCGGCTTTAAGCTTGTTCATACCTGTAACATACATATAAATAAAAAAATTATACTTCAAAACAGTCTTTGGGGAAAGTGTTTTAAGTTAAAGTGCTTAGCGCTTGCTGTGCCTCCTGCTGTTGAGGTAATATACCAAGTTTGTGCTCTTAAACTCCATCCAGTACTCTTTTTTTTCTTCACCTCTCATGTCCAGCCAGTGGAATAACAAACACAGATATATCGTCTAGAGAGGCCAGCTTCCCGGTTGGTAGCCTCCAGCTATTCTCCTTTCGAACACCTCTTGTACGAAGGACAAGTTCTTGAGCAGCAAGGTTATACCTGGAACAAAATGTAGATTTTTATTTGTTTCTTTATTTGGTATTGGCCTTTCCAGACCATATAAAGCCATTATGTCACCCCTAGATGGCGGTCTGCTGCCTATTTAATAGGAATGCAGTATTATAAGGCCTTGAATTTTCTTGTAAAACATACACTGGATATACAAAGATAGGGGTGGAGGCCACATATTATATATTTAGGAAAAAGAAAAAAAGGGTGACTCCTAAAACTGATCTTTATTAATTAATCTAAAAGCTTAATAGCAAATGTCATCAAACCTTAGGTAGGTGCAATGGGTAGGGCAGGTACATATGGGCTGTCCCTTAATGACCCTATAAATGGCCCTTTGCCCAAGGTGACTCCCTGAAGGTGAGAGTGCCCTGTCCCCGAACCTAACCTATGTTTCCCTATAACACCCTAACAGTGTAAGGGGAACGCATAGTTAATTATATCACCCACACTTCAACGCGTTTTGCCCAGCTCTGTGGGCTCCTCAGGGGGTGATACCAAGGGTAAATGTACAAGAAGAAGGGAAACAAATGTTTCACACGTTGTGGATAATAAACACATGCCACATAGGTTGATGTATGTGAATACTTGCCCCCGCCAAAGATGCGATCCCTGGGATGATTCCGCCTGTTCTGCAGATAAAAAGCATTCATCAAAGCAGGTAAATGCAGTAGCAGTATTCCTCAACAAAAAAGTTTCACTCACGATAAGGGCTGGAGGGTAAACATATGATCCCATGTGGCGCCGATGCACAGAGGTAGAAGACGCCACCATGGGATTAAATAGACGTGCTTAGACAGTGCTTCTGGCAGCTAGGTGACATGCGTCCGGTGTGTGGAACGCACACCTCACCTCTATGTTGTAACACACTGTTCCCTAGATATGGAACGCATCGCATTTGCGTTCCATATCTAGGGAACAGTGCATTTCAACATAGCCGGAGGTGAGGTGTGCGTTCCACACACCGGACGCATGTCACCTAGCCGCCGGAAGCACTGTCTAAGCACGTCTATTCAATCCCATGCGGCTTTAACAGGCGGCATCATCCCAGGGATCGCATCTTTGGCGGGGGCAAGTATTCACATACATCAACCTATGTGGCATGTGTTTATTATCCACAAAGTGTGAAACATTTGTTTCCCTTCTTCTTGTACATTTACCCTTGGTATCACCCCCTGAGGAGCCCACAGAGCTGGGCGAAACGCGTTGGGGTGTGGGTGATATAATTAACTATGCGTTCCCCACTGTTAGGGTGTTATAGGGAAACATAGGTTAGGTTCGGGGACAGGGCACTCTCACCTTCAGGGAGTCACCTTCGGCAAAGGGCCATTTATAGGGTCATTAAGGGACAGCCCATATGTACCTGCCCTACCCATTGCACCTACCTAAGGTTTGATGACATTTGCTATTAAGCTTTTAGATTAATTAATAAAGATCAGTTTTAGGAGTCACCCTTTTTTTCTTTTTCTTGAATTTTCTTGGCATGTAGATTATTTTATTGTATCTGACCTCGCTCAGTTATATATAATTACAAACAAGGAGTGAAAATAACCAAAGATCAACCAAACATACCCCCAAACCCCCCCCCCCCCCGCCCCATGTTCCTATTACAACACTATAGGTTCTACCAGACGTTACTTACGGACTGAACAAAAATAACTATGAAGAAGAGCATGGTCATGGAAAATAAGTAACTACCGAAGGTTGTTCTAACTATAAATGATTTGCAGAAGGGTTCTTTTCCCTAACTCCCCCCCCCCTTCATCTTAGATCAACTAACTCAGACTCCACAACAAACTAGATTTCGGTAGACCAGTGACCAGTGGATCACTGAAGTGGAAAAAATGCCACCTTGTAGGCTCATGTATCACACATGTATATTCAGTGCAGGCATTATGTATTCATAAAATAATCAGACTATTTGGCTTCTGGTAACTATTTGGTAATTAAAGTGTTAAAGGGTTTGTCTGGGTTCAGAGCTGAACCCGGACAAATCCCTGTTTTCACCCAGGCAGGCTCTCTGATATGAGCATCGGAGCATTTCACGCAAGGGCTTTTTTGTTTGCATTCCTCACTGCTAGGCAGAGGCTTCCACCTAGCAGTGTTCCTGGTGACATCACCGGCACTGATGGGCAGGCTTTAGCTCTGCCCTAGCCATTTTATAGGCTAGGGCAGCGCTAAAGCCCGCCCATTATTTCCGGTGACGTGACCGGGCTCACTGCTAGGCAGAAGCCTCCGCCTAGCTTACCCATGGAGAGCCCGGGATGTCACCGGATCTCCAGAAAAATCCTCCAGGCCAAGGGAGAGCATCAGAGCATAAAATGCTCCAATGCTCATGTCAGAGGGGTTGAGTGGGGGAAGAACCCGTACATCCCCTTTAAAGAGATATTTCAGTTACGACAAATTATCCCCAATCCACTGGGTAGGGAGGGGATAACTGTTAGTTTAGTGGGGGCCCAACACTGCTAGAACAAAAAGATAGGTAAAAGAGAACAATGCTTTGACTGCTTCCTTCCAGAAACAGCACCACTCTGTCTATGGGTTGTGTTTGAGATGCAGTTCAGCTCCTCTCACCTGAATGTGTCCATGGTACACGGTGCCGTTTCTGGAAGTAAGCAACTTTTTCTAAAAATTTTATATACCTCCTTTAAGGATACATCCACACATAACGGAATTGCGGAGGAAAATTGCTGCAGCACTCTCACAACAATCTGCAGCTCCATCAGCATAGAATTATGTGGATTTTGGCGCAGGTTTGCTTGTGGATTTTGCTGCGATAGACGAAATTTAAAAAAAACTATACTCACCTCCCCTGATGTCCCCATGGCAACAGGTTTCCCTGCTGAACTCTGTATATTTGGCCTCCGTTACTGCTGTCTTGTCCCTTATGACTGCTGCAGCAGTCATGTGTGATAAAATGTCATCACAGTAGGTTGGGTGTAAATAGAGTGGCAAGTAATCAGGCAAGGTGCAATGGAAATTCTGGCAGGGGAAGGGGGTGACTATAGTGTTTTTTTATTTTAAACTTTAAGGAAATAAGTTCTAAATTAAAGAATTGGGAGATTGGGAACTTAAAGTGCCCCTGGAAAAAAGAAGGTTGAGCCAACACAAGCAGGCAAGGCCAGCAGTACTATACTAAGGCACACAATACCATCCCAGCAGAGCCAAAGTCCACATTGTAGCAAAATATACTGCCCCAGCAGCATCAAAAGCCACAGTGCAATACTAAATAATGCCCCAGCAGCAAAAACTACCTCCCAAGAAGCTGTCCCCTCTGTAGTTGCCCAGCACTAGCTGGCATCTTTTGTCCTCCTACTCCAGTTGCCTCAGGATGGCAACACAGTTGAAATCAGGAGTCAAGAAGGCAACTGTAGTCAGGGGTGCACCGCCAATGAGGCGATTGCCTGAGACAGCACCAGGTAGGGGCAAGAGGGGGGGTAGCGAACGGGCCATGGACAATGAGTGCTTCCATTGTGGAAATGCTCATCTCTACATATTCAACTGCATTGCTGTACTCAGGACAGCAATACAACTGAATGCTGTGATGAGGCACGGGAGCTATGCCTCCCTGGTCCATCGTTTCCTCTAATAGGCTTTAGTCCTAGTTCCTGTAGCCTATCAGAGGCCAGTGTCATCATTATCGTGCTCCCTGAGCCAGGCTGAATAGAGCTCAGGGCACAGACTAGAAGAGGTCTGTGTCTTCCACTACATTGCTGGCAGCAGAATGGAGCTAAGTATTTGAGTTTATTATTTTTATTTGGTAGCATGGTGTTGGGCCACAATGGGGTGGGGGTCGTTATTTTGTAACTGGAGAAAGCACTATGGGGACATTCCAACTGTAAAATTTTTGTACTGGCACACATTATAAGTGAAACACTATGGGGACATTTGTTCTGCTGGGGGCACTAAAAGGGGGTCATTTTTTGTACTGACACACGTTATCATGGAGCATGTTTTGTACTGGCAAATAAGGAGGCTTTTTTTGTACTTAGCGCACATTGTAAGAGAGCATTTTTGTACTGGCACACATTGCAAGGGGGAATTATTTTACTGGCAAACATTATAAGGTGTAATTTTTTTTTTCTACTGGCACACATAAGGTGGTATTTTATGTATAGGCACTCATTATAGGGGAAATTATTACTACTGGGAGCATTATTACTTCTGGGGACAAAATGAGGTACATTACTGCTATTGGGTGCACTGTTACTGCACTCTGGCATAATACTATTTGTGGAACTTTTGGGAGGACTGTTACATTGGGAGGCACCCTAGCACAGTATCAGTTTAGCACAATTATTTTTGGAGGACACAATGTTTACGACACTATAAGTTTCAGGAGCACTATTTTCTGGGCACAGTTATTTTTATGGTACTGTGTGCCAATAATTATTGTTGGTGGCAGGAGGAGGTGTTCAGAAGGTGGGGAGGATCATGGAAAAGTGGGAAACTAAGATGTCTGTCAAACTCTGAAGTGACGAGGGATGGCTGAAAGAAATCAACATGACGGTCTGGTCTGAATGGAGAAGATGAAGAAAGAGAACATCTACATCAGAGGAGACATCACCGGATGTTTGAGGTATGTGGCACTCTATGTAAGTTTTCTAAGCATGTCTTTAAAGAGGACCTTTCACCACTCCGGACATGCCTATTTTAATAGCTTCATGCATTCCCCATGTAATAACAATTCTGGAACATCTATTCTTGTGGCTCTATGTTGTGCCATTCCTTTATTATTTGCACTAGAAGTTGTGAATGAATTGCTATTTGCCTTCAGTAAGGGAACAGAGGGGAGGTAACCAGTTGGGGGTGTGTCCCTGCACAGACTGACTCTATCCAATCAGTGCTGCCATGTTCAGACTGTGCAGGTACACCCCCCAACTTGTTACCTCCCCTCTGTTCCTTTACTGAAGCCAAATAGCAATTCACATATAACTTCTAGTAGAAATAATAAAGGAATAGTACGACATAGAGCCTAAGAATAGATGCTCCAGAATTGTTGTTACATGGGGAATGCATGAAGCTATTAAAACAGTAATGTCAGGAACGGTGAAAGGTCCTCTTTAACAATAGGACTAAAGAGAGAAGGGGTTAGGTTAAGAAATTGGCCTTGGGTGGGGTGCGCTTTTTCAGTTTTCGTCTCAGGCAGCAGAAAGGCTAGGTGCACCCCTGACTGCAGTCGCCGTCCAGATACATAAGTGATTGATGGCCCAGCATTAAGTTTGGGAATGACAGATCATTACTTCTCTGGCTGGCGGCCGTGAGGAAGGCTAAGATGGAGCTCTGGGAATTAGCCCACTGGTAAATTTCCCTGTAGAGTCTATGGCCAGTCCGCCCCTGGGACTTGTGGATTGTCTTGCAGATACTCTGGTAATGCCCAGCACAATCTATAACAATTGGAGTTAGTTGTAGCTTTAGACTTGTGCATTAAACTCAGTGGTAAAACAAACCCCTGACCATAATGCATCACAAATTGACATACAGATTTAAAAATATGCGCCGCAGGAAAGCTGTAAGCAGCATGTAGAATAGATCTGTGCAGATCTCATTCAGCTTTGCTAGTACTATAATCCACTGTGGATTTTCGTCCGCAAATCCAGACCGAAAATTTGCAGCATTTCCATTACCTATGGATGAGGCTTTAGAGGGTCAGTTTTGACGCAAGCTTAACGACTTGTCAAGTTATGGAGGCAATTGCATAGACTTTCATTACTGATCCAAGTACTGGAAAATGCAATGTTTCAACCTCAATAGATGGGTAATTCTCAAGCATATAAACATGGAGACTGACACCAATATTTAAATAGTATCTAATCAGAAGTAAAAACCAACAGATTGTTAGACAGGGCAGCACTGTAACAATACCCAATGTACACGGAAAGAAATGCCTGCTGTATTTGCAGGGTACTGCTCCTGCAGGTACTCAGGGGCTGATGTTTCACTGTGAAGTACTCTCTTCATTTAGCTGCTTCACAAACCTTCCCCTCGGCTTCGAGTGACAACTGTAGCATCCAACCAGGAGACGACTGTAACTGTCAAAAGAGGGGTTGTGAAGCAGCTCAATGCAGAGAGCTTCACAGTGAAGCATTGCCTTCAGGGCATTTGCAGGACATATAAAAGTTCATATCCAGACTATTGATAATAAAAAGCTCTCCAAAAGGTATGTTTTACCTGCTCCCCATCACCTATTTAGTTCTATCAGCAGTTTTGCATGGTCAAAACGGTGTGTGAATCTTCAAATTATTTCCAAACTTAGGACAACCCCTCTTCGTTTGGCCTAGTAGAGCATATAGATTTCATGGAGAATGCTCCTTTGATTGGGACCATCCTCTGTGAAACACAATGGAGTGCCATTAACAAGCAGCACCTTTTGCTCTGGTGGGCTCGAACCACCAACCAAGTTTTTGCAACTTGTTGTTCCTTCAGCTTAATGCCACAGCCATATCTTCACCCTGATGAGTCAAGAGATATTCATGTACATGCGTACAGTAACACTGCCTATTACTTACCTATTTGGTTCTTCGGTGCCATGAGAAGAAAAGACCCTTTGAATGACTTCTGCCACTTCTTTATCAGTAATGACATCCCACAGTCCATCAGTGCCCATTACCATGACATCATCAGCATTATGTTCACATCCAACTAAGTCATAAACCTTCACCTGCAAAAAAAAAATAGTTGTAGTGTTTTATTGCACGCAAAATATCATCTGGGACATAGCTACATGGGGTGCAGAGGTTGCAACTGCACTCAGGCCTTGGTTTCTGATAGGCCAAAAGGCCACTTTGCCACATAAAAAGACACTAGTATTATAAAAGGCACAGGTTGCTGGCAGCCCGATTACAGATTTTGCATTGGGGTCTGGGAGACTCCTATGCTTCCCCATAGGAATACATTACATGTAATGTCACATTAGGTTGATAATCACATCCATATAGACAGGGGTTGTCTTAATGAGACAACTTTTACATGCAAAAATTCCACAACTGTTTTGCATCCCCCTATGGCGGCAGCTTGTAAATTTTGTATTAATAGAGTCCAAATTCAAGCAAGACTTATGCAACTCAAGTTGTAACATAGCTTAAAACCTAGTCTGATGCAGTAAAATCCCCTCTACATGAGTCAGTTAAGCCTCATTCACACGTCAGTGTTTTGGTCAGTGGTTTCCATCAGTGATTTTGAGCCAAAACCAGGTGCGGCTCTAAACACAGAACAGGTGCAGGGGCACATGGGGGCATTTTTAATGGCACTGGGGGCATTTTTACTGGCACATGGGGGCATTTTTACTGGCACATGGGGGCACTGGAGGCATTTTTACTGGCACTGGGGGCATTTTTACTGGCACCTGGGGGCATTTTACTGGCACTGGGGGCATTATTACAGGCACTGGGGCCATTTTTGGGGGCACTGGGGTCATTTGTTACTGGCACATGGTCTGAAAGGAGAAGATGAGGAAAGAGAAGATCTACATCAGAGGAGACATCACTGGATGTACGAGGTATGGTGCGCTGTATTAGGCTACATTCACACGGACGTTGTGTTTTGCAGTCTGCAAATTGCGGATCCGCAAAAAAAGGATGATGTTCCGTATGGCATCCATTTTTTTTGCAGATCCACTGTAACGATGCCTATCCTTGTCCACAAATGGACAAAAATAGGAATGGACATACAGATGCGGACAGCATACAGTGCTCATTGAAGTGAATGGGTCTGCATCTGAGCCGCAAAATATGCAGATCGGAGGCTGAATAAACAACTGTGGTGTGAATGTAGCCTTACCCTGTATGTTCTGTAGTGATATATGTAATGTTAGGAGGGAAAGGGTTAGGGTGAGAATTTGGCATGGGGGGGGGTTCAATTTTTGACTTGGCCGGCAGAATAGCTAGGTGCACCAGCGCTGAGGGAAGGGGGGGGGCCCAAGCTGAACTCTTGCACCAGGGCCCATGAGCCTTTAGCTACGAGCGTTTTGCTCGTTCATCGGCTGATTAGGGCCACTTTTACACGGGCCGATTATGGGCACTAGCGTTCCTAGGAACGCTTTTTCGGCCGATAATCGGCTCGTGTAAAAGGACCTTTACACATCAATCTGTGTAATAGGGCCACTGATGAACTGAAAGACTTTTGACATGTCACAGAGACATATCAAAAGTTTTTATCAGTCCGGGTCTGAGTTCTAGACCCGTACCCTATCAGGAGGTATAGCTTTTCCATCTCTCTCTGCAGGGGGCGGTTTATTTATCTTGTTTGGTGTGGTTTACGTTTATTAAATTATTATATTTTAATAATTTTTAGGGCCTCTAAAAGGGTTGGCTGTGACTTTAAAAAGTTGAGGCATGTGGGCCTCTTTGATTTCAAAATGCCAGGGCTGAATTTCAGTCCCAGTCCGGCCCTGGTGGAGCCCCTGATCGAAGGAGATTATTAGTGGTCTTGTATGTCTTCCATTTTCTAATTTATTGCTCCCACAGTTGATTTCTTCACACCAAGCTGCTTGCCTATTGCAGATTCAGTCTTCCCAGCCTGGTGCAGGTCTACAATTTTGTTTCTGGTGTCCTTCGACAGCTCTTTGGTCTTCACCATAGTGGAGTTTGGAGTGTGACTGTTTGAGGTTGTGGACAGGTGTCTTTTATATTGATAACAAGTTCAAACAGGTGCCATTACTACAGGTAATGAGTGGAGGACAGGGGAGCCTCTTAAAGAAGAAGTTACAGGTCTGTGAGAGACAGAAATCTTGCTTGTTTGTAGGTGACCAAATACTTATTTTCCACCATAATTTGCAAATAAATTCCTTAAATCAGACAATGTGATTTTCTGGATTTGTTTTCTCATTTTGTCTCTCATAGTTGAGGTCTACCTATGATATCAATTACAGGCCTCTCTCATCTTTTTAAGTGGGAGAACTTGCACAATCGATGGCTGACTAAATACTTTTTCCCCCCACTGTAAGCAGTTTAATCCAGGCGCTATTCCAGGTGAATAAAAGTTTTATAGAATAGAAAATAAATGAGAAGAATAAAACAGGTCTAGTATGAAAGTGTTTTCAGGGGCGTACAGACTCCTTCCTCAGATATATTAGATTCATCAGCGAATTTATTGCATTTCTCATCCGTCAAGCAGGCAGTTATCAGGAACAAATAGTTCATTCCTGATAATTCCCTGCTCACTCAGCCTGTGTAAAAGGACCTTTAGGCAACTGAACCCCTTTTACTAAAATATTTTAGACGGATCCGTTATCTTTGCCCATAGACCTCTATTATGACAAAAAGGAAAGCCTCTAAAGATTTCTGTTTTGAATTCTGTTATTTTCCTTTATAACTGAAAACAATAAAAGATTTCGTAATGATGATGTGAACCCGCCCCAACACTGTTAACTCCATGAAGTTGCAGTCAACACACTGCAGACATAGAAATGGAAATGACTGAGGTCATAAGCTGCTGGCACTCTGAGTGCTGTAGAATCTTTTATCTTATTCATAAGTCCATTAGAGGCACTTAATGAAAGGCATCAGCATCCAAGAAATCATATTAATGCCTTCAAAAACAGAAAATAATTCATAGGTGATTATGATACTGAAATTATGCTTTTTGGGTGACTGAATGGTGTATGACATGGTACCATGAACATCAGTATCCCAGACAAGTACACACAGACACATGAGTAAAATACATCAAAATCATGTTTTCATTAAAATGGAAAAGGTGTTGCCCCAAGGCCAGCACGGCATGTACTTGTTGAAAAGCATTTAGAGTTCTATGTGCAACACTGCACAGTACTGTGTCAAGAACATCATTTTTCATAGTCTATTGTCTACACATTATATGCTGATTTATGTTACAGCTACTATTCATATTGCCTTTTAAGTGGATTTACTAGAGTGTATAAGCAAAAGCAATAGCTTTAGTATATTCATTTTCTGAACGTTAGGGATGTTCTTTAATAATCCAGAACCACTGCTTTCAGAAAAGGAAGATGGTGGGTCACAGGAAACAGAACCCTGCTCCCCTTGTTTGGTTTGTACAGGATAACGCTTATCGGACCTCATTCATCAAAACTGTCTTACAGTTAAACTGTGTCTCTTGCCCACAGCACCCATTCAGAGCCTTCATTTTACCAGAGCAGTTTAAGAAATGAATGAAGTCCATCATATGCTATCCTGACAGTCAAGTGGTATGCTTGGCAAAGGGTGGTAGTGTTGTGTATAGCCAACATGCCGTATTTGATGAAAAAATTGTGTTAGTGAAGGCTTATGTAGATACTGGCTCACTCAAGGAAATACAGGACTGTTGTACTGGTCAATTTCCGAACCTTGCCATACATTGCACAAGCTAATCCCTAAACAGTGCCCGGACTGAAACAGCAAACTGAAATTCATATCCAAAATCTCAAACATGTTGTAGAAGGTGTTCCTGAAGGTATGTACAACTTTTAATAATCACTGGTGGAAACCACTTCCAGCATCTCCTATAGCTGGTAAGGTGGTCATTTTTGAATGTTTAGAGGAAAAATAACACTGCACAGCAACACCAAAACCTCTTCCCAAGTGTGAAACATTGTAGAGGGAGCATCATGGGTTGGTGCTGTCTTGCTACCCCAGGGCCTGGGTCTACTGCAATTATTGAGGGAGCTATGAATTCTAAAGTATAGCAAAACATTTTACAGGAGAATGGAAGGGCAACAGTCCATGACCTCAGAGATGTTGGGTGATGCAACAAGATAATAAACCAAAAGCACACAAGTAAATCAACTAAAGAATGAACTAAAAAAACTAAACCAAATATTTTTTATTTTGGAATAGCCATCTTAATCTTAACCCTATAGAAAAGCTGTGGTATTACCTGAAGGGGCTGTGCCTGCAAGGCATCCCAGGGAAAATGATAAACTGAAGGGATTAGGGTACAAGAGTGCAGGGAGGAAGGGTGCAAAATTCCTCCTCTGTGTTGTGTAAATCTTATTTTCAGCTAAAGAAAACTGTTGGTGCTAAACTGACCTCTACAGGTTATTAAATTTGAGGGTTCACTTTTTCTCCCTGCACAGTGGATGTTTACTCAGTGTGGTACTACTGTTTGTTATTAGTTTAGTTAGATTGTGATTGTTAAGGTCCTTTAATACAGGATGACTATTGGAATAATTATTGGGAACAAACATTCATATAAATGCTCATTCCCAATAATCGTACTGTGTAAATGTGCAGCCTACCACCTGATAAACGAGCAAGTTCTTCTTCATTGGGTGACAGCTATGTTCCCAGGCTGCAGATCAAGCTGTGTAAACAGGAATCTGCTGCCAAGAAAGAATGAATATGTTCGGGGATGAACAAGCGATCCCTCATCCCCATACAGTGGAGTTGATTGCTGCACATAAATGCAGGTCTTACGTCCTCTGATGTGCAGAAAATTATCGTAGTATAGAAAAGCATAATACACTACACTATGACAAGCCATGTTGCCAATGAATTCTTCTCTGATTGGCTTCAGCAGTTACATGGTGTAACCACAGGCTCGGACTGGCCCACAGGGGAACAGGTGAATCCCCCAGTGGGCCCCTGAGCTAGGTAGGCCTCTACTCCCCCACCTCCTGCACAAGTGACGCATGGCACAGTAGACTGACCTATAAATAGGCTGCCTAAGATGCTATGAAGTACATTGCCTATGTCCATATAAAAGACTGGATAGTGTTGGCAGGTAGCATATGCATGTGGGCCCCCAGAGTGAGCTTTACAGTGGGCCCCCAGAGGGAATTTTACTGGTGGGCCCTAGACACCTCAGTCCGACCCTGTGTAACCATATCAGTTAATCAGTGGCAGATTGAAGCAGACATGCATAGGACTTAGGGGCCGTTCAGACGGCCGTGTCATTGCGGATCCGCAAAAACACGGATGCAGACCAGTGTGTGTTCCGCAATTTGTGGAACACACATGGCCGGCACCCCATACAAAATGCTATATTTTTTTGCGGAGCCGTAGCTCTCCGCGATGTAATGCCACCCATTGAAATGAATGGGGCCGCATCTATTCCGCAAAATTGCGGAATAGATGTGGCCCCATTCACACGATCATGTAAATGGGCCCTAACTGTAACTACTCAGGCACAGCGTCTCAGTCTACCTCTCCTCTCCCTGCATGGACTATTCTAATTTTATGTGCTGTTTTACATATAAACTGTATTTGGTGGAGCAGATTTATCAAAACTGTTTAAAAGAGACACTGTTTGTTGCACAGTTTTTATAAATAAGGTCCATTGTATTATCTATGGTAACAGTGAGAACATTGTACATGTCTAGTATCTGCCCTGTAAACTGTATTTATTGGAGATTTATCAAAACGTTAAAGGCAGAATTAACAAATACATAGTATAATGCTGCCTGTTATGTTAGATATTACATTTTCAAGTTCTATACATACGTACACATTCTAGATGTGGGGATGGCACTCACTTGGGTAAGGGGCCATAAATTAGACTAATAGGAGGTTATGTAATGAATATCAGATGGTGGCTATATGTTCACCACTAGGTGATCATGTGCCATTCATGCATGATTGTATTCAATGCAGTAGCATAGAGAGTTTAAACCATCCAATGAGGATTATACATGTACAGTCATGGCCAAAAGTTTTGAGAATGACACAAATATTATATTTTCACATGATCTGCTGCCCTCTGGTTTTTACGTGTGTTTGTCAGATGTTTTTAATCACATACAGAAATATAATTGCAATCATATTATGAGTAACAAAAGCTTATATTGACAGTTAGAATGAGTTAATGCAGCAAGTCAATATTTGCAGTGTTGACCCTTCTTCTTCAGGACCTCTGCAATTCTCCCTGGCATGCTCTCAATCAACTTCTGGACCAAATCCTGACTGATAGCAGTCCATTCTTGCACAATCAATGCTTGCATTTTGTCAGAATTTGTAGGTTTTTGTTTGTCCACCCGTCTCTTGACGATTGACCACAAGTTCTCAATGGGATTAAGATCTGGGGAGTTTCCAGGCCATGGACCCAAAATCTCTATGTTTTGTTCCCTGAGCCATTTAGTTATCACCTTTGCTTTATGGCAAGGCTCTCCATCATGCTGGAAAAGGCATTGTTGATCGCCAAACTGCTCTTGAACGGTTGGGAAAAGTTGCTCTCGGAGGACATTCTGGTACCATTCTTTATTCATGGCTGTGTTTTTAGGCAAGACTGTGAGAGAGCCGATTCCCTTGGCTGAGAAGCAACCCCACACATGAATGGTTTCAGGATGCTTTACAGTTGGCATGAGACAAGACTGGTGGTAGCGCTCACCTCGTCTTCTCTGAATAAGCTGTTTTCCAGATGTCCCAAACAATCGAAAAGGGGATTCATCAGAGAAAATGACTTTACCCCAGTCCTCAGCAATCCACTCCCTGTACCTTTTGCAGAATATCAGTCTGTCCCTGATGTTTTTTCTGGAGAGAAGTGGCTTCTTTGCTGCCCTCCTTGAGACCAGGCCTTGCTCCAAGAGTCTCCGCCTCAAAGTGCGTGCAGATGCACTCACACCTGCCTGCTGCCATTCCTGAGCAAGCTCTGCACTGCTGGTAGCCCGATCCCGCAGCTGAAACACTTTTAAGAGACGGTCCTGGCGCTTGCTGGTCTTTCTTGGGCGCCCTGGAGCCTTTTTGGCAACAATGGAACCTCTCTCCTTGAAGTTCTTGATGATGCGATAGATTGTTGACTGAGGTGCAATCTTTCTAGCTGCGATACTCTTCCCTGTTAGGCCATTTTTGTGCAGTGCAATGATGACTGCACGTGTTTCTTTAGAGATAACCACGGTTAACAGAAGAGAAACAATGATGCCAAGCACCAGCCTCCTTTTAAAGTGTCCAGTGGTGTCATTCTTACTTAATCATGAGAGATTGATCTCCAGCCCTGTCCTCATCAACACCCACACCTGTGTTAATGGAGCAATCACTGAAACGATGTTAGCTGGTCCTTTTAAGGCAGGGCTGCAATGATGTTGAAATGTGTTTTGGGGGATAAAGTTCATTTTCTAGGCAAATATTGACTTTGCAAGTAATTGCTGTTAAGCTGATCACTCTTTATAACATTCTGGAGTATATGCAAATTGCCATTATAAAAACTGAAGCAGTAGACTTTGTAAAAATTAATATTTGTATCATTCTCAAAACTTTTGGCCATGACTGTATGTGTAGTTTAGGATGAACATGTATATAAGTTAAATGGGGGCTCTTCTCCTATCATTTCCTGTGTCTTAAAAGTGTTCATGTTCCTACCTAGTGGTAATAAACCTTATTCTTCGTGGACTGCATCTCCTGTGACAGGTATAGTATAGTAATTATTAAAACCCTCTCTCTATTCTACCTCCCTCCATCTCATCTGTCTCCAATTGACCTCCATGCCACCCCACCCCTCACTGTGTCTGTCTTCAGACTCCAGTGCAGTTCCACCCATCTTCCTTAAATGGGTTATACGAGACAAAAAAATGTCCACCATATGCCCGGGCCCCTCACACTGAATCTACTTACCTGGCTCTCCGCGCTATTTCTGGTCCCCGCTGCTGCTTCTCCCCGTGTGTGGAGGAAAAAAATCAGGTGTCGTGGGGGTATGTTTGCAGCCAATGGCAGGTGGTGACGGGGATGAGCCTCCCTAGTATTGTGGATGACTCATCCCCGGGAGGCTCATCCCCATCACCTTTTTCCTTTGGCTGCCCCCCGCCCGACACCAGATTTGTCATCCGCCCACGGGGAGAAGCAGCCCGGGCATATGGTGGACATTTTTTAGTTTCGGATAACCCCTTTGAGGAAGATGGATGGAACTGCACTGGAGTCTGAAGATAGACACAGTGACCAGTCAGGGGAAGACGGAAGGGAAGGGCAGAAGGGAAGATGAAGGGTTAATGGTTGTAACAGTTGCCAAATTCAGAGTGGTAATTGCAGAGAAAGAGAGAAAATATTTTTGCAACCCTTTCTGTGATGATCTGGTGGTGGTGGACTGAAATATTAGGAAGTCATTTTCCACATGTATGGCCTAGGAAAGGATGTTTTGCACAAGCAAAGATTTAGGCAGATAATGACTGTGTATATGGTCACTGGGGGATCCAGGATGAGATTATTAACATATGAAGGAAGGTATGACTGTATGGGAAAAATATCAAAAGAAACCAGTTGCAGGCTCCTATCAAGTTTTGAGAGTTTCAGCCTTGGCAGAATACTGATGAAAAAAATTCCGACATATAGTTTATCTTCCCTGTCAGCAGGGGCTAGTAAATGGACTTTGACACTTGGGGATATCACAGCATTGTTAGCTGATATCATAAGGGAAAAAAAATAATCAGCTTTTTAAATCAGCTTTTGCACATGATCGGATAATGATAAGGGAGGATGTATATATATGGGCTTTGTTTAATCCTTATTGAACTATTATTTGGAAAGCATTCAGGAAGGTGTATCAAGATAGGAGCGTCTTTAGGAAGATTACATTTAGTTCTGTGAGGAAAACCTTATTGAGAAAATACAGTAAACATTGAGAGAGAGAGTGTGGCACGAATGGAATATGACAGGACGGGTTTTATTTTATCATCTATTACTAAAGGGTTATTTGGGAAAAGATATTGATATCCTCAGGATAGGTCATCAATGGCAGATTGGCAGGACTCTAACTCCCATGACCCCTGCCGATCAGCTGTTAGAAAAGACTGGCTGCTTAGTCTTAGGCTAGTGATGTCACCGTACATCAGTCACATTGCCTAGTTGTAGCTCAGCCCAATTTAAGTCAATGGGGCTGATTTGCAATACCAAGCAGAGCTGCTATACAATGTACAAGGCTGTGCTAGGTAAGCTGTTGGGAGGCCACAGCACTCAGAACTTTGGTGAGCATCACAGCTCCCTGAAACAGCCATTCAGCGTGACTCGAACCCCCGCCCATGTGATATTGATGACTTACAGTGGGGAAAAAAAGTATTTAGTCAGCCACCAACTGTGCAAGTTCTCCCACTTAAAAAGATGAGAGGCCTGTAATTGACATCATAGGTAGACCTCAACTATGAGATACAAAATGAGAAAACAAATCCAGAAAATCACATTGTCTGATTTTTAAAGAATTTATTTGCAAATTATGGTGGAAAATAAGTATTTGGTCAATAACAAAAGTTCATCTCAATACTTTGTTATATATCCTTTGTTGGCAATGATAGAGGTCAAACGTTTTCTGTAAGTCTTCACAAGGTTGGCACACACTGTTGCTGGTATGTTGCCCCATTCTTCCATGCAGATCTCCTCTAGAGCAGTGATGTTTTGGGGCTGTCGCTGCGCAACACAGACTTTCAACTCCCTCCAAAGGTTTTCTATGGGGTTGAGATCTGGAGACTGGCTAGGCAACTCCAGGACCTTGAAATGCTTCTTAAGAAGCCACTCCTTCATTGCCCTGTGCTTGGGATCATTGTCATGCTGAAAGACCCACGTTTCATCTTCAATGCCGTTGCTGATGGATGGAGGTTTGCACTCAAAATCTCACGATACATGGCCCCATCCATTCTTTCATGTACACGGATCAGTCGTCCTGGTCCCTTTGCAGAGAAACAGTCCCAAAGCATGATTTTGCCACCCCCATGCTTCACAGTAGGTATGGTGTTCTTTGGATGCAACTCAGCATTCACTCTCCTCAAAACACGACGAGTTGTGTTTCTACCAAACAGTTCTAAATTGGCTTCATCTGACCATATGACATTCTCCCAATACTCTTCTGGAACATCCAAATGCTCTCTAGCAAACTTCAGACAGACCCGGATATGTACTGGCTTTAACAGGGGGACACCTCTGGCACTGCAGGATCTGAGCAGCGTAGTGTGTTACTGACTGTAGCCTTTGTTACGTTGGTCCCAGCTTTCTGCAGGTCATTCACTAGGTCCCCCCATGTGGTTCTGGGATTTTTGCTCTTTTTGTTCTTGTGATCATTTTGACCCCACGGGCTTAGATCTTGCGTGGAGCCCCTGATGGAGGGAGATTTTCAGTGGTCTTGTATGTCTTCCATTTTCTAATTATTGCTCCCACAGTTGATTTCTTCACACCTAGCTGCTTGCCTATTGCAGATTCAGTCTTCCCAGCCTGGTGCAGGTCTACAATTTTGTTTTTGGTGTCCTTCGACAGCTCTTTGGTCTTCACTATAGTGGAGTTTGGAGTGTGACTGTTTGAGGTTGTGGACAGGTGTCTTGTATACTGATAACAAGTTCAAACAGGTACCATTACTACAGGTAATGAGTGGAGGACAGAGAAGCCTCTTAAAGAAGAAGTTACAGGTCTGTGAGAGATAGAAATCTTGCTTGTTTGTAGGTGACCAAATACTTATTTTCCACCATAATCTGCAAATACATTCTTTAAAAATCAGACAATGTGATTTTCTTTTGTTTTCTCATTTTGTCTCTCATAGTTGAGGTCTACCTATGATGTCAATTACAGGCCTCTCTCATCTTTTTAAGTGGGAGAACTTGCACAATTGGTGGCAGACTAAGGCCTCTTTCACACTAGCTGCAGCCCGGATCCGGCAGGTGAAGGGTGCCACCGGTTCCGTGCTGCCGCATGGACATGTGTGGGGTCGGAACTGCTCTCCGGCCCCACACATGTCACACAGTACATACACACAGACATATACACATACAAATACACATACATACTTACATGCTCCCGGCAGGTCTCCATAGCGCAGGAGGAGCAGGATGGCGCGCACATAAGACGATTCCCCACAGCGCCCTCTGCTGGGTGCCGGGTGGAATCTTCCTATGTAGGGGGCATGTAAGTATGTATGTGTATTTGTATGTGTATATGTCTGTGTGTGTTTATGTGTATGTCTGTATGTATGTATGTATGTTTGTATGTGTGCAGGTGACGGATCCGTCATGAACTCCATTGAAAGTCAATGGAGGACGGATCCGTTCACCATTGTGGCACACCAAACAGATCCGTCCTCATTGACTTTCATTGGGGGTCATGACGGATCCGTCTTGGTGCGGATGCCTGGACCGGAGAGCAAACCGCAGCATGCTGCGGTTTGCTCTCCGGTCTGAAGACGGAACGGAATGCTTTTAGGAGCATTCCGTTGTCCTCAGTTCAGTTTTGTCCCCATTGACAATGAATGGGGACAAAACTGAAGCGTTTTATTCCGGTATTGAGCTCCTATGACGGAACTCAATACCGGAATTATAAAACGCTAGTGTGAAAGTAGCCTAAATACTTTTTTTCCCCACTGTATCTTGAGATCATTATCATTTCCCTGATAACCCATTAAGAGTTTGCTGTACAGTTACAGTGGAAGTTGAATAAAGTAGTTGCACTGGACGACAAACCATGGCCAGAAATTCAGACCCACATCGTGCCTATTTGGAGGCTGATAGTAGTAGGACAGAAAGATAGGCAGAGAAGTACATCCTGGGAATATAGTTCATGAGTGTCCTCAACCTCTCACACACATAGCACATGAAGTTTCTATTTCATGCATCCATTGATGGGTAGATGTATTTGGATCCTGAAACTGGTGTATGTTTCACTGAGTGTGCTGCTGTGGCTCTTCAAAATGATGAGCCAGTGCTAGTGGGACAAGGGGCCTTGCCATCTGCTGACTCTTAACTTTGTACACTGGCTCAGCTTTATTCCCTATCAAGAAGGGAATAAAGTATCTTATGCTAAGATCTCTACGTTTGGAGACTCACAGACACCTACAGTATTTATAAGTGCATGAATGACAGTCAAAATAACTGTTACTAGTTTCCTTATGTTAGCAGTTTGGCTTGAGCAAGCCAGACTCTTTGGAACTTCACTTCCAGTACTAGTTTTGTAAGGCTTGTTTCACTTTTGTGGTAAGCAGATCCAGCAGATGGTGTCGGCCAGGAACAGCCTGATTCGTGAATACTGGGTGCTACCAAGTTACCGTCCGTCCCAATCATTGCATATTTGCTGAGTAGCGGCCGAATCTCTGCTCGTCCCCATATAGTGAATGGGGCTGGCCGGTATCTTGGAAGCACACAGTAGTGCCTGGTATTCACGGATCCAGCAGGCTGTTCCTGGCTGGAACAGCTTGCCAGATCAGCTTACCGCAAATGTGAAACACGCCTGAATGATAGTGATCAATGTAAAGACGTATGGAGAGATTTTATAACATCAATAACTTGAGTGAAGATCCAGAAGAGAAAAGTCTCAAAAAAGAGACTTTGCATAAAAAAGAGGGAACTTGATGTCTGTTATATTAATGATGGGAAAGGACAAAGGATGGGGACAACATGGTGGCTCCAGTGGTTAGCACTAGTGCCTTGCAGTGCTAGAGTCCAACATCTGCATGGAGTCTGTATTTTCTCCCCGTATTTGCATGGGTTTCATCTGGGTACTCTGGCATACTGGGAACTTAGACTGTGAGCCTTATTAGGGCTAAAAGCTCATGGTGCAAGAGTTCAGCTTGGGCCCTCTTCCCGCAGTGCTTTGTGGCCAGGGGGCAGGGAAGTAACTAGCCTTTGTGGTGCCTGAGGAAAAAATTGAAATGGCAACCCCACCCCCGCCATGCCAAATTCTTGACCTAACCCCTTCCCTCTAACCAGAGGTGTAACGTGACCAGCATGCACTTTCTGTAATACCGGTGTCTTCTTATGTGGAACAAGGGTCTTTGGGGCCCCTCAGGTTCCTGGGCCCGGTAGTGACTGCAACCTCTGCACCCCCTATAGTTATGCCCCTGGCACTATAATATTAAAAAATAGTAGATGCAAATCGGTTAAATATGAGTGAAGAGACTGCTGTACTGATGGATGTACACTGACAATGTGGTAGTATGGCATACATCAAAATACCTGGAGACTGGTCAGACGTGTGCTCAATGGAAAGTTAATCCACCGTTTGTTGGTAATCCCTAAACATGTGTGTGTGTGGGGGGAGGATTGGGGGGATGAATGGAGTACAGATGAAAATATTATTTCTTATGTGAAACCATGTCCAAACAGACAGTTAACACCAGAAGAACATAATGCTAAAAGCATCAAAGCCAATTATGACAATTATGACAGAACAGAATGGTGGCTCAGTGGTTAGCCCTGGTGCCTGGGTTCCTAGGTTCAAACCCAACTAAGGACAACACCTGCATGGAGTTTATGTGCTCTCCCCATGTTTGTGTGAGTTTCCTTCAAGCACTCTGTTGGAGAATCAGGATTAGATCTGATGGTCAGCCATCTTGTGTTCTCATCTTACAAAAGAGTTTAAAGTGAATGAATAACTTGGTTAGGGAATAATCATGATATACTATGGCTAATAAAATAGAGATTCTTAAGTAATTGATTAAAAGGGTCATGATGTAATGGTGGACTAGGATAAATGTACTTTTTATTAAACTGAAGAAGGCCATTAGCATGTTTATGATCAGGTCAGATCCTTGGTGTTGGATAGGTGATAAGTGAAGGGGCCCACAGTGGATTAATGGAAGTGGTCATGATAAGAAATGTTTTCCCAAGTTCTTGTAGGTGTAACTTATGTCGATCAGTGGTTACGTATCATAATGATGTAATCCATTGAATCTTATGGATTGCAGTATACATGTTGTAATTTTCGTCCGGCCGCCTCTCGGCATGTTTGCCATGTTGTGGCCGGAACTCCGGCCCTCCCCCATTATAGTGAATGGGGATGGAGCGTAGTTCCAGCCCCACACGTGCACTAGCGGCAGCATGGATCCGGCAGGCTGTTCACCCGCCGGAACAGCCTGCTGGATACCCGTGCCGCCAGAAAGTAGCCTTATTCTGCTGGAAAACTGCTCCCAAGTGCCTGGCTAAAAGTGAAAGTAAAAACAGCTTTCACTCCTGACTCGATTTCTAACAGCTATATCTTCTGATATACTGGATATAATGCTGCTATGATTCTGGTATAATTTTAAAGGTTGGAATGCCAGCTTTCAAACAAGGTCAGGTTCATGTTTCTAATGGCTACCAATCCCAAGATATGAGAAACTAAAGCAGCCCTCCCCTCTTCAGTCTGGTTTGCTTTGGGCACTTGCAGCAGCAGAGCTAGGCACTTGGGAGCTGTTTTCTAGCAGAATAAAAGTGCTTTTCCTGGACATGGAATACAGACACAAAGTGCACACAGGTATGTTTGGGATGTGAATGCAATTTTCTGTGGGGCAGTGCTCTTAGTTATATTGGTGAAAAACAGGTGATAGACTCCCTTTAATGGGGTTGCCCAGCTTTAATACAATTTTTGACAGACCACTTCTACTTGCCAGACCTGTGGAGGGAAGCACACTTATCTTCTCCCTACCGCCTGGTTCTGGCTCCTTCAGTTTCCTGTGCTTCTTAAATTCCAGAGTGGACAGAGGTCACGTGCTGCTGCAGCCAATGATTGTCTGCAGCGGTAACGTGTCCTTCAAGCAGCACGTGACCCAGTGACATGCAACTTGGGTCACGTCACTGCCGCAGCCAGTCATTGGCTGCAGCAGCACATGTGACCCACGGCCACTTGATACCACGTCCACTTAGAAGTTGATAAGCAGAGAACAAGATTGAGGTAAACTGAAGGAGTCAAAACCGAGTGTCAGGTAGCTGTTAAAGAGGACCTTTCACCTCTCCTGAAATGCCTGTTTTAATAGCTTCATGCATCCCCTATATAATAACAATTCTGGAACATCTATTCTTATGTCTCTATGTTGTGCCATTCCTTTATTATTTCTGCTAGAAGTTATGAATAAATTGCTAGCAGTCTGCAGTAAGGGTACAGATGGGAGGTAATCAGTTGGGGGTGTGTACCTTCACAGTCTCACTCTATCCAATCAGTGCTGACATTATCAGACTGTGCTGGTACACCCCCCAACTTGTTACCACCCCTCTGTACCCTTAATGAAGGCTAATAGCAATTCATTCATAACTTCTAGTAGAAATAATAAAGGAATTACACAACATAGAGCCAGAAGAATAGATGCTCCAGAATTGTTATTACATGGGGGATGCATGAAACTATTAAAACAGGCATGTCAGGAGTGGTGAAAGGTCCTCTTTAAGTATGCTTCCCTGAAAAATATTCTACATTTTTCAAACCAGCACCTGGATCACTATGCTTTTGTATTTGTAAGTAATTAATAATTTAGTACAGTTGCTGATCTATTCAACAAAATGTATCTGTATAGCGCCACCTATTGTTTGTTCTTTTCCTTATTTCTTGTCCACCTCACTGAGGTGGTCACACATGCTCAGTTTCAATCTTGAACTGTCACTGTCCATTAGAAGCTGTGGCAGATACATGGAAAGAGCTACAGCAGAAAGGAAACACCCACTGAGAAAGAACATGGCCCCTGAGCTGCAAGCCTGAAATAAATCTCTGGTGAGGTACAGAGCTGTTCTAGGTTGGTTAGAAAGAGGTTGTCATGTACTATATGATGTCTGATTTTCACTTTTTGCATCCATCATGACATAATCCCATTAAGGGGCTAATATGGATGCATACAAAGGGTTCGGGTTCACCAACTGTAAACTGAATTGCTTTGTGCTAAAATACAGTGCCTTGCGAAAGTATTTGGCCCCCTGGAACTTTTCAACCTTTTGCCAAATTTCAGGCTTCAAACAAAAAGGTATAACATTTTACATTTTTGTTGAAGAATCAACAACAAGTGGATCACAATTGTGAAGTGGAACGAAATTTATTGGATCATTTAAACTTTTTTTATAATAATAAAACTGAAAAGTGGGGCGTGCAAAATTATTCGGCCCCCTTGCATTAATACTTTGTTGCGCCACCTTTTGCTGCGATTACAGCTGCAAGTTGCTTGGGTTATGTCTCTATCAGTTTTGCACATCTAGAGACAAATTCTTGCCCATTCTTCCTTGCAAAACAGCTCGAGCTCTTTGAGGTTGGATGGAGAGCGTTTGTGAACAGTAGTTTTCAGATCTTTTCACATATTCTCAATTGGATTCAGGTCTGGACTTTGACTTGGCCATTCTAAGACCTGGATACGTTTATTTTTGAACCATTCCATTGTAGATTTTGCTTTATGTTTGGGATCATTGTCTTCTTGGAAGATAAATATCTGTCCTAGTCTCAGGTCTAGAATGGTCCTGTATTTGGCTCCATCCATCTTCCCATCAATTTTAACCATCTTCCCTGTCCCTGCTGATGAAAAGCAGGCCCAAACCATGATGCTGCCACCACCATGTTTGAAAGTGGGGATGGTGTGTTCAGGGTGATGAGCTGTGTTGCTTTTACGCCAAACATATCGTTTTGCATTGTTTCCAAAAAGTTGGATTTTGGCAAACTGTAAATGAGACTTTTTATGGATATCGTTGAGAAATGGCTTTCTTCTTGCCACTCTTCCATAAAGGCCAGATTTGTGAAGTGTTTGACTGATTGTTGTCCCATGGACAGACTCTCCCACCTCAGCTGTACATCTCTGCAGTTCATCCAGAGTGATCATGGGCCTCTTGGCTGCATCTCTGATCAGTCTTCTTCTTGTTTGAGATGAAAGTTTAGAGGGAAGGCCGGGTCTTGGTAGATTTGCAGTGGTCTGATACTCCTTCCATTTCAATATGATCTCTTGCACAGTGCTCCTTGGGATGTTTAAAGCTTGGGAAATCTTTTGGTATCCAAATCCGGCTTTAAACTTCTCCACAACAGTATCACGGACCTGCCTGGTGTGTTCCTTGGTCTTCATGATGCTCTCTGTGCTTTAAACAGAACCCTGAGACTATCACAGAGCAGGTGCATTTATACGGAGACTTGATTACACACAGGTGGATTCTATTTATCTTCATCAGTCATTTAGGACAACATTGGATCATTCAGAGATCCTCAATGAACTTCTGGAGTGAGTTTTCTGAACTGAAAGTAAATGGGCCGAATAATTTTGCACGCCCCACTTTTCAGTTTTATTATTACAAAAAAGTTTAAATGATCCGATAAATTTCATTCCACTTCACAATTGTGACCCACTTTTTGATTCTTCACCAAAAATTTAAAATGTTATATCTTTTTGTTTGAAGCCTGAAATGTGGCAAAAGGTTGAAAAGTTCCAGGGGGCCGAATATTTTCGCAAGGCACTGTATATGTATGAATGAATGTCTGCTAAAAGCATTATTTATATTTAATAATGGCTTATAAAAATGTCATAACTGAAGCTTTTAACAGTTATTCTGTCATTACATTCACCGCAGGTCTGCTTCCTGGAACACTGAAAGGAAACATTTTTATGGGCAGAAATCAGCCATGTTCATCACCTTTTCTCTGATTATAGGCTAGGGGCGCAGATTATACTGTATAAACATGGTTTGCATATTTGTAGAAGAATTTGCGTAATCCACAAAAAAGTACAGTACAATGTTAGTGAATCTGCTGGTAAAGGGTCAGTCTGGTGGTCTTACGAGAAAACCAGACAATGCTCGGGAACTTCCTGCAGTAAAGAAGTGGTAAGAACTTACTTGACAGATCCTGTGCTGCTGCTCTAGTTCTCCCAGTAGGATATCATGTCAACAACACGTGACCGCTACAGCAAATCACTGTCCTCTTCTGGTGCACCGCTAAGGCCAGTTATAGGCTGCAGCAGTCACATGTTGTTGATGTGATGTCACCGCTGAAGCCAGGTAAACAGAGCCCAGACAGGAGAACCAGTGGTGGTGCAGGATCTGTCAAATATGTATGTCAAGAACTGTTAAACTAATTTTGGCTTAGAAATTTTATAAAAAAATGCATATATAGACAACAAAGCTAGACCTTCCAGTGCTGCCTCAGATCTCAGCAAATTGTCCTTTTGAAAGACTATGTGGCAATAGTGTGAAAAACATGATAAACATTTCAGCTAAAAATATAAAAACGTAAGGTATACATACCCCAGGGATACAAGATAAAAATGGCTTGATGTAGATGTTTGAGTTATAGACTTTAAGATCATGGTCTCCAAATCCCCGGGTCACCCCAATGGTGGCCATAACTCTAGCCTGATGGAATAACAATAAGTAATTAGCAGAAGAATGGTTAGCACTGCTGTGTAATATACCTACAGTATATTAATACTACTACATTAGTGAAGTCTGTTTGAAGATCAGCTTTTCTCTTAGGACGGCCCGACAAAAAACAGGACTGTTAGGAGGTATACATTTATCAGTACCAGTGCTAAGCTTGTATCTGTGTACACTGAACTAATTTTGTATGCTCAAATATATTTTACTTTATGATTATGTTTACGTCTTTTCTACCAATATATTGACCTTGCTTGTAATAAGTCATATATATCTGATGCTTTGAGCCCCATTCTTCGATTAGGTAGTAATGTAAACATTGCTAAAGAAGGCAAGTGCTGGGTGAAGCTTGTCTTTGTTATTTGTAAGAGGATGGAAACTCCTCTCACAAGAAATTATGTATCCTTTACAGCTAACCTGCTAAGATGGGTTACTGTTTGACCCTGTTGCCACTCAACCTAAGTTGCACTGTTGAACTGTTATGTGACATGCTAAATAACTGAAGAGGCAACGCTCGGCTATGTTCAGCGGCCCTATAGAAATGA
This sequence comes from Rhinella marina, assembly GCA_900303285.1. Lineage (NCBI taxonomy): Eukaryota > Metazoa > Chordata > Amphibia > Anura > Bufonidae > Rhinella > Rhinella marina. Next base: position 52,764 of record ONZH01028864.1, read on the forward strand.
ATTGAGGGTGGCTGCGGATGTGCAGTATGCCCTCCACAACTTTCAAGGATCCGTTCTCAATGTAGGTGCGGGTCCCAGAGGTGGGATCTGCACCCATCAGACAATGGGGGCATAGCCTAGAGATATGCCCCCATTGTCTGATATGGGAATACCCCTTTAAGGGCACATTTTTCAGGTAGGGCTGAAGAACCCCTTTAAGGGTTGCCAAAAAGCTTTTGGAAATAACAATGACTATGTTCAATTCATAATTAATTATCATTGTGTTTTCGTTTGGTTTAATAGGTCAGCAGTGGTTACAGTTGGGTCATTAGCTGAACACCAACCTTTTTGCCTTCTCCATAAATAAGTGGGAACTTCATGTCATCTTCTTCAATAGTTTTATAAGCCCTGTAAAGAAAAATGAGCATGTACATTACTTATTCAAAAGATATGTTTCTTACTTAAAGAGGTTGTGCAATTTTGGAGGAGAGGGGTTTGTCAAAGCACCCCTACTGGGCAGACCTGTGATGGGAAGCATATTTACCTGCTTCCTGACTCTGGTTCCCAGCTCCTTGGCCTCAGCTGTGCCACTGCATTGTCTGGATGTAAACTTCCTGTTTAGGCTGCTGCAGCCAATCACTGGCCACAGTGTTGGCCTGCTCCTCATGCATGATGACAAATGGTCACATGACACAAAAAAGGTCACTGTTGTGGCCAGTGACTGGCTGCAATGGCATCAAACAGGAGTTTTACATCCCAGGAGTGCAGTGGAGCAGCCGAGGCTGAAGCACGAAGAAGACGAGAGACAGTGCCGGGAAGCAGGTAAGTATGCTTCCCTTCGCAGGTTTGTCCAGGAGAGAAGGTTTGCCAAAACCACCCCCCAAAGTTGAAGAACCTCTAACACCACCTAAAATACACACTTCCTAAGTTTTTTGTAAGGTGAAAAAATGCTGTGGTCTTAACAGTCAAACTAAGTGCATCCTACAGATGTTAAACCAACAAGAGCGCTTATCCTGGCAGGAGGTGGTTTATGCTCTTGCAATAGATTCCGTCCTAGACATGTGATGATACATCATCTTGGAGCTTTAACTGAATGTACTTGGAATAAATTCATATTAAGCTCTTGAACTGTCAATTAAAGAAATATGTGTAAACAGTGAATTGTGTTTTTCTATTCACCAACCATAAATTTCCTGATGTAAAAAAAGATGATGATCTTTAGAGCAAACTGATAAAGTACCACATAAATCTTAAGATGAAATCAGACCTTGAAGCACAATGTAAAGTAGTAGAGCAAGTTATTAGTTATGTTCTAATAAAGGTACTGAAAGAAACTACTGCTCTCTACAGTTTTCACAAAAAAATTCTGTTTCATGTTCATCCCTCGGAACAGCAGCCCAAGGGGTTAATCCCCTGGTTACTGGTAGGACAGGTGACCAGAATCCAGATTAATTATAGACGCCTTCAGGTCACGCTCTTTTTTTCCCTATCGGCTCTGGGAACAGGTGGCCTTGTTCTTGTTCCTGTGCTATCACTATCCAGTCTTGTTCTGCCACGGACCGTGTTTTCAGAGCTGATGGGGTTAACAGTGCTGTGGTATGTCTGTTGTGCTGCTTGCTTATTTCTGAACTTAGTTTGGCAAGGTTTGCAGGAGATGAGTTTCTCCTGGATCTTAGTCGCTTTGTGGCCATCTTGGTTGTAGCAAGACCTTCAGCGATTTGGTTGGGCTGTTCTGGTCCGCTGGAGGATGGTTGGTTATATTTTTTAGTCTGTCTTTCTGGTTCTGTTTGACCTAAGGCCAGTTGCGGGGTTTATGTTGGTCCAGTAGTTGCGGTAGCCATTTTGTTGGAGTCTTTTCTCTACTGTTGGGAAGCTGTAGTAGTGAGTGGTCTGGGCAGAGCTTGTTCTTCTTTCCCTCCTTTAGGGCTTTATCTTCATTCATTCCCCATGTAATAACGATTTTGGAACATCTATTCTTATGGCTCTATATTGTGCCATTCCTGTATTAGTTCTACTAGAAGTTATGAATGAATTGCTAGCAGTCTGTAGTAAGAGTACAGAGAGGTGGCAACCAGTTGGGGCTGTGTAAAATAGTTTTCTATATATATTCCTGGAACCCATTTTACAAATCTAAGAGGTTCATTTATTATCAGATATATGCCAATTTTTGGCTTATATTTGGAGCAGTTTGCCACAATCTGCAACTTTTCCTCGCTCACGCCAGGGGCCTGGTGTGGGGGGGCTGCCAGGCCCATCTTATTTATCATTTTCTATGCCTGTTTTTGTCATAGAAAATGTTCTAAATCTACTCCAGCAAGGAAGCTGGCACAGATTTAGACCCACGGGAATACGCCAAAGTTTTTTAGAGGCTGGCGCCTCTACATAACTTCGTCGGATCAACTGCCAGCAGAGGGGTTATTAAGACCAGTGTCTAAAACGCGAGTCTTAATAAATGACCCCCTATATCTGTGTACAAGGTACACTGTTTTATGTATAGAAAATGTTCTAAACCCACAGTACTCCAGCAAGGAAGCTGGCACAGATTTAGACAGGAGGGGATACGCCGAAGTTATGTAGAGGCTGGTGCCTCTCCATAACTTTGTCGGATCCACTGCCAGCAGAGAGGTTATTAAGACCAGTGTCTAAAACGCGAGTCTTAATAAATGACCCCCTTTATCTGTGTACAAGGGTTCTCCCACTTCTGCTGTCCTTGTCAGTCATTCATTATTAGGTGACTATCTCAGAGCAGTGACATGATTTATTCCTACAGCTCATAAGTTCTGGTCTACAAACTGGTTATGTACATCTAAAATACTTTTCAATTTTCTGTTTGTGCCAGTGCAAGGTACCGTGCATCAACAGTCTACAAGCTGAAAGTCTCAGCAAGCAATGGAAACTGCAGACTTTCCTAGCATGCTTAACTTGAAGTTCCAAAACAGCTGGAAAGCTGTGGACCACTGATGTGAATGTATTATATCAACCAATAACATGCCTGTGAATGCACATAGTGAGGAGGTTACTGCCCTAAAGGTGTTTCCCAGTTTGCATCAACATCATTTATCAAGGAAGTTGCAAATTTATATTGTATCTGTTATTGCTCCTATCTTCTGATTTGTGCTCACAAGACCATGTCTATGGGCATGTCAGAGCAGCAGTAGGGGTAGTGATAGAGGATGTCTATGTAACTAGCAGGGTGGGAGTAAACTAGCTGGGCATTTTTAGGGGCGGTACAGAGAATGGGGAAATGCATAATGGGTTTGGTTGGATACAGGAACAGGAAGTGCAACATATGGGATGTAAACAAACCAGTGATTTGTTATATGGTGAAACAGGTCAGGAGAGTCCACATTGAAAAAGAAACAGCATGGAGAAAAGGTAGGTAAGCAACAACATGTACACAGCTGTTAAAAATCATAGTAATCCTGAAATTCCTCTTCAGGAAACAAAGACTTGATGTAGCCCACTTAACTCTCCCTGGATTGCGAACTAGACTTCCCTAGCCTGTACTTCAGGTGCAGAGATACATCTCTGAAAAGGGCAACCCCTAGATCTGGAACCCGAGATCAATGGTGCCCCTATTGCCCCCTATGTGTCCCTAAGTTTCATTGCTACAATGCCTACTCATCAGGGGACAAATAATGACCCATAGTTGTACAAAATAATGTGGGTAGGAGTTTTGTATTCTTCTTGTTCCCCTCTCAATAGGTAAGGCATGGTTCCATACAAAAACGAAAAAAAATGGGCTAGTAGTAATAATTGGAATAAGGCAAAACATTTTGAATCATACAATTTCCCATATCCACATGGCTGTACACCCAACATGTGCACTCCATGGTATTGGCAACCTCTTCAGGGAGATAGTTTTGCTAGACAGCACCAGAAGTATAGACTAGGGAAGTTTAGGGTGCAATCTAGGGACAGTTAAAAGGGATATTGCAATAGTATCAGAAGTTATCCCCATGTATAGCTGAGAGCCACAACAACGGGAACCTTGTGGGGCCCCACAACATGAATGGAGCAGCAGGTCGAGCATACGCACGTCACTCCATTCATCTTTAAGGGAGTTCTGGAAGTAGCTGAGCACCAGCTGTAAGACCCCACCTTCTGTAGATAGGGGATAACTTGCTACAGCCAGAATACACCTTTAAGTGGGCCATACTACGCTTTTATGCTGCCTAGAACAGGCCAAAAGTTTGTGGATGTGCCTAACAGCACCAGCAGAATCACAGTAAGACCTTTTCATTGTGTATCTGAGATCTGCTTCAAGTTTATTTCATTCTGTATCTGAGATATTCATAATTTCCACTAACCTGGTAATGCAAACAGGGACCTACTTGTTACATGCAATGTGCCAACTTTTGACACAATGGGCAATTTCAAAATTACACTGTATATACTGTGAGACACTCAAGGGGTTAATCCCAGATGGTCGGTATATTTCGCCTGGGTTCAGCTATTATGTCTACTAGGACTGAGGGAAGTTCATGTCTCCCACCAGGAGACATGGGAAACCAGGAAAGTGTGATATGGTCTCCAGCAAAGGTAGTTGCTGGAGATGTTTTGATAAAATGTATTTGGACCTGTTTTTTTTGGGATGGATGACAGGTTTGGCAGTGGGGCCATCCATCCCACTTCCTCCACTCCGGGTCTTATGGTTTGGAGTCAGGCACCACTGGTGCTGAGGCTGGACCATTAGCAGGTTCATAAAGCCTGCAAGGTCTGTAGACAGAGAGAGGCTGGGTGCAGCTAGGAGCTAGGAATGCTGAAGGCTGCTGGCCTCAGGAGATACTTTTGAACCTGTCAAAGGTAAAACGTGGACGGAACTGTGTGAAATGTTTTGTTCGTGCGGTTGTAGCTAGTCCCATGTATAGTGAGGAAACTACCTTATGTTTAGTTAGTGCTGGACAAGCAGGGTTTATTTTGTTTATGCCTGAAGCAAAGGCTGCATTTCGTTGGTTTGAACTTGCTAATAAACGCAGGCCAAGCCTGTATTTGGACTTTATCTCATGTCTGGGATTCTGACTGCTGTTCACACCACCAAACCCGCACTCTACCGAGCTAACTTTCCCACAATACCCTGATGGAGTCAGGTTTCAGGTAATCAGGTTTTAAAATGGAATCTAAAGGTGGGATAGGACTGGGTACAATGTTATATTTACATTCATTTGTTAACTTATACATCATAATTACCAGCCTGTCATGGTGTGGTCACGATACAACATTCTTTTCCTAAGTTCTTTCTGCTGAATCCTTCTTGGGAACTCAAGGCAAGTAAACTCATTACCCAGCAGTTCTGGCTTCAAAGAGGCCTAAAAGATAGTTCACAATTGACAAAGTATCAATTAGTTCTTCATATACGTTTATATATATTGTTGTAATAAAATAATTACTTTTATTAATGATTCCCTTCAACAAGGTGACTGTCAAGGTTCTCATTTATCCAGTTCATGGTATATCAGTAGTAATAAGTCAGGGAGAGCAATTGGGCTTGAATTTTTTCTTCTTTCTTGAAGATGTTTCACTAGTCATCCAACTGGCTCTCAACTTCTCAATTTTTTTCAATTTGATTGACTTGTTTGAGATATCTCCGGCATTAAAAACTGGTGACTAGTGCTTCAGTGATGGAGGTAAGATGTTGATTGCATTTGCACAAGTCACCAGTATTTAATGCCAGAGACTTCTCATACAAACTGTTATAATTCAGAAAGCCAGTTGGATTACCAGCAAAATGTCTTCAAGAAATAAAAAAAAAAAATACAACAAGTTCAGTTGCTCTGACCTCCTACTAATGATTCAACAAGATTACTTTAAAAAGTACATACTAAAGAGGGATAGGTCTTTGAAAAGTCAAGCAGTAACCTAAATGCCTATTGGGACAATCCTCAGTACCCGCAATGGTGGTGGGGGCGGGGACTTCTATCTTCCTGGCATGGAATGGTATTGTTGCCACTGCAGGGGCAATGGCAGGGATTTTCACCAGATATAACTGATAAAGTGGCAGCGAGCTGCCTTATTCTTGGTGGGTCTGGCTGCCGGGTCTACTCTGTCCCTCTACACAGACTGAGGCATGCTTGCTGGTAAGGCCTCTTCCTCTAGAGCTCTTGCGCACACTCTCTCCAGCTCTTAAAGGGCCAGTACATGCATCCTCATCTTCACCAGCCACTGGCTGATAACCCTGGGGTATTTTGGGCACCTTCCACTGTGGGAAGGTGATTGATTAATAGGTTCATTAGCTTGTTAGTTCCTGCGAAAGTTTCCTGTATTTGTTTGTCTGCTCGTGTTTGGTCCTCTGCCTGTTTTCACTCTGTTTTGACGCTTTGCTGTGTCTGACCTCCGTATTGACTCTTCACTGCCTGCTTTGACCTTGGACCATTCACTGTTTAGCACATACTCTGCCTGTCCTGACCTCAGCCTGTCTCTACCTATATTTTTGCCTGACTCCTCGGTGCCCTGCACAGGTGTCTATGACTACTAAGCTGTAAACCACACAGAGACTACTCCAGGAGGAAGAGGCCTGGTGGTTCCTCTGCAGCGAAGTCCAGATCCATGTACAGGGGTTTAAGGTTGAATATCAGGGGACTGCCAGGATAAAACCATTAGGATTAGCCCACAGTGGTTCCACATCCATTGCCATAACAATAACTGATGTTCAAAGAAACAATACTTGCCACAGTGAGCTAAATGCCTGAGAGGCTTTACTATTAGAAAGGGACATTCTACTTAAACAATGGTATTTCACAGGATTCTCCCAGAAAAGAAATTGCAAAGGGGCAAGTTTCTTGCAAATGGTTTTTGTAGGAGGACTTCGGTGGATTGAGTCCTGCCAATGAGGCTTCAAATATTGGGAGAATATTTAGCAAATAAAGGCAAGAGTGATTCAGTTCTTTATAACAGTACATATGTGTCACGGGAGGCCGGAGACGCGCTTCCTCTGCGCAGCGCCGCCGGACCTCTCCGCCCCCCCTAGAGACGAGCAGTAGGGGATTGAAGTGCTGGTCTAGTCAGCCAGCACTTCATCAGTTGATTATCTGTTGTGTTTTTAGCCATGTGGTGCTGATCACACCACATGGCTACTTTGCATATTGTTTTGGCAGCATGCTCCGCCTTAGGTCATGTGATGCTGGCCACATCACATGATCCTGGGCGGGCTATTTAAAGATGGCAACTGCCTTACACATTGCCTGTTATTAGTTTTTCTGGTGCAGTGCTTGCGTTTATTCCCTGAGATATATTCTGGTTTTCCTGACTTCCGGCTTTCTGACCTCGACTTCGATTTTGCCTCCTCCTCTAGTTTTGACGTTCCCTCCAGGTTTGACTCGGCTTGTTTGACTATTCTCATATTGTGTTTGTATTGTTCTGTGTTGTTCGTCTCGTATTTCCCTTCACTTATTCAGTATAGGAACTGTCGCCCAGTTACGGTTTGGCTACCTAGGGCCTATACTGTAAGTAGGTAGGGTCAGTGGTGGGGTTCAGACAGGGGTCACAATCCCCTGTGTTCCTGTCGTGACAATCTGGTTGCTGTTTCCATTTTTTGGCTGGCCCCTTTAAAATGTGAACTCATGGGCAGCACATCCACTTTTTCCTTACATTAATTCTGGAAAGCCTCCCTGGAAAACCAGCAGTGGTAATATAAGTGATGTTTAAATAGGAATTCATGACAATACTGCAGTGGCGAAATGGTAGGAAAAGCCATATGTGAACATGTTCTAACAGGGCATGCTGGGAATTTTACCACAGGAACACCGTGAAAGTCACTAGTCCTCAGCGCTGTTTCACAACATACAACAGGCTCATATGACTACTTTTGGAACCTGATTTGTCAGGGACATTGTGGTTTTGCAGTAGTGTTTGTAATAGTAAGAAGCACGTATTGCAATATTATTTCGGGAAATGTCCTCGCCATTCTAGTCATAAATACATCAGAAGTTGTAAGGAACAAAAAATGTGCACACACAGGAAATATTCATGCAGAGGCAGAAGTTCATTAGTGAGAAGATATGGAATACGGTGAGTAAATGAGAGCATTATGTTCTTACTAGCAGTTGCAGCCTCTGCCTTTCTGTTTCCGGAGTAAACTCATGTGACATCTCAATGGTTTTCCCCTGTCGGATGATAATGGCCCTGCAAATACATGTCAAAATATAAGCAATATAGAAGCAGAAGGGTGGGTTCTGACATGGCTGTTTTTTTCAAAGTGGGTTTTGCAAGAAATCTGCACATGTAACAAATTTGCTATGAATTTCATCCTTTTGCAATGAAATCAGCGATGTGAGTCTACAGTCATGGCCAAAAGTTTTAAGAATGATACAAATATTAATTTTTACAAAGTCTACTGCTTCAGTTTTTATAATGGCAATTTGCATATACTCCAGAATGTTATAAAGAGTGATCAGCTTAACAGCAATTACTTGCAAAGTCAATATTTGCCTAGAAAATGAACTTTATCCCCCAAAACACATTTCAACATCATTGCAGCCCTGCCTTAAAAGGACCAGCTAACATCGTTTCAGTGATTGCTCCATTAACACAGGTGTGGGCGTTGATGAGGACAGGGCTGGAGATCAATCTGTCATGATTAAGTAAGAATGACACCACTGGACACTTTAAAAGGAGGCTGGTGCTTGGCATCATTGTTTCTCTTCTGTTTACCATGGTTATCTCTAAAGAAACACGTGCAGTCATCATTGCACTACACAAAAATGGCCTAACAGGGAAGAGTATCGCAGCTAGAAAGATTGCACCTCAGTCAACAATCTATCGCATCATCAAGAACTTCAAGGAGAGAGGTTCCATAGTTGCCAAAAAGGCTCCAGGGCGCCCAAGAAAGACCAGCAAGTGCCAGGACGTCTCTTAAAAGTGTTTCAGCTGCGGGATCGGGCTACCAGCAGTGCAGAGCTTGCTCAGGAATGGCAGCAGGCAGGTGTGAGTGCATCTGCACGCACTGTGAGGCGGAGACTCTTGGAGCAAGGCCTGGTCTCAAGGAGGGCAGCAAAGAAGCCACTTCTCTCCAGAAAAAACATCAGGGACAGACTGATATTCTGCAAAAGGTACAGGGAGTGGACTGCTAAGGACTGGGGTAAAGTCATTTTCTCTGATGAATCCCCTTTTCGATTGTTTGGGACATCTGGAAAACAGCTTATTCGGAGAAGACGAGGTGAGCGCTACCACCAGTCTTGTCTCATGCCAACTGTAAAGCATCCTGAAAACCATTCATGTGTGGGGTTGCTTCTCAGCCAAGGGAATCGGCTCTCTCACAGTCTTGCCTAAAAACACAGCCATGAGTAAAGAATGGTACCAGAATGTCCTCCGAGAGCAACTTCTCCCAACCGTCCAAGAGCAGTTTGGCGATCAACAATGCCTTTTCCAGCATGATGGAGCACCTTGCCATAAAGCAAAGGTGATAACTAAATGGCTCAGGGAACAAAACATAGAGATTTTGGGTCCATGGCCTGGAAACTCCCCAGATCTTAATCCCATTGAGAACTTGTGGTCAATCATCAAGAGACGGGTGGACAAACAAAAACCTACAAATTCTGACAAAATGCAAGCATTGATTGTGCAAGAATGGACTGCTATCAGTCAGGATTTGGTCCAGAAGTTGATAGAGAGCATGCCAGGGAGAATTGCAGAGGTCCTGAAGAAGAAGGGTCAACACTGCAAATATTCACTTGCTGCATTAACTCATTCTAACTGTCAATATAAGCTTTTGTTACTCATAATAAGATTGCAATTATATTTCTGTATGTGATAAAAACATCTGACAAACACACATAAAAACCAGAGGGCAGCAGATCATGTGAAAATATAATATTTGTGTCATTCTCAAAACTTTTGGCCATGACTGTACAACATTTCTGCAACATAAGGGTTTGTTCACACAGCTGAAAATATAAACGCAGAATCCACGTCAAAATTTCATGGGCTTTTCACCCTTTTTTATATGTGGTTTTTCACTGAGGTGGCTCTTAGTGAGGATTGTGATGTGGATTGATTTTAATGGAAATTTCCATGTGGAATCTGCACCAAAAATAAATAAATAGCTTTTTTTATGAGACATGGACTATGAATCCAAATGTGGAAAAAGAACACTCCGTATGAACTAAAGTGCAGAGTTCAACTTGAAGACATTGGGAGGTGGAGTAACAGCGGATTCCAATTTTGACATGGAAAATGAGCAAAAATATGTAAGGAAAATTCGCTGTGTGAACATGGACTAATGGACATGCTAAAAAATATGCAATGTGCCCTAAAATTAGTACAGATTTTTACCACTATGCCATAACAGTAAAACCACCTGCCTAATATTGTGTAGGCCCCCCTTTGTGCAGCCAAAAGAGCTCTGACTATTTTGGCAAGGGCACAATGTCTGTAAGTTGAGAGGTGGACCCTCGTTTTTCCAGCACACCCCACACAGAATGCCATTCGAACTGAGATCTAGGGATTTTGGGCCCTCGTTTTTCCAGCAAACCCCACAGATGACCATTCAAACTAAGATCTAGGGATTTTGGGGGCCACATGAAGGCCTTGAACTTTTTGTTACAATTCAATCAACAGTGAACCACACTAAAGAATAAATGGATTACCTTCCATTGTACACATGAGGCTCTCAATGCTCATATCCATAAGGCAATGTGAACACTCCGAAATCTGCATCAGTCTTTTACTTCAATATATAATAAATGTATCGCATTCAGTTGGAAAAAGTCCATACAAAAATAGTCCAAATGTGAATCTGCATCTGATCATGCTATATTCACCTCCACTGGATCTCCCTATGGATTGCCGTTGTTGAAGGTTTGGATTTTTTTTTCACATGTGGACTATTTTGTATGGAGCTTTTCCATTTGTATGTGATGTACTTATTATATTTTGACGTAAACTATTGAAGCAGATTTCGGAGTGTCAAAATTGCATTTTTCTAGGGTGCATTATTCTTCTGAAATAGGCCACTGCCTTTAGAGAATACATTTGCAATACAGGGTGTACTTGGATTGCAACAATGTTTAGGTGACATCTACAGTACAAAGATGTCAGGACCAAAGGTTTCCCAGAACATTGCCCAGTGCATCACACTGCCTTCACCTGCTTGCCTTCTCCTATTGTGCATCATGATGCCATCCCTTCTACAAGTAAATGATGCACATGTACCCTGCTGCCCACATGATGTAAAAGAAAGTGTAAATCATCAGACTGGGCCACCTACTATCAATACTCTATGGTCCATTTCTTATACTGCCCATAGTAGGTACTTCTGGAGGTGGACAGGGGTCAGCATGGGCACTGTGATGTACTGTAGGTTACCTTTTTATCACCATTAATTTATTTTCAACTTTTTTCCCACAATTTTTGCTACAGTAGCTCTTTTACAGGATCTTCTTCACTCCCTTCTGTTTACATAACACAGTCAGTATTAGTAAGTCTCCACTGTTAAGTAAACAGAAGACAGAGGAGCGTTGCTAAGGCTCAAAATGGTCCACTTTACAGCTATTTTTCTAATAGAAATGTACAATTTCAGTAATTAAAGTATATTCCAAAAAATATACATTTACAAAAATAAAAAAAATAATGACAGTTACAATTTAAAGAGGACCTGTCACCACTTCTGACATGTCAGTTTTAGTAACAGCTACTAGCAGAAGGACCCGGCTTCGCCCAGGTATATTTCATCTATTTCATTTAATGAAAGTGCCCACCTACAGTACCCGCCCCTTAACAGTAACATCCACAGCGCCCTCCCCTTTAACCGTGACGTCCACAGCAGCTAGGGTGAGCGCTGTCTTCACTCCAGAGAGCCGGACCTCACCAGCCATGCCACCAAACGTGAAGCCACGCCCTTGGTCCCCATGAAGCCACACCCCTAAACATGAGGTCACGCACACTACTCTGTGAAGACACAGAGGAGAAGCTGTCTGAGCGTGAGCTACTAAAAGGGTGGACATCCATGCGTCCGTCCAGGCACTGCGCCGGACGGAGGACAGGAAGCCAGAAAACTGGACTGTCCAGCCTAAAACCAGACATCTGGCCACCCTAACATCAGCCTGCCCCTAGGGTGGCCAGAGGTCCTGTTTTAGGCTGGACAGTCTGGCTTTATGGCTCCCTGTTCTCCGTCCAGAGTGGGGCCTGGATGGACACAGGGATGTCCTTGTGAACGGCTGACTCTCAGACAGCAGCACTGTGCAGTCTGAACATGAGCTGTAGGGAGAAAGTCACCCTCCCTCCCACCCCTGCAGCTGACAGAAGTTGATTTTTACCTTAATTTTTTCAATCCCCATCGGCTGCGGAGTGGAAGGGGGAGTGACCTGACCGAGTTGGGGGCATGTCTTAGCTGGACCTGGGGGTGGGGCTTTTAAGTCCTTCTTTTGAGGGTGGTCTGAATTATAGGTTGATGCCATAGTAATTTATGAGGAAACACAGTGGGTAGCAGTGGAAGAAAACTTCTTTTGTTATTACTGAACTGTAAATATGTGAAATTTACATTATATTAGGTAATGATTGATGATGAGTTAGTCTAAAACATAAGTTATATTTATGGTAACCGAAATACCCCTTTAACAGTGTCATCCACAGCGCTCTGCCCCTTTAAAGCAGACCTACAGCAATGAAGGAAAATGGCTGGGTTATTATGGAAACCTGGTGTGTGTGGAGACTAACTGCCTGCGAGCTTCTATTGGCTGATAAGGGTCATGTGACCAGGCTTCTATTGGGTAATGCATTTTTTGGGAATATCTCAGGAACGGTACGTCCTGGAGAGCTGAGACCCTTTCTAAAACCTTCCCGGACACCTGATGTACCTGTGTGCCAAATTTTGTGATTATAGCTGCGACGGTGTGGATTCCTTTAGCGGACACACATACACTCAGCTTTATATATTAGACTTGCATTTCTAGTGTAATACCAGTTCTGGAACATCTATTCTCATGACTCACCACGGCGTATGATGGCTTATTTTTCAGGCAATGCTCCATGTGAAAAAAAAGTATGCAGTATATTTGTATAAGAGGGAAGTATCACCAGAAGGGTCACACTTACTTCTCCAGCACTGATCTTCCATAGTCACATTTTATTTTACATCTTCAATTAATTTTCATTTGAGGTGCCTTATCCTATATTTAATAATGGTTCCTCCAATCTCCATCTCCCTAAATCTCCCCAATGTATGTGAAAATATTCAGGGCATTATTTGGTTTTCCCAAGCTGCTTGCCCCTACTTCACAGGTTTCAAATTTTAGGAGGATTTGAACTGTCAACCCTGCAGATATATGGGGGGAGATTTATCAAAACTGGTCTAAGTGAAAACTAGTTGACCAGAGCAACCAATCCGATTCTACCTATCTTCCAAAGCAGCTCTGAAAAATAAAAGATGGAATCTGATTGGTTGCTATGGGCAACTAAGCCAGTTTTCCCTTACACCAGATTTGATAAATTAGTTGACTATGGGGGTCTAACACCTCTTGGGTCACTCTTATTAGCTTTAGAAACCTAATGTCACCTTATTCCATGAAAACCACCTCTAGTTAGAACAATTTGTTTTACGATTTGTATCACATGCTTCCTCATGCTTATTGCTCAATAGTACTAAGCCATGTGGTCAGTGTAAACTTGCTGAAATCAGGACTGTTTGCAATATGTGGCAATGGTACTGTTTACCATGTGACATACTTATTCATAGCACATAGCTGTACCTGCTGTCACCAGCATTGGCTACATATAGCTTGCCCATCAAGTAGACCGTCACAAGAGCACAGCAGCCTCCTTCAATGCTATGTGATGTTCGCTCTCTTTCAATCTGTGTGTCCTGTAACCATAGAAAAGACAATGATGTCAGCTCTACACAACTGACAAACTGAGTGGAAAAATAACAGACTTAATATATTTCTGTACACTGTTACCCACACAGTAAAGTACAGTACCACACACTGTGGGGTAGATTTACTAATAGTGTCTACTTGGAAACTTAGGCTACACAGTCGATAGATAATTTGTGACTTTATTATACCACTAGAGTGACATAAAATGTTTGAGAAATGTCCCCACAAAGTCCCAATTTAGTACTATTCACTATAAAAATTGTTACTTCTGCCCAAGTGTGCCGCAGTTCCACCACCTCCACGTGCAAACGTCAGATACAACTCAATTAGATTGTATCTGACGTCTATACAAACCCACATCAGTCGCATTCCATTCCATTTTTTGAAATATTTTTAAAACACCTTCTACAATCTACATATTTCCTCCTAAACTGCAACCTCTACTCAATTTATCTCATCATTCTATACCTATATACAGATGAAGATAGAAATTCTATCCATTTTGTCATGGTTGCATCAAAACATACCCCGTCCCCCTAAATGGAGGAAGTCAAGTCTTCCATGTACATTAGTTTGTTCAATCCACCAAACTATTGTTTCCCTGTGGCTGGTCTCAGATCTTTCTACAAAACTGGGATACAAGCTCTTGCTGGATTCACTCGATTCCTAAGGACAGAATTATTTATACCATGTAAATGGGATATCATAGGAGGTCTCAGTCCCAGTCACTCAGTATAGCTCATCTGTTCTGCCATCGTTCTTATTACTTCTGTCTGGGGTCCCAATACTATGCTCTCCCAGAATATGTGCACAAACAATTCATAACCCAACATTTTCAGCAGTTGAGGGAACTCAACAGGTTAAGTCTATGGATCTTTAAAGGTACCAGATTCCACCAGGATTACACTTTATAATCCATTTCCTCCTACTTTCTAAAAAACAGTTGATCTTTGGGATAAAATACATATACACTGTCATTGAACTAGAGTCAATAACATTCGCTATTTTTGCTCCTGTGTTCTCAAAAAGGTCAATATTTGAAGTAATAAGTAATCTGTAAATAAAAGAAAGGGGGTGACCCTATGAGTCGCCCACATGGCAAACCAGAGATATAATGTTCCAGTTGATTCACCAACCACATTCCAAGAAAGCATTGCACCATGCTTTCCATCAACCGATTTCTGTTCAACCATGGATGAGTCCCCCCTAAATGTTTTCCTTCAAAAACAGGATCTATGATCCCAGGGGTTACATCCAGTGAGCCCACAATTTGGGTTGGAATCGGGTGATGATTGAAGTCCAGGAAAGGTTTGGAAGTAGTGAAGGAGGGTTATAACTCAAAGAAACATCAAGAAGAATAACCTCTCATGTATCCCTGTCTTCTAGTGCAGCTTCATGTGTACTTGTATGTCAATCTTTGTGTGTGTTACATTTATATAGCACCTTGTATTGTGTGTGGTTCCCATCTCTTCCGTTTGTATTCACTTCACTGCATTCTAGAATCTGACTGCAGTTTTGAAAATATACAGTACAGACCAAAAGTTTGGACACACCTTCTCATTCAAAGAGTTTTCTGTATTTTCATGACTATGAAAATTGTAGATTCACACTGAAGGCATCAAAACTATGAATTAACACATGTGGAATTATATACTTAACAAAAAAGTGTGAAACAACTGAAAATATGTCTTATATTCTAGGTTCTTCAAAGTAGCCACCTTTTGCTTTGATTAGTGCTTTGCACACTCTTGGCATTCTCTTGATGAGCTTCAAGAGGTAGTCACCTGAAATGGTTTTCACTTCACAGGTGTGCCCTGTCAGGTTTAATAAGTGGTATTTCTTGCCTTATAAATGGGGTTGGGACCATGAGTTGTGTTGGGCAGAAGTCAGGTGGATACACAGCTGATAGTCCAACTAAATAGACTGGTAGAATGTGTATTATGGCAAGAAAAAAGCAGCTAAGTAAAGAAAAATGAGTGGCCATCATTACTTTGAGAAATGAAGGTCAGTCAGTACGAAAAATTGGGAAAACTTTGAAAGTGTCCCCAAGTACAGTCGCAAAAACCATCAAGCGCTACAAAGAAACTGGCTCACATGAGGACCGCCCCAGGAAAGGAAGACCAAGAGTCACCTCTGCTGCGGAGGATAAGTTCATCCGAGTCACCAGCCTCAGAAATCGCAGGTTAACAGCAGCTCAGATTAGAGACCAGGTCAATGCCACACAGAGTTCTAGCAGCAGACACATCTCTACAACAACTGATAAGAGGAGGCTGTGTGCAGCAGGCCTTCATGGTAGAATAGCTGCTAGGAAACCACTGCTAAGGACAGGCAACAAGCAGAAGAGACTTGTTTGGGCTAAAGAACACAAGGAATGGACATTAGACCAGTGGAAATCTGTGCTTTGGTCTGATGAGTCCAAATTTGAGATCTTTGGTTCCAACCACCGTGTCTTTGTGCGATGCAGAAAAGATGAACGGATCGACTCTACATGCTTGGTTCCCACCGTGAAGCATGGAGGAGGAGGTGTGATGGTGTGGGGGTGCTTTGCTGGTGACACTGTTGTGGATTTCTTCAAAATTGAAGGCATACTGAACCAGCATGGCTACCACAGCATCTTGCAGCAGCATGCTATTCCATCCGGTTTGCGTTTAGTTGGACCATCATTTATTTATCAACAGGACAATGACCCCAAACACACCTCCAGGCTGTGTAAGGGCTATTTGACCAAGAAGGAGAGTGATGGGGTGCTACGCCAGATGACCTGGCCTCCACAGTCACCAGACCTGAACCCAATCGAGATGGTTTGGGGTGAGCTGGACCGCAGAGTAAAGGCAAAAGGGCCAACAAGTGCTAAGCATCTCTGGGAACTCCTTCAAGACTGTTGGAATACCATTTCAGGTGACTACCTCTTGAAGCTCATTAAGAGAATGACAAGAGTGTGCAAAGCAGTAATCAAAGCAAAAGGTGGCTACTTTGAAGAACCTAGACTATAAGACATATTTTCAGTTGTTTCACACTTTTTTGTTAAGTATATAATTCCACATGTGTTAATTCATAGTTTTGATGCCTTCAGTATGAATCTACAATTTTCATAGTCATGAAAATACAGAAAACTCTTTGAATGAGAAGGTGTGTCCAAACTTTTGGTCTGTACTGTATATTGAGGTGTCCACCCTTAAAAATACACACAGTCTCCTCTTAACAGTTGTTGTAGAGATGTGTCTGCTGCTAGAACTCTGTGTGGCATTGACCTGGTCTCTAATCTGAGCTGCTGTTAACCTGCGATTTCTGAGGCTGGTGACTCGGATGAACTTAGCCTCTGCAGCAGAGGTGACTCTTGGTCTTCCTTTCCTGGGGCACTCCTCATGTGAGCCAGTTTCTTTGTAGCGCTTGATGGTTTTTGCGACTGCACTTGGGGACACTTTCAAAGTTTTCTCAATTTTTCGGACTGACTGACCTTCATTTCTTAAAGTAATGATGGCCACTCGTTTTTCTTTACTTAGCTGCTTTTTTCTTGCCATAATACAAATTCTAACAGTCTATTTAGTTGGACTATCAGCTGTGTATCCACCTGACTTCTGCCCAACACAACTCATGGTCCCAACCCCATTTATAAGGCAAGAAATACCACTTATTAAACCTGACAGGGCACACCTGTGAAATGAAAACCATTTCAGGTGACTACCTCTTGAAGCTCATCAAGAGAATGCCAAGAGTGTGCAAAACAGTAATCAAAGCAAAAGTTGGCTACTTTGAAGAACCTAGAATATAAGACATATTTTCAGTTGTTTCACACTTTTTTGTTAAGTATATAATTCCACATGTGTTAATTCATAGTTTTGATGCCTTCAGTGTGAATCTACAATTTTCATAGTCATGAAAATACAGAAAACTCTTTGAATGAGAAGGAATGTCCAAACTTTTGGTCTGTACTGTATATTGAGGTGTCCTTCCTTAAAAATAATGGCATTCAATGGAATATAGCACCATAAGAAAGGAATATGGAGGTACAGTATGGGCCAAAAGATTTTTTTTTCACCTCAAAACTTGTGAAGTACTGTATCCAATTATACAGTACAACAACATGAGAGCCAAATGACAAAGACAACAAAATAAGGGTAAATTTACAAAATGTTTGGCATTCCAAGGAAATAATGAATATGAATTGTTTTTCATACATACATTTCTAGAACAAACACATAGGGGGGATTTCTCAGAAGAGTCTGATTTGGTGTAATTTGTGGCTAATGTATAAAATGTTACATGATGTTTGATAAATTTGGCACATCTTTTACTATGACACTTTTGTCTAGGTATGTTACTACAGTTTTTGCAAAAAAGTTGCAAAGCTCTATTTTGTGACTTTTTAAAGCAAGATTTCTGTAGTGCAGAGCTTGATAAATCCCCCCCCCAGATGTGAAAATATAAGAAAGTTCTGAAGGCTTCTATTATATGTACCATTGAAAGTTTTATCCAAGTGCATGTGGCATTATTGTCTTATTATATTTCAGCTGTATTTCTTTTAAATGATCTCTGTTCCTTTTTGTATCTTTTGTAGTGTCTGTCTGTCATTCTTTGAAAAAAGAATTGCTGCAAATTACCGAGTGTTGTGCCAGGCCATTAGGGACAATTTAACCTCCTGCATGTGTCCTCATTCTTGACAGCTAGGCAGCTATAGATGAAGAAGACACCTAGTTGTCATCCGGCAACTGCTATCAAAATCACAATGGGCCACTGTTGTCTTATCAACTAGCGCAGAATTATATTATGGCTGAGCCAGCTGATAAGTACATGATAGAAAATGTGTTTTCAGGGCAGAAAACCACAATAGAATATCATGGTGATGACAGCAATAGACACATGTCTGTCTACATAAACCTAATAATATTTGATTCAGTAGGGTGGGGGAAACTAAGCCAGTTTTTCTTTACACAACAGTTTTGATAAATCTCCCCCTGTTCTCCAAATCAGGCATATTATGACACACTAGGCAAAAGTCAAATTGTAACTGTACTCCATTACACGGACTACATTTTTGTTAAGACATATTCTGAGCATGAACCTTTATTGCATATTAATCAGATCTGCCATCCATGTCTGATCAGTAGAGGTTCAACTGCTATGAAAGGGCTTTGTTCCAATTCAGTCATAGTTCTGAAGTGGACTGGGGATGCCCTTGCCGGTTGCCTCTTGGGTTTAAGAAACTCCATGCACATTACAGCTATATGGCTTCTGGAGTAATGAATAGGGGGGCACGTGGCAAATTATTGGTGGGCCCCCAGTGGTGCCGCTGAGCATAGGTGTTCTTGTTATCCCCCGCCCTCCCCCTCTAATCTCTTCTGTTCAGGTAAAGGTCAGCTGGCCGTCAGTGATCTTATTGGTCAGTTCGGGTTATCTAGCTGTTGCTGGAGTAAAGTATTTTCTGCATGCAGTTTGACTGTAAATTGATGTACAGTGCCTTGAAAAATGATTCATACCCCTTGAACTTTTCCACATTTTTTCATATTACACACACAAATTTAAATGTATTTTATGTGATAGACCAACACAAAGTAGCAAGTATGTGTGAAATAAAAAAATTATACATGGTTTTCAAAATTTTTAATAAATAAAAATGGCTTGCATTTGTATTCAATCCCCTGTACTCTGATACCCCTAAATTAAATCTAGTGTGACCAATTGCCTTCAGAAGTCCCCTAATTAGTAAATAGTCCACCTGTGTGTAATTTATTCTCAGTATAACTACAGCTGTTTGTTAGAGATCATTATTGATCAAACAGCATCACACCAGACACACCAGACAAGGAACACATCAGACAGGTCAGTGATAAAGTTGTGGAGTAGTGTAAAGCAGGGTTAGGTTATAAAAAAAATATCATAAGCTCTGAACATCTCACAGAGAACTGTTCAATCCATCATCCGAAAATGGAAGGAGTATGGCACAAATGCAAACCTATCAAGACATGGCCGTCCAGCTAAACTCACAGCCCAGGCAAGGAGAGCACTAATTGGAGAAGCAGGCAAGAGGCCCATGGTCACTCTGGAGTTGCTGCAGAGATCCACGGCTCAGGTTGGAGAATCTGTCCACAAGACAACTATCCGTTGTGTACTCCACAAATCTAGCCTTTATGGATGAGTGGCAAGAAGAAAGCTATATTTAGTCCCGTTTGCAGTTTGCCACAAGCCATGTAGAGGACACGGCAAATATGTGGAAGAAGGTGCTCTGATCAGATTAGACCAAAGGTGAACATTTTGGCCTAAATGCAAAATGCTATGTGTGATGGAAAACTAACACTGCACATCACCCTGAACACACCATCCCTACCGTGAAACATGGTGGGGGCAGCATCATGCTGTAGGGATGCTTTTCTTCACCAGGGACAGTGTAGCTGGTCAGAGTTGAAGGGAAGGAGGATGGAGCTAAACACAGGGCCTTCCTGCGGGAAAACCTGTTAGAGGCTGCAAAAGACTTGAGACTGGGGTGGAGCTTCACTTTCCAGTAGGACAACGACCCTAAATGTACAGCCAGAGCTACAATGGAATAGTTTATATCAAAGTATATTTATATGTTAGAATGACCCAGTCAAAGTCTAGACCTAAATCCCACTGAGAATCTGTGGCAAGACTTCAAAATTGCTGTTCACAGACGCTCTCCATCCAATCTGACTGAGCTTCAGCTATTTTGCAAAGAAGAATAGGCAAAAATTTCAGCCTCTAGACATACCCCAAAACACTTGCAGCTGGTCCTACAAAGTTTTGACTCAGGGGGCTGAATACAAATGCACACCACACTTTTATTATCACATTAACTATTTTGAAAGCCTTGTATCATTTTCTTTTCACTTCACACATAGGGTACTTGCTACTTTGCGTTGGTCTACCACATAAAATCCTAATGAAATACATTTAAGTTTCTGGGTGAAACATGAAAAGAAAAGTTGAAGGGGTATGAATACTTTTTCAAGGCACTGTATAAATTGAGGCACCTGTGATCCAGAGCTCATCCTTCGTAGAAGAAGACCAAGCTGCAAGACGTTGCCTCCCCTCCCCTCCCATGAATCTCATTTTCCTTTATTAGGAGGGATGGGTTAGTCACTCTGCTTCGTTGGGGGATATGGTCAGTTAATTGAAGAAAAAGTTAAATCAGTATTTTATTAAATGGTTCTGTAAAATGAATATAATTTATTTCTGATTTGTCTGTTATTTCAACCTTTAACCCCTTCCTGACCAGCGCGGTACTTTAAAGATGGCGCCCGCTCCGTGATGGCCGCGGGTGACCTGCATATCCAACTAGCAGGCACCCGCGGCTAACGTCCGCGACCGGCTAATGTGCCGATCGCGGACAGTTAACCCCTCGGGTGCCGCGGTCAAGCATACGCTTCCAGTGTTGCTCCAGCTCCCCCGTGTGGCGATCGGAGGAGCCGGAGCATGCCTGCAGCAGCCCCTGTCATAGTAAATGACAGGAGGCTGCTGCATAGGCTTTCCTATGAAGCCCTTGCCTGTAATAGGGCTCCATAGGAAAGCAGTAAAATCATCATAGACTCCAATGTAAGTGCATTGGAGTCTATGGTATAAGCAATCAAATGATTGCTTCTTATAGTTCCCTATGGGAACTATAAAAAAGTGTAAAAAAATAAATAAAGTTTAAAAAAAAACAGAAAAAGGTAAAAGTTCAAATCACCCCCCTTTCACGAAAATAAAAATAAAAGTATTAAAAAAATTTTAAAAAATACACATCATGGGTATCACCGTGTGCGAAAACGCCCATATTATAAAAATAAAAAAAATATTTCCCATACGGAAAAAAGCGAAACGGAAAAAAAGCATCAAAATGGCCGATTCGCCATTTTTTGTCACTTTTTAAAAACAAAAAAAGTTCAGATCGCCCTGCAAAAAATGAGCCCCCATACAGCTCCGTACATATAAATACCAAAACGTTATAGGGGTCAAGAACTGGGGGAAAAAAAATGTCCAACTTTATAATTTTTTTTATCACTATCAAAATGCAAGAAAAAGAACAGTAGAATGAAAGTAACTGGTCAATTTTAACGCACATCGAACGCTGTAAATAAAAAACCCATAAAACTGTGGCGGAATTGCTTTTTTTTTTTTTTTTTTTTTGCAATTTCACCCGATTTGGAATTTTTTTCCCGCTTCCCACTACACCATATGCAATATTAAATGGTGGCGTTGGAAAGTACAACTTGTCCCGCAAAAAACAAGCTCTCATACAGCTATGTGAACAGAAAAATAAAAAAGTTATGGCTGTATCAAGGCAGGGAACGCAAAACCAAAAAAAACCTCCCGGGTAGAAAGGATTAATAAAGGACCACGGCCAAGTTTTTTCCACAACAAGGTTGTCCTCTTTATTTATTTGTTTAATGGTAAACAAGATTAGTTAGTATTGCGAGTGCAACTCCATGTGTTACTCAAAACCTGAACAATTTATATCTCACAACAGAGGAAATTATTCTGA
Organism: Rhinella marina; assembly: GCA_900303285.1. Classification (NCBI taxonomy): domain Eukaryota; kingdom Metazoa; phylum Chordata; class Amphibia; order Anura; family Bufonidae; genus Rhinella; species Rhinella marina. Next base: position 75,027 of record ONZH01028864.1, read on the forward strand.
GGGACTTTATCATCAATAAGGTTTAATAGGATATCTGGTAGTTATACAGTCCAAGGCCAGCTAATATTCTTCTGCAAGGCCTTAGGAGGCCCAATTTTACAAGGGACGCATTTTTGTATCAGAGCTTGGCCCACTGGATCCTCTGGTACTCTAGTGGGCTAGTGTGACCCTGCCAACATATGGTACATCGGTGTATGTATGTGATTGACACATCATCATGACACACACCCACTGTGCATACTGACGTGGCAACTTGCAGAAGCATCACTTGAGTAGCCCACATTTTTTTCATTTAGAAGGCTCTTACTCTATTACCACTTTTGTGCTAGTTTGATGAATGCTGTCCTTATTTGCATGTGAGGATCCTGGACTTTATTAGGAATCGGGATCTGTCTTTATTTGCATTTTTATTGTGTTTTTAGCCTAATTTACCTTATTTATAACTATAACTATTTATCTTAGTGTGACATAGGGCAGATCATCCCATTGCTAAATTTCTGCATGAAATAAATGTGTCTGTATTAGCAAAGTATATATGTAAGGGCAGAATAATATACAGACAGGTCCTCTGGGCTATTAATGCTAAGGAAAATAAAATTTTTGCTCATTTTGACTAATGGAGTCCAATGAAGAATGCAAAGAATTCGCCCCTCTCAGCATTGACTAATGGATTGTTTTGTTCTGTAATTAAGCTGACATATACCTATAGTTCACTATCGTTCACTCTATTCTTTGACAGCAGCTATAAGCCGAAAGGCCCACTCAAAAGGCCTGTGTAACATAGAGTCAAGTAAAGATGTTAGTGTTCAAGACAGCTTAGAGCCATAAAAGTACCTCTGGCCCTGTAGTGAGGGGTATTTTTTTTATCTACTTACCATCTGTTTGAAAGCATTTTCCAGTGCACCAATGACAAGACTTTCAGGAAACACTTGTTTTTCTAGATGGTAGCGAACTGCTGTCTCCACAGGAGGATTAGTTATCTCATGAGTTGACGTGCCCAAAATATTTTCCGTTCTAGTCTTAGTATCAGGGTCCAGACACAGAGGAGCGGCTGTAGTCTGCTGCAGAATATGTTCAAGGTCTCTTAGTTGATTGCAAATGTGAAGGTGAAGGAGCCTTGATGCAGTCAATGCACACCCATATCCTGCATGGCCATCAAAGAGTGCCCAGTAATAGAAACTGACTCCATCACCGACCTGAAGTATAGAAAAAAAGAAATGATTCACTATAGGTTCACTCTCATATTATTGATAATATACTAGGAAATACATTTCAATAATGTTGCACTTCTAGTGGTCCATGATACATGATGGCATAATTTTGCCAGTAGCACCATCGCAGAAGAAGCTGATTACTTTTTAGCGACTGCTTACTGTAGACAAATACAGCACTGAGTAAATGGGAAGACATTTGGGGCACTCTGCTTGGTACATCATGGGGGGCATATGTGGTTGAGGCTGATTGATGTAAATGTGGATGGCATCATTAGGGAGGCAATCTGACTGCAACCATGGTCAACTAGAGATGTGTACCCACTACTGTATGTCACTAATGGAATTAACTTCTTACAGGAGATGTTCCTGATGATTGGAGAATGGCTAATGCTGTACCCATGTACCCATTCACAAGAAGGGTAGTAGAGAAGAAGTTAGTAACTATAGGCCAGTCAGCTTGACATCTGCAGTGGTAAAAATGATGGAGACTCTATTAAAAAAGATAATTGACCATCTAACAACAAACAACTTGATGGACCCAAACCAGCATGGCTTTACTGAGGGCCGATCATGTCAGACTAATCTCATTGATTTCTTTGACTATGTAACTAAAGTGCTGGATGAAGGTGGTGCTGTGGATATTGCCTACCTGGATTTCAGTAAAGCTATCGATACGGTAACCCATAAAGAGCTGATAGAGAAGTTATCAAAAATTGGACTGAACCCCTGGATAGTTCAGTGGATCTGCAGTTGGCTGAAGGACAGATACCAGTTGTTGTTAATGGAGTGTATTCTGAGCAGAGGCTGGTTACAAGTGGGGTACCACAAGGATCTGTTCTGGGTCCTGCTCTGTTTAACATGTTTGTAAGTGACATAAGGGACGGCCTGGTAGGGAAGGTTTGCTTGTTTGCTGATGACACAAAAGTGTGTAATAGGGTTGATGTTCCAGGAGGTGTCTGTAATATGGAGAATGATTTATCTTTATTAGAAAAGTGGTCAAAACAATGGAAACTTCAGTTCAATGTTTCCAAATGTAAAATAATGCACTTGGGGAGAAGAAACCCTCTATCTGAGTATCGTATTGGCAGTTCTGTGCTAACAAAGACCTCAGAAGAGAAGGATTTGGGGGTAGTCATCTCTGACAGCCTCAAAATGAGTAACCAATGCAACCAGGCGGTAGGGAAAGCAAATCGTATGCTTGGCTGCATAGCTAGAGGTATAACAAGCAGAAAGAGGGAGATTGTGATCCCTCTGTATAGAGCTCTAGTGAGACCACATCTGGAATACTGTGTTCAATTCTGGAGACCTCACCTGCAAAAGGATATTGCTAAAATAGAACGGGTCCAAAGAAGAGCTACAAAAATGGTGGAAGGTCTAAAGCATAGAACTTATCAAGAAAGACTCCGAGTTCTTAATATGTATAGTCTGGAGGAAAGAAGAGAAAGGGGGGACATGATTGAAACCTTTAAATATGTTAAAGGACTGAATAAAGTTCAGGAGGGAAGGGTTATTAATAAGAAACAGAACACAAGAACACGGGGGCACAATCTGAGGTTAGTTGGGGGAAAAATCAAGAACAACATTAGAAAATATTATTTCACTGAAAGAGTAGTAGAAGCTTGGAACAAACTTCCAGCAGAGGTGGTTGATACATCCACAGTAACTGAATTTAAACATGCCTGGGATAAACATGTATCTATCCTAAGATAACAATAAAGGATAATAAAAGGGCAGACTAGATGGACCAGGTGGTCTTTTTCTGCCGTCAATCTTCTATGTTTCTAACTTTGGTCTAAACCACAGAGTGAAGTCTGGGGATTGTTTGTTCTCCGTCCTTAACTCCTGCAAGAAGGTATGAACTTTCTCAGTGAATCCCCAGGTCAAGGCTGGCACCGTTCAGTCGTAAGTGGAGGCCAGAGCAGGTAGCAGGCAGAAGAACATAGTCAGGAAAACAAGCAAGAGTTGAATCCATAAACAGCAGGATCAAATGCACACCAGAACAAACTGGAACCAAATGGGTATTATTGCTTATACACCAGGTACTGTGGAAGGAATCTTTTTAAAACATGGGTAACATTGGCATTGCCCTAAGTATATTGGTTATTCATGATATTTAATTAGCATTTGACATAAGGCTCCCACTACCATATTTTGTATTCGATGGGTTATAGAGGGAAATAATGGAATGGGCATGTTGATTCTTTTTTCCCTTCAGTGGAGAGTTGGGACATCACCAAACACATGAAATGTGTTCAGCCACCTTGAGAACTAGGTTACATCTGTAACCACAGAAACATAGCCTTTAGGATATTAGTGTGGTGGTTCATGTTTTTCTTAAAGATCCCATACACATTACGTGCAAATTGGCCAATGTTGCCGATGTCTGAAGGACAGACTGTGCAATGTCTTGATTACCCTGATCGAATTGGGAGAAAGAATTATCAGGCATGTTGGATCCTTTGTTCCTGTGAAAGATAGGCCACTGCCAGACACCTCTTATTCCCTTCTCCACATTGATAATACATGCTATTACTATGAATACTATGAATAAAATATAATATGTGGGAATGGGGTAGAATACCTATCAGAGGAATGAAGATTTGGCTGACAACCATCTGAAGTGTATGGACACTTATTTGGTATCTAAAGTCTTTGAGAGTGGTGGAAAGAGACGGGATAATTGTCACACTTGAGATAAAAGTAAGTAATGAACTAGCTGTCACATAATACTAGAGTACTTCAAGACAGGCAACACAGCGTCTAAACAAGTATTACCTTAACCTTTACTGGCTCAGTCATAATGTTGGACCTATTCATTGTATCTCTACAATTCCAGATGAACTATAACACTTTTTCTTGATCACATGGAGAATATATATTATCTGAATGGCCAGCAAGAAATGTCAGAAATAAATTAACCAGTCTGTAAAAGTTAATGATTTTGAATAGTTATTATTTCTGTGAACACTTACCGTGCAGACTGTTTGTACATCTGTGTTTAAATTCTGGTCACTGGGTAAACTATTATATTTCTTATCGCTATCTTCAGCAGCTACAAATTCACAACATGCCTGGTCTTCATTGTGATGACTTTTTCCAGCATTTATGACTCTGTAATAAAAGTACAGATGATGTTCAATAACAGTCTGACTAAAGGTAATGTTTAAAATAGAAAAGGGATTTTCTAATCAAAGTCACCCAGATTTATTTTGCTTTATACAGCACTAAAATGAAGTTTCCATATAGTGTCCATAAAATGTCATCCTACGGTTGCCAGTAAGGTGCCCAGAGGGGCGTTATTCTTGCAGGAAAGAGCCCAGGCACACCCCCTGCGAGTGCCCAAGCCCACCCTCATGCTGGCAGCAGGGAAAAGGGGAGCAGAGTTATGGCTTGAATGTGATGTAGGAGGGGTGAGTGGACACATTGTGGCAGGAGGCCTGCCTAGGCTCATTCCTGTCTGAGTGACGCCCCTCTGGGCACCTTACTGGCTCATTTGCATAGCAAATAAACTGGATTTTCAGAAGATAGAAAACTTCTATTGCTGGAAATAAGGTACTGAGTGCTATTAGGCTATGGATTTACTTCAATAGCGATTATCCTGGTGACAGACTCCCTTTAATACTGATGACTTATCCTCAGGATAGGTCATCAATATCAGATCGGCAGGGGTCCGACACCCGGCACTCCCGCCCATCAACTGTATAAAGGGAAGGCGCGCACAGTGTGCACGTGCCATCTCGGTCTCTCTTCCTGTTCGGCTGCTTTGCCATAGACATAGCACTAGCAGGAAACCAAAACTGACCGTCTACTTTCATTCTCTAGGTCAGTATGATTACAGCGATACCACATATGTACAGTTTGTCTCGCATTTTAATACTGAAAAAAAAATAAAAACCTTGAAAAAATATTTTTTTCCTTTTCTTCACCGTATTCTGACCCCTATAACTTTTTTTTGTAGTTGTGTGTACAGAGCTGTGTGAGGGCTTCTTTTTTATGGGATGATCTGTAGGTACTTTACATTTCAGGATGTGTATAACTTTTTTAAAACTTTTTATTTAATATTTTGTTGGAGGTGAAGCAAAAAACAGCAAATTGCCAATTTTTACTTTTTTCCATTTCACCGTTCGCCATATGGGATAAATATTTTTAGATCTTAAAGAGGTTATCCAAGACCTATAATGCCCTCCCATATGCCCGGGCCCCTCACAGAGGTTGTACTTACCTCGCACCCATGTCGCTTCTGATGCCGGCACCGCCACTGCTGCATCTCACAGCAAGCCATGACAGGAACAAGCCTCCCTAGCGTCACCCACATCTAAGTTTGCGATCGGCATTACTGTTGGTCGCGGACATTAGTCCTGGGTGTCTGATGAGATCTTGACCTGACATGTGGCAAACTATTACATCACCTGTCGGAACGGGCACTACAATGTGTACAGAGCCGTGGTTTTTCTCCCTGAACCATAGCTGCCACTAATAGCTGTTCAGTGGTGGTGGCGGGTGGTTGGAGCCCCACCAATCCGATATTGATAACCTATTTTATGGATAGGTCACAAATATGTTAGCCATTGGAAAAACCCTTTAAGTGTACATGCATAAGCATATGTGATGCAAATGTGGGAACAACTAGAAAACAAGAAATGGGGGAGGTAACTGTATATGAAGGAAAACCACCGTATGTCAGTAATCGTAACAATAGACAGTCGGCCAGTCTCATCAACTTCATAGAACTTTCCGGCAAACAACTGTTGAACTAACCACATTGCTTGGGTAAAGAATAAGAAAGTTATAGATAAAATATGCTCATTATTACACGTTTTGTTGTACTTTACCATTTCAGATAACAGACATTTTCAGTTTGTGTATAGGAAAATAAAGATTTATCAGATCAACTGAAAACCTCATGAAATAGAACATATGTATTTGGATTAAAGGGGTTTTGTGGGATTATACTACTACTTGGTATTGCATTCAATTTAATGGGGCTGGCATATACAATGTAGGTGCTATGCTTGGTGCTTTCTCAAAGAGCTGATCAGCAGGGGTCCTGGGTGTCGGACCCCCACCAATCAGATACTGATGATCTATCCAGAGAACAGGTTATCAGTAGTAAAAACCCTTTTAAGGTGGCATATCCCCAGAATATATTATACATACATATCATGTAAATCAAGTTTTTATTATGAACTTTCTTTTCCATTTTTATACTATTTTATATGACTATTCATATATAAACAATCTTGACATATTCCAGTTTTCGCACGGCCCCTGAAGCAGTCACTATAGACTGACACTTCTGTGTAGATTAGGACAGAATCAGCGGAAGGCAGAGGATTACTGCTTTGCTGTATTGCTGTAGGCCTAGAAAAGGCAGGATAATAAAGTTATACACAAATATAAGGCTCAGTATGTGTCTCCTGTGTCACTCTCTGGTATCTGGAGGAGAGGGCTATATTCCTTCACTTCCAGGAGACTGTGCGGCTATTCCTAAAGGTGTCTTTACCTGAACAACACATATTTCATGGCAAAAGACTGCAGTGTATAGCTGCTGGCATCACAACTAATCAAAGAAAATGGGATCATGTTGCAACCATCACAAGAAATCCAAACCTTCCGGATTTCCTGCAACTGTTGTGTGGGTTCCAATGTGACCCCGTTCACTTTCATTAGATGCAATCATGACCATGTCACCATGTAGCTCTAGCCTAAAAGTCTGTGGAAGTTTTAAGCTCCATTCATTGCAGTTGACATAAAGTACATACACACACTTCTACCCTGTATATACAGCCATTACAATGTGTCTCTAATAGGGCCTTCCCCAGGAAAGTTTTTAAAAAATGATAAACATAGGAGGAGATTTAACAAACTGGTGTAAAGTAGAACTGGTTTAGTTGCCCATAGCAACCAATCAGATTCCATCTTTCATTTTCCAAAGGAGCTGTGAAAAATGAAAGGTGGAATCTGATTGGTTGCTATGGGCAACTAAGCCAGTTCTACTTTACAGCAATTTGATAAATCTCCCCTATAATTTCTACAGGCATCTAATTCATGAAACGTAATATCCTGAATAGGATACCATTTTCAGGTTATGATTCAGGTAGATTCTTACATCTGAGTTTTGGATTATTAAGCATTCATTTTGTGAGTAAAACTTAAATTCACATTCCCTTAAAGAGGACCTTTCACAGTTTTCTTTTGCTTTTAAAGGGGTTGTCCGGGTTCAGAGCTGAACCCGGACATACCGATATTTTCACCCAAGCCTCCCCCCTGCTCCCATGCTCTCTTTTGCCCTGCGCTGAATCACGAAGGGCAAAGGGTTTTTCAGGAGATCCGGTGACGTACCGCGCTCTCTCTAGGGCTGCCAGGCAGAGGCTTACGCCCAGCAGTGAGCCTGGTGACATCACCTGCACTGATGGGCGGGCTTTAGCGCTGCCCTAGCCTGTAAAAAGGCTAGGGCTGTGCTAAAGCCGGCCCATCAGAGCCAGTGACGTCACTGAACACAATAATATACCGGATCACATATTATTGTAAATAAAAAATCCCTTGCCCTGCGTGACCCAGCGCACAGCAAGGGAGCGCATCGGAGCATGAAATGCTCCGATGCTAATGTCATGGGGGCTGCCTAGGTGAAAATATGGGTATGTCCAGGTTCAGATCTGAAACACCTTTAACTGACATTTATTTATTCTATTTCCTGAACATGACTATGGGGGGCGGCCATCTTGCCTGAGCATGATTATGGGGGCAGCCATCTGAATTTAAAAAGTATTAAGAAAATTGCTTTACAGCAGCCTCAGGATATAGACACAATGGTCAGCAGGGGACCTCATTGACTTCTATGAGAGAGTTTTCTAGGTATGTTCTGTGACCTATACAGAGGTCATTGTACAAGGAAAGAATAGATAAGCTCTGATAATCAACCATTGTGAATAGTGGATCCTGACTTATCTGTCATTCTAATCCTGCATGTTATGATATAACCGCTGTGTATAGATACGCAGATAATTGCAGTAAAGTGATCTGTACAGACAAAATCTACGCCTTTCTGCAACATTTTACACCAGTTTCTGGCAGTGCGCCATGTCTCACCCATTGAGTTCCACCACTTTAAAAATGTGGCAAGAAGCTCAAAACGTCGCAGATATGGCATGTGACATAATCTGCAATCTTTTACACCATTAGGGCTCATGCACACGACCGTGTGCCAGCCGGGCCCGTATTGCAGCCCGCAAGCAGCCAGGTCCGCAATATCCAGGCCCAGGTCGTTCTTGCACCACATCACGGAGGCGGGCCCATTCAAGTGAATTTAATCCGGAAGGTCTGGTACAGAATGGAGGCACACAGCCCCATTGAAGCACTACAGAGTGCTTCAGTGGGGTTTCTGTCCGTGCCTCCACACTGCAAAAAAGTAGTGTATGCACTACTTTTTTGCAGTGTGGACCATCGGATGTGGATCGTGGACCCCATGCGGCAGCCCTACGGTCGGCAATTTATGGTCCACAGCATGGGCCCAGTAGGCACATGATCATGTGCATGAGCCCTTATTGTGGTATAAAAACATTGAAAGACCCGATGTGTCGGTGAACCCCCTCTTAAAAAGCTTTGAAACGTTTCAATGCATTTTCTGCAAGCACTTGCAGTCTGGCAGTAGGTACTGCTGAGGGCAGTAATGATACTAAGGTAAGGTTTAATACCACAAACCAGCTATATTTTACCAGTTCCGCTCAGTCTTGCATACACTGCTCCATATATCTGGTTTAATATATACAGACACACACTCATACATAGACACAAGATTTGGTTTTCTGCTTCAGAGATTCTGACTACTGAAGCCTGACTACAACTCTCAAATCAAAGACACTTTTCATGAATGTGACATAACCTAGAAGTGTCAGCACACTGCAGCACAAACCCTGTAAGCACAGGTTGGCGAGATCGGAAAAAATTTATCATCTAGAAAATCACCAAACTTGTAATATCGGTAATACTTTGTTGGAACGTGTTGAACACATTGCCTGATCTACCATGTTCCACACAGATGTGACTGCATGTTATCTGTTTTAGTCAATACTTGCATTTGCATAATTCTGCAGTTCTCTGTTATTCCTCCTGGAAATATATGCGCCACCCTCCAGTCTACGAGGAAAATTCTTAAATTGTCATGGAAATCTGTGACGGGGGAATTCAACCTGAGGGTGTTTTCTTATGTGCTGAAGAACTGTGCAATATGGACAAGTCGTGTGGATTTTACTGCACATGACTGTTTTTTTAATTGCACTTTTTAATTAAAGGGTTTCACCTGTAACTAACAGGCAAATAAAAACTGCATTGCAAAACCACGGTAATTCATGGTAAAATGCACAAGGTTTTGAACCATCACTGTTACATACAGCCAGGGGTGGACTGGGAACTTAAAGTGGCCCTGGAAAAAAACCTAAAAAGTGGCCTCATGTTGTAGGCGTGTCCAAATTGAAAGAAGGTGGGGCAACAGAAGTAGGTGGAGCCAGCAATAACGTAGTGAAGAACAAAATTCCGACCCAGCAGAATCAAATATCACAGTGCAGAACTAAATGCTGCTCCGGCAGAACAAAATACCACAGTGCAACACAAAATACTGCCACCCGCACCACAGTATGAAGATGTGTCATCGTCCTCAGGACAGCAATGCAGTTGAATTCAGGAGGGACCTGTGGCCACCGGCCAGGAGCATATTAGTGCCTGATGATCCTAAATTAAATTATGCTGAGAGCATCAGATCTTTATGTACCTGACTGGTGGCCAAGCGAAGGGTTTGGCCAGCCCTCTGGGCATTGGCCCACCGGGAAATTTCTCCGTAGGGTCTATGGCCAGTCCGCCCATGCATACAGCCAAGAGTTTGCAAAGCAGCTTGGAGTCCATGATAATACATTCCTACACTGACACACTGTAACAAACCTTTAGGAGACGAAAAGGATTTGTAGCTCAAAGAGGACTGAGTTGACTATAGATTTATAGCAAGCTCTTATATGTATAAAGTCCCTTTTAGGTTCTCAGTAGGGATGAGCGAACCTGAGGTTTTCAGGTTCGGCTTCAGTGTTCAGGTTCTGGTGGAGCTTTAAGAGGCATTCCGTTATCATAGAAGGCTATGGGCTGCATAACTGATCTGTCTGGTTTCTGTTATGTAGGACAGGACTCGTGAATAATGTAAACCAGGCGGATCCGTTATGCTGCCCATAGACTTCTATTATGATGGAATGCAAAACGGAATGCCTCTTAAAGGCTTCCGTGGTGCATTCCATCATAGAATTCCATTATATTCTGTGGTAACGGAATTCCTCCAGAACCCGAACACCGAACCCGAACCTTAGGTTCGCTCATCCCTAGTTCTCAGTCCCGTGGTTTATTCAAAAATGACTCAATTCACAGACTTCAAACAAATATCACCATGGTGTGGACCAGAAGCACAAAGTGTATTATAACGTTACATAACGTTTCATAAGAAAACAATGATTAATGCAAAGTACGCTACTAAGCCATAGCTACTGTACCGCCAAACTGGAAATCAACTAGACTTACTGGAAAACTCTACTAATGAAAGCAGCTTCTCTGACTTCCTTTGTGGTTTAGTGAGAGGCAACATGTCATACTTACTTATCAAGCATGCAGTCTTATGACTAAGCTAGGAGGACCAAAACTATTTTCAGTTGAGAGAGTTCCTCCTTCCTAATTTTTTTCTTTGTACAGTGTCAGTCTCAGTAAATTAAGGGTGGGTTCACATCACTGTTTATACTCCGTTACTTGGATCAGTTGTGCTCAGGTAGCATCAGTTTGCACTAAAAATAACTGATCCGTGTTTTTTGAGAATCAGGTACGATCAGTTTGCATCAGTTTGTGTTAGTTATTTTGGACTGGAGAAAAACTCCTGCATGCAGTACTTTTTAGGCTACTTTCACATCTGCTCTTTCCCTTTCCGCTATTGAGAGCCGTCATAGGGTCTCAATAGCGGAGGAAAACGCTTCAGTTTTGTCCAGATTCATTGTCAATGGGGACAAAACTGAACTGAAGGGAACGGAGTGCACCAGAATGCATTCCCTTCTGTTTCATTGCATTCCCATGACGCATACAGAAGCGCTGCAAGCAGCGTTTTTGAGTGCGTCCTGGGATGCGGAGCAAGACTCACAATGTAAGTCAATGGAGACGGATCCATCCCCCACTGACTTAGGGCTCATGCACACGAACATGTGCCGGCCGTGCCCGTGTTGCGGGCCGCAAACTGCGGTCCGCAATGCACGGGCACTGACCGTGAGGCCACCGCATGCGGATCGTGGACCCATTCACTTGGGGGGGGTCCGCGATCCGCATCCGAGGGTCCGCACCGCAAAAAAGTAGTGCTTGCGCTACTTTTTTGTGGTGCGGAGGCACGGCCAGAAACACCACGGAAGCACACCGTAGTGCTTCCGTGGTGTTCCGATCCGTGCCTCCGCTCCGCATCTCCCGGATCGCGGACCCATTGAAGTGAATGGGTCCGCGATCCGTGATGCGGGCTGAACACTGCCGGTGCCCGTTTATTGCGGACCCGCCATATGTGGCCCGCAGCACGGGCACGGCCGGCACACGTTCGTGTGCATGAGGCCTTAGGCTGGTTTCACACCAGCGTTTTTGCTGGATCCGTCATGGATCAGCAAAAACGGTTCCGTCATGATAATACAACCGTCTGACGGTTGTATTATCTTAACTGAAGCGTTTTTGCTGATCCATGATGGATCCAGCAAAAATGCAAATGTGAAAGTAGCCTTCTCCTGTCAAAAATAACTGACCTCTGACGGAACTGACACAAACTGATCATAACTGATGCTCAAAACAATAGATCTGTTTTTTTGACGGATCAGCCTAAAGCTAGTTTCACACGTGTGGCAGCAAAGTATCAATACAGCTAAATGGAGTGTCGTATGTCCATTCATGTATCTGGATTTTTCTAATAAAGGCTCTTGAATTTTATTCAACTGTGCTGGATCCTCTGCAATTGCTTTAAAGGGTTTCTGTCACCAGAAAATAGCCCATATAAGTGGCTGTAATTTCCCATGTGCCCATTTCAGGTGACACCATATATGTAACTAAAAATCCCCCTACTGCAGCCGTTATCTCAAAAAAGTGATTTTTATAATATGTAAATGAGCGTTTGCTAGGTGCAGGGGGCGGTAACCCTGCACCTAGTATCGTCTTTAGCCCACCTCTAACCACGCCTTCCTTCTTCAGATTGACAGGGCCAGGCAGCTTCTTCTCTCCGCTGCCGACCCTGTCCGTAGCTGAAATCCGGCGCCTGCGCTGTCCGCTTTACATTTGGCGCAGGCGCAGTGCCTGCCGATGCCTGCCAAGTACTGGCAAACCGAAGCTGCCTGGCCCTGTCAATCTGAAGAAGGAAGGCGTGGTTAGAGGTGGGCTAAAGGCGATACTAGGTGCAGGGTTACCGCCCCCTGCACCTAGCGAACGCTCATTTGCATATTATAAAAATCACTTTTTTGAGATAACGGCTGCAGTAGGGGGATTTTTAGTTACATATATATGGTGTCACCTGTCATGGGCACATGGGAAATTACAGCCACTTATATGGGCTATTTTCTGGTGACAGAAACCCTTTAAGCTGGTTTTGGTCTGAACATGTCCGTTCACGGTAGTGCTTTGCCAAGGGTGAGCTGGAGGCGCTTTTCTCTTCCCAGCAGCAAAGTATCACTTTGCCGGTTGTTCCAGCACAGTGATACTTGCCAAAAGTGGTGCAACAAGGTACTAACCATGCAGGGTGCCCAAAGTTTTGCTTTCAGCTCTTTTCCTTTTTTTTGTTATTTTAAAATGTAAAAGATGAAAATAAAAAATAGTTTTTGCTTAGGGAATGTGTCATCTTTAACTTAATGCTTTTCAGAGATCATTTCATTTTCAACTTGCTGAACTGTTCACAAAAACTAATAAAATAATTTTCACCAGGGTTGCCCAAACTTTCACATGCCACTGCATACTGTTGACTTCCATTGAAAGAAAATTATAGTTGACTACCTAGTAGAGACAGCAGTATGCCAATATAAACCGGACAAACATATACCAAACAGACATTTCCATAAGTGAGGGACACTAATCTCAGACACTAATATAACAGGTAACGTCATATACTGTAAATCTTCACTGTATTAGGGTGCATTCACACATCCATAAGTGTTTGCAGTCCGCAAATTGCAGATCCGCAAAACACGGATGCCGGCATGTGCATTCTGCATTTCGCGGACCGCACATGGCCGGACTTATGATAGAAATGCCTATTCTTGTCCATGATTGCTGGGCCGCAAAATTGCGGAATGGATGCGGACCGAAAAATACGGTGAATGGACCCTTACATAGACTATAAACTATATAAACTATGCTTCCTTTACCACAATCTCGCTGATGTCAGAGTCTGTGGAAACCTTGATGTAACCGTAAGGGCCTCTAAGGCTCTTTGCACACAACCAATTTTTTTTCTGAGTGGCTTCCATTTTTATACCTGATGTCACTTGGATGGCAATAGAACCGATGCATTTTAATGGCATAATGTACATTACAGTTATTTTAACCGATCCATGTATCCGTTCCTAGATTTTTAGAACATGTCCTATTCATGCTCAATTTCAGTGATCTGAGCCACCCATGAAAGTTCATTAAAATCGGATCAGTGAAAAACTCAATACACTCAGATACAAAAAACAGATATGGATCAGATGGAAAACTGAAACTGAAACCATATCGGCCTAAAAGTAGTTACATTTAGAAGTCAAATGTCTGTTAGTCCATAGAGACATTTGTAAACTATTGGTCTATTAAAGACTCCATGTGACTTCCACCTCAGTGACTTCCAGGTATTTTAGTTGTCCAAACACATATTTGACATTTCAAACTCTATCCTGTATTCTTTTGTTTATGTCACTTAGACTGAAAAAACTGGCTCACTGACAGGTTCTGGTAAGCTGTGGAGATCTGGATGATGGCGGAATTTTGAATATTGCCTCAGAGATACTTTGGCTCCTGCTGCAATCTGCAGGATAATGGATTGTTTTGCAAATCCTTTGGTCAGATGCCAGCAATGCTTACCATCCAAATGTGCACATACTAAAGATGTACTGTGAATGCAGTAAACACTTGCTATCTTGAGATATATGGAACATAAATAAATAAATTTTACGTGCCTTTCAAAAATATATTATACAATAAAATTGTATCAGTAGATTGCCAAAAAAATTACAATATAAGAGTGAAAGTATAAGTTTATTCTGGGACAACTTTGCAATTGAAAGGAGGCTCTAGTACCCTGTTGGGCGCCTCTAGCCTGGATGCAAGATGAGATATGGTTGGACATGGAGGCATACAGGTTCTGTATGCTATCCTGCATCAACTTTGCCCACAGATGTTGCTGCTGGCCCTGTAGATCCTGCACACTGGTAGGTTGCTAAAAGTGGTTGCAAGTATTACAGTCTGGTTGAGACATTTCAGGGAAACCCTTGCTGTATGTGGGTGAACATTAACCTGCTGAAATATTCCAGTTGGATGACCTGCCATTGTAGAGATATACAGATATGGGTTAGAATAAAATGTATATCTATCCATATGTATTATATAAGTGTCTATCTATATGTATTATAAGTGTATAAAATCTTGGGTGTAGACTGAATTGTAAAACAATAGAGAATCACTCTATAGATGAAAAGGTCTGAATACGGTTTCAAACCAGTTTGTCAGGGTTAATTGAAATATCAGGAAGCCTCTTTGCATTGGTAATCAAGGTGCCAGAAGAAATGTTTTGGTGAATTACATTTCAAAGGCTCCTGGGTGTTTTTCCCATTCCATTGCAAATACCCGCTATTGTGCGGCCAGGTTACATGTCTCCAACTTGAGTAGTTTGCGTTTGGGTGAAAACAAGGAAGAGACGGGTAATTGTAAAATGTTAATGTGGGAACATCGGCCTGATTTCTGTGCGCAGATAGAGGGTGGAGAAATCTGGAGGATCAAAACACTATTTTGATCTTGAATGAGATTGGTCGGCACCAGTGGCACGGGAACCTCACAGAGGGGATGCTAGAATTGAGTATAAAAAAACCTTGGCCATGGTCACTAGGAGGGCTAGGAGGATCCAAGGGGGAAGGAGCCTGTAAATCATACAGGTTGGGTCCCAGGCGGATTCTGGACATCAGACCAGGCCAGACGGAACTTAGTTCAGCCTTGGGTAACTATATGGTGATTCTTTATTGTTTGATTATTGTGCTGTACGGTTATTTTGGAGGAATCGTCTGTGTTTTTCTGGCTAATTCTAGGTCTGTTTGTATCAGTGTGGTGGCATTCTAATTGACGGTATAGGAACTGTTGGTTTTGGGCTGCTTCCTGTTGTTGTTTTTGTGCTCTGGACTATGTGTTGAATATGTGTTGGTTCTATATTTTCCATTGTTTGATGGTTGGTTGATATTTTTTCTATTTTCACACAGCTCATTTGTGTCTATAAATAATATAATTTCTTTTGTTTCTATGCACTGTTGTTGTGTGCTTTCTTCGCCGACCGTCCCCTAGAATTTACGTGAGAATATTATTATTGTTCAGTATTATTATGCTTTAATATTAATATGGTCAATAATCATATTTCTTACACCATGAGAGGAACACATGTGACTGCAGGATGTCCTGCACGTATCACTGAGCTGTTAGTGTGTCACCCCTAGTATCACTACTTTGAGTGACTAACTGTCATATGTGATGGTTCCTCAGATCAGCCGTTGGGGCATGGTGTCACTCCAAAGCAAAAGCAGGACTGAAGCTCTCACCATGAGGCCTCCATACTCGAAAACTCGACCGTCAGATCCCAAACAGAAACTGTATTTGTTGTAAAGACATATGGTTCCATCCCGTAGCAGTCAAGATTTGTTCACTGTACCACTGCAAACGAAGATAACAGTGGCTGGCTGTCAGTGGCAGGCCATGTAATGAGTGTTGTGACACCAAACTTCCTTCTGTTAAGAAATAGTTCAGGCAGAGACCGAGATGTGTAAAGAAGGATGGTGGACAACCAAACTGTGGGAGCTGCTTGTGCTTGTTGCGCTCCCTCTGTCAGCTTGGCAAAATGTCTTCAAGTCTATGTCGAGCAGTCAACAATCGGTCACCAACATGTAAACTACCCAAAAGTAGCCTCTAGGAGATTTTTATAGCTCAGCAGGAGAAGCACTTGTACACCTTGTTGTGGCAATATCCAGTGTCTAATCAGACCCCACCAGTAATTATTTACATATCTGCCTGAGACATAACTGTATGTCGAGTTTTGCAGCAATCTAAAAAAGATTTTTATTTTTTGGTCAATGAGTGTATGTTGGAAATCAAATATCCTTTCCTTCACTAAAAAAAAAGTTATGGCTGCTGAAATGCAGAAAGGCAAAAGCGAAAAAAAAAAATTATGGTCATGTAGATCTTTTCAGGACTGATTTGAGGATCTGATATGGGGTCAGATCTGAAATGTAATATGGGGGTCTAATTTGCCATCTGATATGGGGTTCTGATTTGACATCTGATATGGGGATGTGATCTGAGGTGTGATATGCAGTGGAATAAAGCACCTATTTATAGACGTGAAAAGATATTTTCCATAGGTTCCCATTTCTTGTGCAGTTGCAGATTCTAATCTAAACACATTAAAACAAATTAAAGGGGTTTTCCAGTTTATTTAAGACAATCCCTGTCCACAGGCCTATTAGGGCACGTTAGGCTGATGATAGGTCATCATTATCAGATCAATGGGAGGTTGACATCTGGCACCCCCATTGATCAGCTATTTTTCGGCAGCCTCCGGCACCAGTTACTCTGCAGAGGACAGAGCTGGAAGCAGAAGTTTGCTTTCAGCAGAAAATAAAAAAAATTATTTTGCTAAAATGTATCAGTCTTGATTCCAGGCTGTAAGGGTGCTGCTACACAGTCAAGTTCTTTGATGCAGTTTTTTAAGCCAAAATGAAAAGTGGATCAAAAAAGGAAATAAATAGATTAGTTGCCCATAGCAATCAACCAGATTCCACCTTTCATTTTCCAAAGGAGCTGTCAAAAATGAAAGGTGGAATCTAATTGGTTGCTATGGGCAACTAAGCCAGTTCTACTTTACTCCAGTTTGATAAATGATCCCCCAAGTTTATTAGAAAGTTGAAGAACTTTCCATTTTCAATAATGACCACTGGGCCCTCCACCAATCATGAGAATGGGGGGTCCCATGTCACCCATCTGAATGGATCAGTTGAGCATACAGTCTATCGGACTGGTGGAGACGATGGTTATCTCAGGTGGTCCTAAAGAGATGAAAAGGGCAGCGCGTGAGTACATTCATATGGAGTTGACAGATGACCCCTGGTCCCAGCGGGTGGACCCCCAAAGATCTAACAGTAATTCCCTATCCACTGGGTGGTGGATAACTTATTACTAGAATACCCCTTTAAACCAGGTAACAAAGTTTGTTAGAAAATTGATGCAATTAAAAATGTATCACATATTAACCATATGTTATACCAATTCCGACACCTAAAAGAGTCAGTCCCATGTAAATGTACCCCTGGGAAGGTAACAGGCACTCCCCACATAAGAGGTGACCCTAAAATCAGCACTCAGGGCCAAAGATGAACACCAGAACTGCACCACTCAAAAAGCCTACCGAGGACCAGCATGCCCTCAGTGCCCTCTCATTATCTAGCTAGCAGCAGGTTCCTCCAGTAGCTGCCAGTCCTGAGGACCGGGGAAGCCCGCAGTGTACTCACTCTGCATATCCCGTGCCCCAGTGCAGCTCTCCGGGCGACTTCAGGGTCAGCACCATCCTGGCATTGTGATCGCCCGACTTCTGGATCTCCTCCGGCGATAACTTCAGGAAGGGGGGCCGACATGGGGGCTGAGGTTTGGCAACTGGAACGACAGGGGTCTCCTTCTCCTTCTCTGGAGCGCATTGGGCGGGCGATGCACTTTGCTTGCTGGGAAGAGACCCCCCTAATAGCCCGGTCACAGCGGCTTTCACTCTACCGATCATTGCTGGAGCAGGACGGCGCCCTCTGCAGCGGCATCCAGGCGCACCCGCACTGCCCAAGGGGCACACAGGTAATGGGACAGCAGCAGAGACTTCTTCAAGGACATACAGAGTGTTCAGGCACAGGTGGAGGCTCAGGCAGCTGGACACCCGGATGTGATGCTGGGGGCTCTTCAGAGTGACACCCAGTGGTGCGCCCTAGGCTCTGCCCACTGCTCGGCTTCCCGGGGCTCACCTTGTGCTAGGTGACATGCCTGGGAGCTGTGCCGCAGCGGTGTGTACTGTGCCAGTCCTAGGGCTGAGCTCCTCCACCAGCCCCCCCGCTGCACCACTCTCTGCTGCTTCCTAGCAGCTTCAGCTTTTCTTAGCTCTATAATTGCAGTCCATTTATTATTATACATCAGGCAAAAACATCAGCAAATGGATCTGACCTTCACGTGAGAGTCCAAGGAGGCTCAGCCTTCCCTCAGCAGAAGAATAGTAGTAGCATCAGCAGTAGTACTCATATATCTACTATCAGGAATTGCTATATATACATCACATTCACATCACATTGTTTTTATTGCTATATGCTCTTATAGCTCTACTGGACATTGGAGAAATGCTTCAGAGCCATTCCTCTGCTCACTTCCTGTTTTTTTTTTTTAGCTGTTTTAGGGCACTTTTGCACAGCAGATTTTGTTGCAGAAATTTCTGCAGCTGAAAATTAGTTCGTTCATGTGAATAGTGTGGTTTTAAAGGAACAATGAGGGCATATCGCTAGCTTAGGAGATAGATGCGGGTCCCAGCGGTGGGACCTGCACCTATCAAACAATGGGGGTATATCCTAGCAATATACCCCCATTGTCTCAGATGAGAAAACCCCTTTAATGGTGAGCACATGGATTTCTGTAAGCCTCGTTCAAGTGATTAGAACTGAAATTTTCTGCAACAAAATCTGCCGTGTGTGAAGGCACCCTTATGTGTCATGTGGTTTAACAGCCTAAGGTGCACATTTGTTAGATGCCAGTCTTAATAACCCCTATATCTGGGAGTGGATGTGCCACAGTTAAAAAGAGGCACTGGCTTCTACCTAACGTCGGTGCATCCAGCGCAGATTTGAAATGTAAGCTTCAGACAGCTTCAGAGCTGTCTTATATTAAGACCATGTTCTAGACCTAAGGCTACTTTCACACTAGCGACACGATTGTCCGTCAGGCTGTTCCGGTGGGTGAACAGCCTGCCGGATTCGTGCCGCCGCTAGTGCACGTGTACGGCCGGAACTCCGCTCCAGGTTTTCCAGTTTAATTAACCATGTAGTAGTTTTAGTCTGGACACCTCTTGGCATGTTTGCGGTGCTGCGGCCGGAACTCTGGCAACTCGGCAAACATGTTTACCTGCCGGACAATCTTGCCGCTAGTGTAAAAGTAGCCTAAACCAGATATAGAAAATGATTAATAAAAAGGGCCTACCAGCTCAGCACGCCCACTTTTTTTAGACCTGGCGTGCAACAGAATCTGTGCAGATATACGCCACAAAAGTGGTGTATATCTGGTCATTAATGACCCCCTAAATATTTTTTGTCAAACTATCAAACTTAGACAGTTTGACTCTACTGCAATACGGATGCATTTTTTTAAAATAAACACTGTGGGGGTCATTTATTAAACAAATGCACCTCAATCTACGACTTTTTCCCGCTCACGACAGTTCTAGAAAAGTGGGCGGGAAAGGGGACGGGCTACCTCATTCACGATTTTCTATGCCTGTTTTAGGCATAGAAAAAGGTCTAAATGTAAGACAGCTGGCACCTCTACATAACTGCGGCGGATCCACCGCCAGTGCAGGGCCTTATTAAGACCAGCGTCTTAATAAGGGCTCTTTCACATCACCGTTAGGGATTCCGTTCTAGCTTTCCGTTATAACATCCTTATAACGGAAAATAACGGAATCCATAGGACGGAAATCAAAACTGACACCTTTAAGGGGCATTCCGTTTTGATCCGTCATTATAGAAGCCTATGGGAAAGCATAATGGATCCGTCTGGTTTCCGTTATGCTGGACGGAAAACAATACTGAAAAAAAATAAAAACCTTGAAAATTTTTTTAATTGTTTTTCATCACTATATTCTGACCCACATAACCTTTTTGTAGTTATATTTATGGAGTTCTAAGGGGGCTCATTTTTTGTGGGGAGATCTGTAGTTTTCAGTGATACCATTTTGAAGTGTGTGTGGCTTTTTGATCACTATTTTTGCGGAGGTGGTGACAAAAAATGGCGAATTTGCCATCTTTATTTTTTTCCCGTTATGTCATTTTTTTTTTTAAGTCACCCTTGGTGACTATAACTGGCAAGCATTAGGTTGCCCATTGTGTTGAACATTTTATTTACAGTATAACAATGCAGTGCTGCTGGCCTGTATTGGTATATTTTAGTAATAGCTGTTGGAACCTGCCCGAGGCTTCCGGCTATTACGCTAAGGAAACAGGTTCCTCAATCTTAGCCAGGGACCACTGTGACGAGAGCTGGAGCGTGCAGTTCCCGTTTCTGGACCGCTCAGATGCCGTGGTCACATTTGACCACGAAATATGAAGGGATAAACTTACCCGATCAGCCTTTTGTCTGATTGCATACATCCTTTGCGAGTCTCTCCTATTTAAATCAGCAGAAACCTGGCAGTCATATCGCCTGCTGCATACAAGAGTGGACACTATCTTTAAAGTGCCAACTTCCGCTGTACGTGCACAGTTTGCGAAGGAGGTTGAGGGCCTTTTATGGCTTTAAAAAACGTTCAGCTGCATACATCATAAGTAAAAAATCCGACAGTCACCTTTTAAATGCCATGTCTCCCAACTGTCCGTGATCCATTCCCGAATTTCTACCTCTGTTCTGCGGTAAAGGGGCAGGTAGCACATGTTCCAACTTCAACTGTATCTGCGCCCTCAGATGTGTCCAGCTCCTGAGCCCATTACATCACAGTGCTTTACTATTTCAATGTTGAGCATTAACTACTAACAATAATAAACAATATAATAGTACAGTGCTGAGTGGGAAGGGGTTAATAAATCATACGTACCCCAAGTACCATGGAATACTACATCTCCTCCTGCAAAAAGGAAGCAGAAATATCAGCAGAAAAATGAAGTTATGTATCTTAGAAATCAGCAACATAAAAAAACTCCCTTTTCCAATGACGTACTATTATTGTGCAAAAGTAGTAAAGTGCTGCCCTACCTAATGGTTTCTCAACTAGAATTCATTTCATTGTATTGTATTGTATCTGTTATCCTCTATACTTAGTGTACTTTGCTGCCATTTAGTGCCCATTGTTATATTTGGCTTTATGAAGTTATATATGATTGTAATTCATTATGTCATTCATCTTGTAACTCCTCCTCGTCA
Organism: Rhinella marina; assembly: GCA_900303285.1. NCBI lineage: Eukaryota > Metazoa > Chordata > Amphibia > Anura > Bufonidae > Rhinella > Rhinella marina. The sequence goes on from ONZH01028864.1 coordinate 96,656, forward strand.
GTGAGCTCATATTTTATGTTATTTTGTTTGTTTATTTTATGCACATATATAGCACTATTATATTCCGCAGAACTTTACAGACAGTAGAATCATGCTGTCCCCAGTGGAGCTCACAATTTTAAAGGGGTTGCCCGAGTTATATTTATTGATGACCTATCCTCAGGATAGGTCATCAATATCAGATCAGCGGGGGTTGGACACCCGGGACCCCCGCTGATCAGCTGTTTGAAGAGGAAGTGCGTGCGGTGCCAGCGCTGCCTCCTCTTCATTGTTTACCTGCTCGCCGTAAAATCAGTAGCGGTGAGCAGGTGTAATTACACCCAAGGCACCCCATTCATTTCAATGGGGCGGCTCGTTCCCATAGACTTGTATAGGACTTCCCATAGACTTGTATCCGTGCAGTATTAGAATTCACTTGAATGGGTCCGCAATCTGCAAGATACAGAGTGGTTTCGGAACGGAGGCATGGAGCGGAAGCCCAAAGAAGCACTACCAAGTGTTTCAGTGGGATTTTGGACCGAGCCTCCGCACCACAAAATAATAGAACATGTATTTTTTTTTCAGTGCGGACTGAATGCTGCAGATCGTGGACCCAAATTCAAGTGAATGGATCAGCAAACAGCGGCACACGGCTGGTGCCTGTGCATTGCAGACCGCTATTTATATGTGCATGAGCCCTTCTGCTGATCCCTCTGCCAGACCGCATTGTGTACAGGCAACCTCAGGCATTGTTACGCGGTACAATGAATACTAAATTACAAAGTGATCCTAAGCGCCTGAAACTGCAAACTTCCCATAATATATTTTTTCTCAAGTATTCTTGAAACAAGAGGTTGGTCAGAGGAAGTAAGCAGCATTATTTCCTGAAAGTGGTCATACCTATAATAATAATCTTTATTTATATAGCACCAACATATTGTGCAGCACTTTACAAACTACTTTTAGGTACAAACAGAGTAATAAATAACATAGCAACAAACAAAACAATAATTAAAACAAGAGGAGTGAATGCCCTTCTCAAAGAGCTTACAATCTATGAGGAGGTAGCGGTGACACAAAAGGTGCTTGTTTTCTATAATGTCCCAACCACAAAAGGTGAGTAGATATAAGGTTACATGAGCCAGCCGACATCTGTAAGTGCTGTATTAGGCCTCTTTCACACTAGCGTTAGCACAGATCTGGCACCTAAAAGGTGCCAACGGATCCGTGCTAACGCTGATACATGTGTGGAGCCGGAGCAGCGCTCCGGCCCCACACATGTTAACATGGAACAAGACACAGACATACACACATACATACATACATACATACACACATACATACTCACATACTCCAGGGACGCCGGCAGAACGTCTTCACGCGCCTCCTGCACGCAGTGATGACGATTCTTTTTCTGGGCGCAGTGGGGAAACGTCATAGCTGCGCGCAGGAGGCGCCTGAAGACATGCTGCCGGCGTCCCTGGAGTATGTGTGTATGTCTGTATGTCTGTATGCATGTATTTATGTATGTGTCTAGCTCTGTAGCCGGATCCGGAATGATACCCCATTGCAAATCAATGGAGGACAGATCCGGATTACTGGTGTGTCCACACCAAACGGATCCGTCCCCATTGACTTGCATTGGGGGTCATTCCGGATCCGTCTTGGTGCGGATCCCTGGACCGGAGAGCAAACCGCAGCATGCTGCGGTTTGTTCTCCGGTCTGAAGATGGAACGGAATGCTTTCAGGAGCATTACGTTGTCTTCAGTTCAGTTTTGTCCCCATTGACAATGAATGGGGACAAAACTGAAGTGTTTTATTCCGGTATTGAGCCCCTATGACGGAACTCAATACCGGAATTTTAAAACGCTAGTGTGAAAGTAGCCTTAGGAGTGTAGATTCCCCTCATCAAGCCATTTATTATCGTAACAAATAGATAAAAATAAAAAATAGATAAATTAGGTATTGCTGCATCCATAACCCATCAGGTGAATGCCATAAAAAAAACTACACTAGAACATTTTTTGTCATCTCACCAAAAAATATATCTAGCAATCAAAAAGTAGTGTGTACCCCAAAATGGTACTAATGAAAACCTCATCCCTCCACAAACAAGCCCTCACACAAGATCATCACGCAAAACATGATTTTCTTACAAAATGCTTTTATTGTATAAATGTAGCAAAACTAAAAAAAAAAAAACTCGTGAGATCAAAGCACTCGCTACAACCCTCGATAAATTCCTTGAGGGGCATGATTTCCAAAACTTGGGGATTTCTACTGTAGGGTTACATCATGGTCTCTTCAAATGTGACATGGTGCCCGAAAACCATTCCAGCAAAATCTGTCCTCCAAAAGCCAAATGGCGCTCTTTACCTTCTTAGCTCTGCAGTGTGCACACACAACAGTTTACAACCACATGGGGTATTTGTGGAAACTGCAGAAACAGGATAATAAATATTTAGGGTTTTTTTGCTGTTAACCCTTGCTATGTTGCATGAAAAAAATGGATTAAAATGGAAAACCTTCCTGTTAAGGGTTAAAAACATTTCTAAAATTAGTTTTGAATAATGTGAGAGGTCTAATTTCTATAATGAGGTCATTTATGGGTGGTTACTATTATGTAAACCCCTTAAAGTCACTTCAGAGCTGAATTAGTCCTTAAAAAGTCAGTTTTAGACATTTTTTAGAAAATTAGAAAAATTGCTTCTATACTTCTAAGCCTTCTAACGTCCTAAAAAAAATAAAATGACATTTACAAACTGATGCCAACATAAAGTAGACATATGGTGAATTACTAATTTGTGAGATATCACTATCTGTCTTAAAAGCAGAGAAATTCAGTTTTAGAAAATTGCTAATTTTGCCAAATTTTCTGTTTTTGATTATTTTTTTTTTATAAATGAAGATAAAACACATTGACCCAAATTTACCACTAACATGAAGTATGATTTGTCACTCATGAAAACAGCTTAATAATATAAATATATCTGTGTAGGTCTACTTATGGCCTCCATCATTGCACCCATTTAGTTTATGAAGCTGACTTGGCTGCAAGATAGGATGACGGTCCGTGTTCCCACTTCCCAGCAATGTACACTGAGAGCTATGATTTTGTATAAGGCTCCTGTACAAGAACAGCTAATTCCTTAAGAGTGAGGTGTCCTAGTGCAATGTTTCTGAATGTTCAGCTAAGAACCCGCTACTCATATCAAGGTATTCCCAAAGCTATCATCATATAGTATGCTCCACATTAACAGTCCTCTTTTAGATAATGTTCAACTGTTTTAACAGGTCTTGATACATAATTTAGGAGTTATATGTAAACCAGTACCTCACCTGCAGACAGTTGTTTCTGAGTGATTCTTAAGGAGAAATAGTACCCCCAAGATCCTGACAAAGGTATCTCACCCAGTTAAGCCAGTGGTTTATTGTCACGAGGGGAAGACAAGGGTGGTGAGCCCTGCGCTGAACCCCTCCTTCTTTCCCTGCCTACTTGCCTCAGTCGGCCCTAGGTAGCTGCGGACAACCACGAAGGCGGTCCTGGATAAGTGCGCAGGAGGGAAAGGGAACACAGGGACGGACACAACACAGACAGGACAAACACAATGCAAGAGTAGTCAGCAAGCCGGGTCAAACACAGGAGGTCACGTAAATACCAGGGGTGAAACAAGAGAGAGGTCAAAGTCCAAAATCCAAAAGTCCAAATCCAAATCACTGTCCAAGCACAAAGGTTGCACGAGCACTGATCAAAGGGGTAACTAATCACAGGCAATTTGAGAGGGCAACTGGACTGCTTTAAATAGCCCTCCAATGGGTCATGTGACGGGGCCAGCGTCACATGACCTCATTTGCATAATGAGCGCTGGCCAAACGTGACCAGCGCTCAAATATGCACAAATTTGGCCATGTGGCGTGGCCAGCGCCACATGACCCAATACATAAGGGCAACTTAATATATTTAATACACTCTGAGCGCTGGCTTGCCGGGCCAGCGCTCAGTACCACCCACTGCTCGTCTCTAGGGGGGCGAGGACGCCGGGCACGCAGCATCCGGAAGCGGGCCCGACGCTCCCCGCCTCTCGTCACTATGGAGACGAGGACGCATGTCGCGTCCTCGCTCCGAGATAGCGGAAGTCCGGCGGCGCTGCAAGCGGGGAGCGCGCCGCCGGTCTTCCGTGACATTTATGCTCTGCACTGATAAGAGGCAAACACTCCGAAACAGCTGTCTGTAGTTACTGGCTTAGGCTACTTTAACATTAATGTTTCTATTTTCCGGTATTGGGATCCGTCACAGGGTCTCAATACTGGAAAAAAATGCTTCCGTTTTGTCCCCATTCATTGTCAATGGGGACAAAACTGAATTGAACAGAATGGAGTGCACCAAAATGCATTCTGTTCCGTTCTCATACCGGAGAGCAAACCGCAGAATGCTGCGGTTTTCTTTCCGTCCTGGGATGTGGAGCAAAACGGATCCGGCATGACCCACAATGGAAGTCAATGATGACAGATCTGTTTTCTCTGACACAATCTGACACAATAGAAAACGGATCTGTCCCCCATCAACTTTCAGTGGAGGTCATGACGGATCCGTCTTGGGTATGTTAAAGATAATACAACTGGATCCGTTCATAATGGATGCAGATGGTTGTATTATCAGTAACGGAAGCGTTTTTGCTGAACCCTGCCGGATACAGCAAAACGCTAGTATGAAAGTAGCCTTAGCTATAACCCGAAATTATATCTCAAGGTGAAACATTGACTCATAAGACAGCTACCTTACATCTGGTGGCATTAGAGGCTCAACTTTCTTTTGTTTTTCTTTCTCCCAGAGGAACACTGGCTAGCCTATAAGACTTGTTAGACCTATGACACGCTTTCCATAAGGAAAAATAGACCCCCCCCAGATCCTGACATGGATTTTAGCCACTCAACATTGATCTTGGGAGACAGGATCTAACTAGGGATCTTGGACATGTTTCTAGATGGCAGTAAAGGCTCAACTTTCTCTTTTTGGAAAGAGAGCTAAATTCTGTGTCATTCTTGGACTTAATAATATCCATGTGTAATGGGTTGTTATACATTCTTCCAAAAAAACAAACAAAAAACAACAACAAAAATCTGCTAAATCAGAAAGTGGGAACTACAGTAAATATCAGGCAGAATGTAGGATGTTGCACAACAACAGTCCACCTAGCTTTGAGTCATACAGTCATCTTTATCACCCCGATAGAGCATTGTGGAACATATATATAATTCCTGCGTCAGCAATGATAATACAGAGCCCACAGAGAAGTCGATCAATAAGGGTTCCTTTGTTCTAATGAAAATTCTGTAAATTGTTAGGGGGTGGTGGGGAAATTTTAAGCAGCTACAAATTTATTTTTAAATGTTATATGTCCAAAACCAGTTGTTCTTTATTGTTCCAAATGTATCTAAATGAAAATGATGTTATGTCTACAGCTCATATGAAAACCTATGTGTCTATGGTCACATAAAGCAACATGCTGTGCAGTATTCCTACGGCCACAGTCCATTTTATCTGTGCCTTACTTTTTGGTAACCTACTAAAAGTACAGTATACAGTACATACAGATGTAGTTAATGTTATCTTGACAAACATAATCACAGTAATACAGTAATGCAACAAATCGTGTAGGTAACAGATGGAAGAGAGTATAACCGCAGAAGCAGACTACACAGGGTTATTGTTTGTTACTAACATTATTACTAAATATTTAAGAATTTATTATACTCACTCTCATTATTGTTGAAAAAAGAGGTGCTGGGACGCAGATCTATTGCCTCCATTCACACGTGCAGGTTTTGATCAGTTTTTTTCTAATGCCATTGTGATAAATATTGCACAAAAACTGAGATTTCAATTATCATATGGTTTGTATACAGATTGTATGTGGTTATAGAGACCTCTAGTGGAGCAGCATGAAATTTCAGCAGAAGTAACTATTGTGGTGAGACGTCGCACTGCCGAATAAGCTACGTAAACCCACTGAATGATTATCTTAATCAGGGTCGGACTGGGAATGAAAAACAGTCCACAATGTATTTCATAAGAACATGCACTCACTACTTTGCTCAAGACACTAGAAAAAGGGGAAAGTCTGCTCAAAACTTTAGAACTGAACATTTTTACACATTTTGGAAAATAATACTGTACTTTATAAGTTGGTTACAGAAAATTCTTCATGTAAAAATAGTGCAGATACCACCCCAATTATATATTTTTCCTAATTAGAATATACTTGGGAATTGCTAGTTAAATGGTCACTAACGTTTCACATAACTTTGTAATCTGTCTTTTCAGTGAGAAATGTCTAGTTCTCATGCTATCAGCTGTTCACTTGGCTCTTTTCAGAACTCCCATAGAAGTGAATGGAGAGCGTGCCACGCATGCGCGATCTACCCTCCTTGACTTTGGCCACCCCGTTCTAGATATACGTGCAGGTTCCAGAGATGGGACCAGTAGCTATCTGAAATTGATGGCATATCCTAGCGATATGTCACCAATGTGTGAGATAGGCCAACTCCTTTAAGATACAGCTGGCCAAACCATCTCAAAGTGTGGATTAGTGCATTAGCAATGTTCTCTCTCACTGCAGCAAAGTCTCTCTCTGCCATAAACATGCACAATACCTTGCTGTTTGACTCCAGTGCACGGGTTTGTAAATTCTGGACCTTTTGACTTCTCTCTGGAACATTTTTATAAAGTTGCTTCCTTGGCTGCAGAAGAAGGTTCTCTGAGGTCTGGCCTAGCTCTTAGGAGCTTGCATATGTAGGTCCTCTCTGTTCCTCAGGCAGAGCTAGACTCTGGAGCTAGATGGACCCAGGTCCATCACCTGGCAACCTAAGGGGATGAGCCAAGGTCCTAAGCCTTGCTTGTCCATACAGTACTAGGTATACAAATACAGTAAATGAGAACATTTCACTTAATAATATAACATGATAGCAATTATCATTCAGTGACCAAGTTCTGGGGTACTGCACTAGGTCAATGATCACACATCCAAGGTGGTAACATAGTAACATAGTAACATAGTTTGTAAGGCCGAAAAAAGACATCTGTCCATCCAGTTCAGCCTGTTTTCCTACAAGTTGATCCAGAGGAAGGCAAAAAAACCCCTGTGAGGTAGAAGCCAATTTTCCTCACTTTAGGGGAAAAAATTCCTTCCCGACTCCAATCAGGCAATCAGAATAACTCCCTGGATCAACGACCCATCTCTAGTAACTATAACCTATAATATTATTACCCTCCAGAAATACATCCAGGCCCTTCTTGAACTCTTTTAGTGAACTTACCATCACCACCTACTCAGGCAGAGAGTTCCACAGTCTCACTGCTCTTACCGTAAAGAATCCTCTTCCATGTTTATGTACAAATGTTTATGTACGCAGAGGATGGCCCCTCGTCACAGTCACAGTCCTGGGGATAAATAGATGATGGGAGAGATCTCTGTACTGACCCCTGATATATTTATACATAGTGCACTCTTTATTTTTGGTTCTGCAGCAGGGTGTATATATTGAGGCAGAGTCACATTAATACAGCGTGGCATCTCCCCTTGCTGTGATACAGGCTGCAACTCCAGCATGGTAACAGTCATACAGATCCTGGATATCCTCCTGTGTTATGTCATACAAAGCTCTTTCACCTTGGACCCATAGTTCAGCTAGGTGGTTGTTGGTTGCTTTTATGGGAGATCCATCACCCCATCCAGGACTGGACAATTGCAATGGGGGAGAAATCTGGCGATAGAGGTGGCCAGGAGAGCTGCTGGAGACCCTGAAGAGCATGTTGTGCAGCATGGACACATAAGCATGTAACACCACGTCTCCTGAGTGAAAAAGGCAGTAGGACTGGATCCACAATGTCCTGAGCATACCAAAGACTGGCCAATGTTCCCTCCACGAATACCAGCTGGGAACGGCCAGTCCTGTGTGGCTCTACACTGTGCATTAAGAACAGGCTCAGACTGGCCCACAAGGGTACAAGTGAATCCCCCAGTGGACCCCTAAGCAAGGTGGGCCTCTAGTCTCCTAACCCCTGCACAAGTGGCACATAACACAGTAGACTTACTGCACTACATACATATATTCTATGTACAGCACCTCAACCAGCCTATGTTCATATAAAAAACACATCTTGCTGCTGTGAATGTATTGGTAGGGTGGGCCCCCACAATAAATTTTACTGGTGGGCCATAGGCACCCCAGTCCGACACTGACTATGAATGATGGCAGTAGACGTGCTTCAGCCCTCCTGCAAACTCTGATGGAGCCATTATTAATACCAAGGCAGAACCTGCTTTGATGACTGGACACTATTGTTTGCCATTGATGGCTACATTAAACATGAAGTTCATTGTTCTGTCACAACATCACAATAGTAAGGATCACCTGTAACATTTATTTGTTTAGGCATCATGCTGCCTGAGCGCTTGTGAACTAGGCTCTGAACTGTACATGGACACCGACTCAGGGCATGTGCAATGACGTTAAACGAACGCCCGTGAATGCAAGTGTTTGTTACTATTGTCAACCGCGACAGAACAATGGTTTTCAGTTTTGATACATACTTATAGACTACATGGTAATGCATTTTTTGAACATTTAAACCTCTAATAAATAAGAAGATGAGAAGACTGTTACACGTGATTGGATCTGAAATATGTTATTAAGAGATGTACTGGTGAGAAAAAGTGAAACTCAGTTCATATTTTGTGATTGCTGGCCACACAGCTTATGGTGACTACCTTCTGAGACACAACATGTGGGTTTCTGTCTGGTCATCATAGGTGGGTGTCAGTTAGGCGAGCTGCCGCACTGCTGTGGTATCACAAGTGGTCAGTCAGGTGAGATGCTATATAACATCAAAAATGGTTTTCTATCAGATATGCAGCTGTGACCTATCACATGTGTGTTTTCGTTAGGCAAGCTGTAGTGACCTCACAATTCAACTTTAATCATGTAAGTAAATGTGATATCCATCATTGTTACAGTCAGACAAGTGGTAGTGATTTCACAACTCTCTATCACAGGCATGGCCAACCTGCGGCTCTCCAGCTGTTGTAAAACTACAATTCCCACCATGCCCTGCTGTAGGCTGATAGCTGAAGGCAGTCCGGGCATGCTGGGAGTTGTAGTTTTGCAACAGCTGGAGAGCCTCAGGTTGGCCATCCCTGCTCTATCAAGTAAGCTGCTGTGACATCATAGGTCTCAGTAAGGAAAGCTGCTGTCATATCACAATTTTGCTTCTCTCAGATAGTTTAATGTGACATCAGAAGTGTGTTTACTTTAAAGGGGTTATCCCATCTTGGACAATGGGGGCATATCGTTGGGACCCGCACCTATACCGAGAACGGGGCCCCAAAAGAGAAGGAGGGCGCACTACGCATGCTCAGCCGCCCTCCATTCATTTCTATGGGGCCGCCGAAAATAGCCGAGTGCTGGCTCAGCTATTTCCGTCGGCTCAATAGAAACGAATGGGAGCCAGGCCGCGCCTGCGCGGTGCACTCCCATTCATTTCTATGAGCGCAGTGGGGGGCTGTGCCTGGTGGTGGTCGGACCTCGGGAAGGCTCAGAGCTCCCCCGCTTCGTTCTCGATATAGGTGCGGGTCCCAGCGGTGGGACCCGCACCTATAAGACAATGGGGGCATATCCTAGCAATATGCCCCCATTGTCCAAGATGGGATAACCCCTTTAAGTATCTGATGTGTCGTCAAGCTCAAGCTCAGGGGCAAACATACCAAACATATCCAAACTATAAAACATGCCCCCCATTGCAAGTGAGGCTAGGGGAGATGCAGCGGCGTCTGTGCGGGGATCAGGAGCGACGTGGGTGCCGGGGAGCGGGGTAAGTATGAGGGGCCCGGGCATTGGGGGCATGTTTTAGACTTTGGATAGCCCCTTTAAACTACCAGCTGGAATTCAAGGAGCCCATGATTTGTTTTCACACAAGGGCAGCCCACTATTGGCGTCTGCCCTTTTGTCATCAGCCAGGACCTCTGGAAATTAATATCTAGATTTACACATTGCCTTTAGTACTTTCTTTATACATATTTCAAGAATGAGTCCATTATCTCTGACTACAGAAGCGATTGTCAGGGTTGCTAACTGTCCAGAAATTTCTGGACAGTCCGTAAAAATAGGCAACTTTTTTCCTCTGTCTGTGAAAAAAAATAGAGGTGTCCGTGATTTTTTTGAAGCTGATGATACTTGACTAGATTATTGTGGTGGTAATTATCATCATTTTACAGCTCACAGTAAATGGTGGTAATGAGTTCTGAGCAGTATATTGAGCTATAGACCTGTATGACTTATAATATTTATCCTTCATTATGGCTTTCCAATTTGTCCGTAAAAAATGTTAACTTTCCGTGATTTGCCAAAAATTCTGGTTGGCAACCCTGGCTTTTGTCCTATATGCTCAAGTCAGTAGATACGTTTTTAACCTTATCAGTTGTTTATAGGTGTGAAGATTAGTATTTCAGTGACTGTAGCAGCTCCAGAGATGTTATTGTACAGATAATAATAGCAAACAGCTCAGGTGTCATGGCCAGCATCTCAGCTGCTTCATATTTTGCCTGGCAGGTTTATGTTCTTTCTCTCTACTTTAGGCTTATTTTATGAAGATCGTGGCAGTACTATGTCATTTCCTGGAATTTTACACAAATCACACTGAGACACACTGCAAGCTGCGGTTTTGTGTCCAGTCATAAAAATGGAGATAAACGGATTCGTCACTGAAAACAATGCAAGTCAATGGTGACGGATCCGTTGTTTTAGGAACCTAATGGTTTACGAATACTAATACTTATACTAATGTATTTAGTGATGGATCTGTTTTTTTTTTTTTTTTTTGTTTTAATTTCACACAACCGCATCCTAACAGGACGGATGCATCCTGGTGCAAAATCAAAATGGATCCATTTAATCCCGGTATTGAGATACTCTGCTGGACCTCAATAGTGGAATTAAAAACGCAAGTGTGAAAGTAGCCTTACACTAATGACCTTTAATGATTGCTGGGACTTGAAGTGCCACTTTAATATTAGATTTAATATTAATGTTGTAGTAGAAGTCCAAGCAGACAGCAAGATTCACATTTTTTTAGGCAACTTTCACACTTGCGTTTTTGCCTGATCCGTCATGGATCAGCAAAAACGCTTTCGTTAACGATATTACAACCATCTGCATCCGTCATGAACGCATCCATTTTCATTATCTTTAACATATCCAAGACGGATCCGTCATGAACTCCATTGAAAGTCAATGGGGGACGGATCCGTTTTCTATTGTGTGTGAGAAACCGGATCCGTCTCCAATGACTTGCATTATGGGTCATGCCGAATCAGTCTTCCTCCAGATCCCATGATAGAAAGAAAACCGCAGTTTGCTCTCTGGTATGGAAACACAACCAAAAGGAACAGAATGCATTTTGGAGCATTCCGTTCTGTTCAGTTCTGTTTTGTCCCCATTTACAATGAATGGGGACAAATCAGAAGTGTTTTTCTCTGGTATTGAGATCCTATGACGGATCTCAATACCAGAAAATGAAAGCGCAAGTGTGAATGTAGCCTTACCCAATTTCTCTATGAATACATTTTTGTCTGATGATTCCAGGTATCAGTAGGGATCAGCCTTGTAAACTGCCTCTCAGAATATCAGGTTGCAGAACATATTGTATCACGTATAAACTGTAAACTGCTGAGTAATACAGTGCTGTTTCCTGGAAATCTGCCATATCTTTTCACTCTCGACCTGACAGGATAGAGGATTTATTCCTAACAAGGAGCCTCTGTGAACCTACGTGCTCCTAGGCATGACTATCAAAATCTCAGTATGGCTCACAGCATAATAAGCATATGTTCTGCTCAATCCCTGCCAAGCTCTTTATATCCTGAGATACAGTATTATTGAAAAAACCTGAGTTCTTACTCATAGCTTTAACAGGTCTTATAGGACGAGTTAGGCTGTGGCTTTCCTGCTTCTTTGTACTGTATATTAAACTAGTGTAAATATAATTATTATTATGCAAGGTTGTAATACAATCAGGGCTTTACATTTATAAGTGTTTTTATATCACACCTACAGTATGTTTGTGCTTGAGCACAGCTATATTAGGTATATAGTATTTTATACCAGTAGAATTAATATTAAACCATTTAGCAAGACGCCAACACAGTATTGTTAAGAAGTTGAAATAATTGTACATTTATTTATGAATCCATCATGTGCACTCATTGACAAAAAATAACCAACCAAGAAGGAATTGTTGATATATGTAAGTGATTATAGCATTAGAGCAGTGTTCCTGAACTCCAGTCCTCAGGGCCTATCTACCGCCTATGATTTGAGAAGATCCCACAGAATGAATACCTGTGGTAAGTCCTGATCTACTGACACTAATTATATCACCAGCTCAATGCTAAGGAAATCCTGAAAACATGACCGGCAGGTGGGCCCTGAGGACTGGAGTTAAGGAACCCTGTATTAGAGTGAAAGGATAAGTTCATTGGGGAAAACTGTACACTTGAAAGGAAGCTCTAGGACCCTGTTGGGCCACCTCTAACCCAGATACAAAATGAGTTGGGCATGGAGGCATAGAGGTTCCATATGGTATTCTGCATCACATTTGCCCACAGATATTGCAGCTGGACTTGTAGAACTTGCATACTCTTAGGTTGCCTTAGCTGGCATCCCTACTGTTCCCATAAATGATTGACTGGCAATAAATCTGGAGACCTGGAAGTCCAGGGAAGTGCTGCAATCTGCTTGGAAACATTCCTGAGAAACCCTTGCTTGTGTGTGGGCGAGCATTGTGTGCTGAAAAATGCCACTTGGAGGAGCTGCTATGAGAGGTAACACACGGCTGTAGAAGGTCCTTCACACATGGCTGAGCTTTTAGTATCCTTCATATCAGGGCTGTGGAGTCGGTAAGCCAAAGCCCCGACTCCAACTCCGACTCCGACTCCTCAATTTCCCCTCAGCCCGACTCCGACTCCGACTCCGACTCCCAACTCCTACTCCCTCATACATGGAGCATGTTTAAGTGATAACTTTAAACAAATTTGCATAAAATCAATAGTACAGATAAGTCATGACAAAAACAGTTTGTAATCTATCAGGCTTCTCTGGGTACAGCTCACTAAGGGCCTGATCAGAGGTGTAGCTAGAGGTTCAGCACATGGGGGGGCGAAACATACTTGAGTGGGCCCCCCACTTATTGGCTTCCCAAACGCACGTTTCCAGCTTCACAGGCACATACTACTAGTTGTGGTTATAATACTGTATTAGCAAGATGACTATATAAACTGCTAGATCCAGGGGCGTAGCTATAGGGGGTGCAGAGGTAGCAGTCGCTACCGGGCCCAGGAGCCTGAGGGGGCCCAAAGACCCTTGGACCACATAAGAAGATACACAGAGCACTGAGGGAAAGGGGGCCCAAGCTGAACTCTTGCACCAGGGCCCATGAGCCTTTAGCTACGCCCCTGGCTAGATCATCTATGCTGTTAAGTACAGTACAATAGACTTTCTACATACCCTACTCTAAATACTCTACCACATAATGCAGTAAAATATAGGAGTAAAAAACAAGGGGACTCCTATGTTAAAGGAAATCTGTCCCCAGCTTTTACATCACTAAACTAACAGTCCCTTGCCCCCATCAGACCACAGATCGGCTTAATGAGCCCCCATCAGACCTCAGATCGGCTTAATGTGCCCCCATCAGACCTCAGATCAGCGTACTGTGCCCCATCAGACCTCAGATCAGCAGAATGTGCCCCCATCAGACCTCAGATCAGCAGAATGTGCGCCCATCAGACCTCAGATTAGTGTATTGTGCCCCCATCAGACCTCAGATCAGCAGAATGTGCCCCCATCAGACCTCAGATCAGCAGAATGTGCCCCCATCAGACCTCAGATCAGCTGAATGTGCCCCCATCAGACCTCAGATCAGCAGAATGTACCCCCATCAGACCTCAGATCAATAGAATGTGCCCCCATCAGACCTCAGATCAGCAGAATGTTCCCCCATCAGACCTCAGATCGGCTTAATCTGCCCCCATCAGACCTCAGATAGGCTTAATGTGCCCCCATCAGACCTCAGATCAGCGTATTGTGCCCCCATCAGACCTCAGATCGGCTTAATGTGCCCCCATCAGACCTCAGATCGGCTTAATGTGCCCCCATCAGACCTCAGATCAGCAGAATGTGCCCCCATCAGACCTCAGATCAGCAGAATGTGCCCCCATCAGACCTCAGATCAGCAGAATGTGCCCCCATCAGACCTCAGATCAGCAGAATGTGCCCCCATCAGACCTCAGATCAGCGTAATGTGCCCCCATCAGACCTCAGATCAGCAGAATGTACCCCATCAGACCTCAGATCAGCAGAATGTACCCCCATCAGACCTCAGATCAGCAGAATGTACCCCCATCAGACCTCAGATCAGCAGAATGTGCCCCCATCAGACCTCAAATCGGCTTAATGTGCCCCCATCAGACTCCATAATGGAAGCGCTCACTTGTATTCGCCTGATTGTACTAAGGCCATCCCTGCTGGGCCCCCCCAGAAGTATTGGGCCCGGAGCATCGCCTCCCCTGACCCCCCCCCCAGTAGCTACGCCTCTGGGCCTGATGTATGAAAACTGTCTAGGTCTAAAACTTTTTTGTTGCCCATAGCAACCAATCAGAGCTCCCCTTTCATTTCTCCAGAGCACTATATGAAATGAAAGGGGAGCTCTGATTGGTTGCTATGGACAACAAAGAAACTTCTACACCTAGACAGTTTTCATACATAAGGCTCTAGGTGTTTTACATCAGCAGATAGAAGCCATGAGAGCAGCTAACCTCTCCACACATGAGCTCAGAGGAAACATAAAGCAGAGAGAACATGCACTGGACATAAAGGGCAGTACACAGTCATCTCAAATAAAAGCCTAAATCCTTAGATCAGGAATAGAACAGACATTTATAGGACATTTCATCATTTCACAAATTCTTATAAAAATATATTCAGCACTGAACTAAATTCATTATATATTTTAGGAGTCGGAGTCGGTCCATTTTATACCGACTCCACCAAAATGGTGACCGACTCCGACTCCACGACTCCGACTCCGACTCCACAGCCCTGCTTCATATCACTACTAGGGGTCAATGAATGTTAAATATGATGCCACCACAATGATCACACCTGCAGTTGGGGCGGTGTGTTGCGCTAAGCAAAGGCAGGTTTGAAGCGCTCACTATGTGGCCTCTAAATTCAAAACAGAACCTGGATTCATCGCTAAAGACAATATAGTTCCGGTCTGTAGTAGTCTCTTTCATGACATCACTGCAAATGAAGGTGAAAGTAGCTGACATTCAATGGCGGGGCATGTAATGGGCACTGTGACATCAAATTTCCCACTGCAAAGTGCAGGGAATGGTCTGGGCAGAGACAGGGTTGTATAATGAAGGTGCTATCTGTGTCTGACAATGAAACTGTGGGAACCAGTGATCTGTATTGGTGATCCTTCTGCGCTATCCAGAGCCATTGCCATGTGTGCGTGCTCTCACATAACCACTGCTCCCAACACCTCCTAACAGCTAGGTTGGAATGACCTAGATGGCGAGTAGTTCATCGAAACAACCATCCTGTCTCTCCCAGTCCAATGATGCCCTGGTTCTCAAAGTCTGTCAAGTGGGCAAAATGTCTTTGAGTGCATGGTAGAGGCTTGTCTACAAGACAATGATCTCTCACCAAGAGGTACACCAGCCAAAAGTAGCCTCTGAGAGCCTTTTTATCAGGCGAGGGGAAGCACTTTTACACCTTCTTGTGGCGAAGGTCAGTGTTTAATTAGACCACAACTATAATTATTTGCATATCTGCATTTACATTAACTGCATGTGTTTGCCCCAATCTGACATTTCTATGTGGGTGTGTTATTTTTTTTTTGTCAATGGGTGTATTTCATCACTGTCAGTTATGGTATATTGGAAATATAATGGGGACCATTGAAAAGATTTTCTATGCAAAAATGTAGCGCAACTTCTATAAAGACTTTGGGGCACATTTATTAAGACCAGCGTTTTAGACGCCAGTCTTAATAAGCCCTATAGTTGATGGAGGATCACCAAAGTTATGTAGAGGTGCTGGTCTCTACATAACTTCTGCGTATCCATTGGCCCTTCTAAATGTAAGACAGCTTCCTTGCTGTCTTACGCTTAGACCATTTTCTATGCCCAAACCAGGCATAGAAAATGGCCCTTCCCCTTGCCTGCCCGCACCACACCAAGGTTTTTAGACTTGGCGTGAGCGTGGAATAAGTTGCAGATTTTGCCGCACCATGGAGAATATCTGGTCATAAATGACCTCCAAAGTGTACAGAACTCAACAATTTTGCTAAGATAATTTTTGAATCTTTTGCAGCCTTTTGGCTGTCTCCTGACTTCAGACGTTGGTGAAAGTGTTAGATTCCAACATGCCTGATCCTTTGTTCCTGCTGAAGTCTGGAGACTTATTTGTCTCTTCCAGTACAAAGATAAACACGCATGCTTATCTGAGCTAGCCAAAGCTTAAAGAGAGGTTTTTCTGCTTGCATCAGTATCCTTGAAAGTACCTATTTATGAAGGTAGTTGTAATTTTGTAATGTATGGTATTTCTTTTACCTTTTATTGCTACTATCTTCCTTTCTACGCTATGGTCACATGAAGATACATGTTGTATTTTCGTTCTGGCCACCTCTCAGCAGGGGTTAACGTGCTGTGGCCAGATCTGTGGCCCACCCCCATTACAGTGAATGGGGCTGGAGCGTGGTTCTGGCCCCAAACGTGCACCTGCGGCCCGCCGGATCCGTGGGCCCGCCGGATCCGTGCTGCCACTAGTGTGAAACTAGCTGTGACGAACCGTACCCGCAGCCCCGCCCCTGCGTGTGCTTACGTGGGGATCACGCGATACGGTTCAGTCTTTGCCTACCCACACGTGGCGTTCCACGCCCCCTCGGGGTGTGTAAGGTTACGTATGGCACGGTTTCACACAGCTGCCTCCTGTCCACGCAGGCACAGGCAGGCCCAGGAAGGGAGAGAGGCCAGCCACTTGGCAATATGCTCACTCACAATCCTGACCGGCTGAGAGACCCCGTTTCGCTATCACCAGCGAGACCGAGTCTATCAGCCCAGTAGTACTGCCACCAGCTCTCGTTTGATATAACTCCGGTCCGTTAGCGGGTTATATCGGGTGAGCAGCCAACCCCCAGTAGCATGTAACAATATTATCGAGACCACGGACGTTTGGGATTCACGATCGAGATACAAGAACAGCACCAGATTAAATTATATATTTAATCGCCTTAAGGGCACACTAGATACAACTATATACATAGAAGATGAATACAGCGGTCAGACATGCAAATACAGGTGGTATGGTGTAACAGAATTAAACAGAACAACAGTCAGTTACCCGAGAGATGAATAGTCCGTTAGGATGGTTTCTGAGTTGCTGTAAGGCCTGGCTGTAACCACATGGGGGGCAGTGATCTCAGCCGCTTGTCCAAGGGTCCCTCCAAACACCAATGCTCCAGGTGACACCCCCTTCAGAGAAAAGACCCTGGCCTTGGTTTCCTGAGGCCTATTATCCTGCAGCCAGCCACTCCCTTCCTCCCCCGGGAGGAGCCAACCCCCCTCCTGTCACCGATCTGGTAGCCAGAAGCTCCCCAACCCAATATGGTCCACAGCTCCAGACCGGGAGGTCACAGGGGAAAGGTTCTGGTACCAACTGACCCGCCTGGGTTCCGGCTACAAGTGGAGACCAAACACGACACACTTATCAGGTTCCTGCTTGGAGATGTCCGTATCTCTGTTTCCTGACAAGCGATCGCTAAATTATGAACATGTAAATGTGCCTCTCGGACCCCGCTCCGCGAATTTATCATTATCTTAAGTTTATGACAAACCCCCTGCCCATAATTCTGTATTAATTCCTGGCTCCAATATGTCTAGGAAACAGGACTAATTTTTAACAGGTTGATAGCCCCCTGCTGGGGATCCTTCCTCTGGAAAGGGCTCTGGTTCCAGAGAGGCTGGAAGAGGTGTGAAATGTATACAAGTGACCTGCTTTGAAGACAGGACCCCCCGGCGGGGGTTCCTCCATCAGTTAGGCTACTTTCACACTAGCGTTTTAAAATTCCGGTATTGAATTCCGTCATAGGGGCTCAATACCGGAATAAAACGCTTCAGTTTTGTCCCCATTCATTGTCAATGGGGACAAAACTGAACTGAAGACAACGGAATGCTCCTGAAAGCATTCCGTTCCGTCTTCAGACCGGAGAACAAACCGCAGCATGCTGCGGTTTGCTCTCCGGTCCAGGCATCCGCACCAAGACGGATCCGGAATGACCCCCAATGCAAGTCAATGGGGGTGGATCCGTCTGGTGTGACCATAATGGTAACCGGATCCGCCCTCCATTGACTTTCAATGGAGTCCATTACGGATCCGGGTACACATAGACACATACAGACATAAACATACACACACATAAAGACATACAAACACACATACATACTTACATGCTCCCCGGCAGGTCTTCGGAGCGTCAGGACGGCTCACACAGGTCACGATTCCCCACAGCGCCCTCTGCTGGGCGCCTGGTGGAATCGTCATCTGACGATTCCACCAGGCGCCCAGCAGAGGGCGCTGTGGGGAATCGTGACCTGTGTGAGCCGTCCTGACGCTCCGAAGACCTGCCGGGGAGCATGTAAGTATGTATGTGTGTTTGTATGTCTATATGTGTGTGTATGTTTATGTGTATGTATATGTATGTACTGTGTGACATGTGTGGGGCCGGAGCGCGGTTCCGGCTCCACACATGTCACTGCGGCAGGCCTGATCCGGCAGCACCCTTCACCTGCCGGATCAGGCCTGCCGCCAGTGTGAAAGTAGCCTTAGGTGCCAGGAGATACAACCGATAGCTGTGATTAACTTGTATCAAAACTCTGGGTCCTGATTACTTATTCATCACACTAGCCTTAACTGTTTTTCTTGCTGTGTGAATGGTACTTTCATTTTCATTTTGTGTTCGTCTTCTAATAACCCTTATCTGTAAATTACTAAACACTTATTATCAGTAAGATAGGAACTGAGCTATAATTAGTGCTTACAAGGTCAGAGATAAGGAGCCCATCAGCCCCCTGACTGATGGAGGCAGAGAGAAAATACAGATACTGCTTGTAGGTAAGCTCAAAGCTGTGATGGAAAAATGGATCATCATTGTTCATATAGACCAATTGAAAAAAAAAGATGTTTAGCTCAAAATGAGTACAATGCAATAATAATAATAAAAAAGGTGTACATAGCCTTTAAAAAGTCTGTTAGGGTTAAGGCTAGCGATGAGCGAGCACTAAAATGCTCGGGTGCTCGTTATTCGAGACGAACTTTTCCCGATACTCGGGTGCTCGTTTCGAGTAACGAACCCCATTGAAGTCAATGGGAGACTCGAGCATTTTTGCAGGGGACCAAGGCTCTGCCTAGGGAAGGCTGGGTGAAAACCTGGAAACATCAGAAAATGATGGAAACACCACGGAAATGGACAGGAAACAGCAGGGGCAGCATGCATGGATGCCTCTGAGGCTGCCTAATCCCACCATTACCCCAAATTCTCCTGCAACAGCCTGGTGGTTACCCTCATGGCAATTGTGCTCACCCAGACCAAGAAAGACGAGGCACATGCCCATCACATGTTAGGGAAGCACCCAACTAGGTGCAACGAAGGTCCATCACCCATGCCCATGCTGGCACTGCTCTCCTATCCGCAGCCACACGATGCAGGCATAAGCCTGACACAGCATGGCGGTGACACCAACAAGTGACCAAGTTAGATGAGGTAGCAGGTGAGCCACCCAGAAATTTAGCCTGACGCAGCATAGCGGTGACAACAGAGTGACCGAGTTAGACTGAGGTAGCAGGAGGTGAAGCATGGATGGTAATTCGAAGGAGGAGGGGTTGGAGGAAGAGGCATAGTAAGTCTGAGAAACCGTGACAGAGGTAGGCCCCACAATCCTTCAAGTGGGCAGTACATGAGCGGCCCCAGGGTCAGACTCGGTCAGAGTGACCGAGCTACACGACGGTAGCAGGTAGAGCACATTAAAAATTTAGCGTGGCCCAGTATGTGGACGTTGAGGGCTTGTGCATGTAGGTGGGCTGAACTTTTTTTCTGCTTGCGCTCCAACGTCTGCTGTAATGACAGCTGAACGTTGCGCAGGGACACATTGGTGGACAATGTGGAGGATCATGGAGGCAAAGGGGTGGTTTTCCGGCGGGAGGCGCTCGTGCCGGGGTCCTGGGCTGGGGGTTGACTCGCAGAGGCAGCGAGTGACACAGGGGAAGGAGCAGTGGTGGGACCTGCAGGAGGGGAATGGATGGCCTTGGTTCCATAGTGTTTAGCACTCGTATACCTGCGCATGCTGGTGGTGGTTAAGCTGGTAGTGGTGGAACCCCCACTTAAAAATTTGGCATCAACTGGTATGGCTGTCAACATTGAGCTTGAACTAGTGGGGAATGTGTGGTATCGATTCTTCACAGTTTAAAATCGTATATGTCCCCTATCTTGGGACCATATATTTCATGGATTTTTCGAACATGGAAAAGGAAAAAGAGCTTGCTCTGGCCAGGGGAGTATCTTTTCTACTGCAGCTAAGGGGACGTGTTCAAGCTCTGCCTATCACAGGTCAGGAGCCAATTAAAAGAAGAACCAAAAAAAATCAGTATAATATCTAATATGTCCCCTATCCGGGTAAATTGTTTGGAGAGAGGGCCTGTAGGTGGGGGGCAGGCTGGGGGGAAGGAGGTTGAGCTGGAAGAGCCAGAGGAGTGCCCCCTTGGCTAGCGTGTGTGGTGGTGACAACAGCCGGATGGAGTTCGAATGACAACGCAGGACCCCAACTTAAAAATTTAGCATCAACCGGTACGGTTGTCAACTATGAAATTGATCAAGTGGGGCATGTGTTGTATGTATTCTTCTCAGTTTAATACCGTATATGGCACCTATCCGGAAAAATAGTTTGGAGAGAGAGAAAGAGAGGAAAAAGACGTATTTTTAAAAGTGACGTTCAGTATAGATCAGTTAAAGAGAAAGAAAGGATTTTATGAAATGGATTTGTATCACTGAAAGCAAAAGAACCTATTTTTTTACGTGACATGCAGTATAGATCACTTGGAGATAAAAAGGGGAATGTGCAGACTTGGGCTGCTATAGTGCAAACCACTATGGTGGTGACAACAGAGTGAGCGAGTGACACTGCGGGAGCAGGCGAACCACATAAACATTTTTCGTGGCCCTGTATGGCGGCGGTGACAACAGAGTGACTGAGTTAGTATGCGGTAATTGGTGAAGCACCCAAAAATTTAGCCTTACACAGCATGGCGGTTACACCACCAATGACTCTGTCCGACTGAGAATGCAGTGAAATGGCTTTTGTTGAGCCTCCAAAAATTTTTTTCTTTTCGGAGTACATAAAGTCTACCCTCAGCAAAAAATTTTTTTTTTTAAATGTCGGTACTTGCGCCTCCTGAAAAATTGTTTGGAGAGAGGGCCTGTAGGTGGACCTCCGGAAAAATAGTTTGGAGAGAGGACCTGTAGGGGGCCCTCCTAAAAATTGTTTAGAGAGAGGGCCTGTAGATGGACCTCCAGAAAAATTATTTAGAGAGAGGGCCTGTAGGTGGACCTCCGGAAAAATTGTTTGGAGAGAGGGCCTGTAGGTGGACCTCCGGAAAAATTGTGGTAAAAGAGTGCCAGTTGGACCGCTAAAAAATTGCGTTTTTTGGGTTAGCGTTAGGCAAAGACGACAAGGAGGAGGAGGAGTAGAGAAGAGGAATCGGATACATAAGTAATGTTAATCTTTAGCTGCTTTCCCCCTGGAGGAGATTTGAATTCCGGTGAAATCCAGGCTTTGTTCATTTTAATAAGCGTAAGCCTGTCAGTGATGATGCCACCAGCTGCACTGAATACCCGCTCTGACAACACGCTAGCGGCAGGGCAGGCCAGCACCTCCAAGGCGTACAGCGCCAGTTCAGGCCACGTGTCCAGCTTTGCAACCCAGTAGTTGTATGGAGCAGAGTAATTGGTCCGGACGTTGGTATGGTCAGCTAGGTACTCCCTCACCATCTTTCTGTACAATGTATCAAAGTGACTTCGTGGCACTCTGCCAATTAGCTGGATTTCGGGTTCCCACCCCGTTTTTAGTGAAATGAGTAAATCCAGTACGAATAGAATATTTGTAAGTTTGTTATTTATTTGAAGTGCGGCCCAACACCATAGGTGTAACGTGACGTTTTGGCCCTTTAGGCCTTTATCAAACTGTGGCACAAAACATAACAAAAAAGGAAGACATAAGTTACATGTCCAGGGAGTGCACTAATAATAACACAATAACACAAATAGTAACAAAATAATAACAGAAAATGGGAAATAATTACAATATTGTAATATAATGTATGCTATTACAGGAAAGCAAAAGAGTCTGTGATCTTATATATATATATACACATGGTGCCTTGGATATACATCATAATTTAACTATGGAGGCAAAGGACTCTCATTGATAGAGGTAAAGGGACTCATATCCGTAGTTCACATACATGATACATTCTAAGAGGACCTCCTCGGTAGCACTTTTAATGTAACATAAGTTCAGACAAAAGCAATCCATTAGTATATGTATAATTATGAGAGGACCTCCTCCGTAGCGTGTCTGATGTATCATAAGTTCAGGAAATAGCAATTCATTAATATATGTACAGTTATATACATTATATACATAGGGTGAGCCTCTCAGTAGTAAAACAGGATTTGGAATGTGGTCGCAACCATGTTTGTCCCCAGAGAAGAACTGAATCTACTTCTTTAAATTTCCTAAAAAGTGATACAGGATTAGTGTACAATATATTGATCATATCTGCAATTGACCCTGGTTACCTGGTGCCGCTTGGGGATATAGGATTATCGTTGTATGTGGACGCTTGTTGAGATGAGCAATGTGCTCACTGTGAGATGCGCCTCGTGTGTTTGGGTGCGCTGTTTACTTTAAAAAGGGCGCGTAATGTTAATCTTTAACTGCTTTCCCCCCGGAGGAGATTTGAATTCCGGTGAAATCCAGGCTTTGTTCATTTTAATAAGCGTAAGCCTGTCAGTGATGATGCCACCAGCTGCACTGAATACCCGCTCTGACAACACGCTAGCGGCAGGGCAGGCCAGCACCTCCAAGGCGTACAGCGCCAGTTCAGGCCACGTGTCCAGCTTTGCAACCCAGTAGTTGTATGGAGCAGAGTAATCGGTCCGGACGTTGGTATGGTCAGCTAGGTACTCCCTCACCATCTTTCTGTACAGCTCCCCCCTACTCTGCCTAGACTGGGGACAGGTGACAGTGTCTTGCTGGGGTGACATAAAACTGGCAAAGGCCTTGGAGAGCGTTCCCCTGCCAGTGTTGGACAAGCTGCCTGCTCGCCTCCTCTCCCCTGCTACTTGGTCCACAGAACCATGCCCTCTGCCGCTAGCGGCGTCAGATGGGAAGAATTGTTTCAGCTTGTGCACCAGGGCCTGTTGATATTGATTCACTCTCATACTCCTTTCCTCTACAGGGATGAGAGTGGAAAGGTTCTGCTTGTACCGTGGGTCCAGGAGAGTGAACACCCAGTAATGAAAAAATGCTTCTAATGCGAGGGTCACGGGGATAGGCAGCCTAACATGAAGTCTGCCATGTGCGCCAGAGTCCCAACACGCAAGAATTCCCTCTCCTCACTGGCCTGACTCTCCATTTCCTCCTCCTCCTCCGCCAAGTCCTCCTCTTCAGCCCATACACGCTCAAGAGTTAAGGACTGAGCACTGGTACCCTTTTCTGTCTCGCCGACATTCTCCTCCTCTTCCTCCTCATCCCCCTCCTCCGATACGCGCTGAGAAACAGACCGGAGGGTGCTCTGGCTATCAAGCGACGTATCTTCCTCCACCGTCTCTTGTGACAAGCGCAAAGCATCCGACTTCATGCTGAGCAGTGAGTTTTTCAACAGGCAAAGCAGCGGGATGGTGAGGCTGATAATGGCGGCATCGCCGCTGACCATCTGTGTTGACTCCTCAAAGTTGATCAACACCTGGCAGATAACAGACATCCACGTCCACTCCTCATTGTAGACTTGTGGAATCTGAGTGACCTGACTACCAGTTCTGGAGGAAGTTGACATCTGGCAATCTACAATCGCTCTGCGCTGCTGGTAAACTCTGGATAACATGTTTAATGTCGAATTCCATCTTGTGGGCACGTCGCACAACAGTCGGTGAGCGGGCAGTTGTAGGCGGCGCTGCGCTGCCCTGAGAGTGGCAGCATCTGTGGTCGACTTGCAGAAATGCGCACAGATGCGGCTCACCTTGGTGAGCAAATCAGACAGATTGGGGTATGTCTTGAGGAACCGCTGAACTATTAGATTGAACACGTGGGCCAGGCATGGCACATGTGTCAGTCTGCCGAGTTGCAGAGCCGCCACCAGGTTACGCCCGTTGTCACACACAACCATGCCTGGCTTGAGGTTCAGCGGTGCCAGCCATAGATCGGTCTGCACCGTTATGCCCTGTAACAGCTCTTGAGCGGTGTGCCTTTTGTCACCTAAGCTCAGCAGTTTGAGCACCGCCTGCTGGCGCTTACCCATGGCACTGCTGCTGTGCCTAGAGCTACCGACTGAAGGTGCCATGCCCACGGATGGCAATTCGGAGGAGGAGGTGGAGAAGGAGGAGGGGTCGGAGGAGGAGGCATAGTATGTCTGAGAGACCATGACCGAGGTAGGCCCCGCAATCCTCGGTGTGGGCAGTACATGAGCAGCCCCAGGGTCAGACTCTGTCCCAGCCTCCACCAAGTTAACCCAATGTGCCGTCAGTGATATATAGTGTCCCTGCCCGGCAGCACTTGTCCACGTGTCCGTGCTTAGGTGGACCTTCTCAGAAACAGCGTTGGTCAGGGCATGGATGATGTTCTGTGACACGTGCTGGTGTAGGGAATACCGAGGGGCAGCCACCGCCATGAGATTACGAAAGGCCTCGGTCTCTACCAGCCTATAGGGCAGCATCTCCAGGCTCAGCAATTTGGAGATGTGAACGTTGAGGGCTTGGGCATGTGGGTGGGTGGAACTGTATTTCCTCTTGCACTCCAGCGTCTGCTGTAAAGCTGTAAAGCTGAACGCTGCGCTAGGACACATTGGTGGATGCTGTGGAGGATCGTGGAGGCGAAGGTGTGGTTTTCTGGCGGGAGGCGCTCGTGCCGGGGTCCTGGGCAGGGGGTTGACTAGCAGAGGCAGCGAGTGACACAGGGGAAGGAGCAGTGGTGTGACCCGCAGGAGGTGGTGAACGGCCTTGGTTTTATTGAGTGGGGTGTTTAGCACTCCTATGCCTGCGCATGCTGGTGGTGGTTAGGCTAGTAGTGGTGGCACCCCTGCTGATCCTGGTGTGGCACAGGTTGCACACCACAGTCCGTCGGTTATCCTCACTTTTTTTAAAGAACCTCCAGACTTGCGAACATCTAGGCCTCGCCATGGGAGCTTCACTACGTGAAACAGTTGCTGCTGATGCACCAGCTCTGGCCCTGCTTCTGCCTCTGGCCACACCACTGCCTCTTCCAACCTGTTCTGGTGCAGCACTCGCCTCCGCCTCAGAAGCACTGTCTTCACTCGGCTTATCAACCCAGCTTAGGTCAGTCACCTTGTCATCCTCTGATTCCTCAGTCTGCTCCTCCCTCGGACTTCCTGCCCTGACAACAACTTCACCACTGTCTGACAACCGTGTCTCCTCATCGTCCAACACCTCTTTACACACTTCTTCCACTAAGTCAACATTGTCATCATCATCATCACCCATAGACTGCGACAGTTGGAAAACTTGGGCATCGGGAAAGAGGTCAGCAGCAACCTGAGAAGTGGATGGTGACTCTGGGAAGGGTCCGGAAAATAGTTCCTCAGAGTATGCCGGATCGCATTCCAAATTTTCCTGGGAGGGGGCAGACTGGGGGGAAGGAGGTTGAGGTGGAGGAGCCAGAGGAGTGCTCACTTGCTCACGCCCTCGTCCTCGACCCTTAGCCCTGGGGTTCAACATTTTCTGTATATAAGTGTATTATATGTACAAAAAAAAAATGGGCCTGCTGTACTGAAACCCACAAACTTGTTCAATCTGACCAAGAAAATATATAGGTGGATAAGTTAGAGCAGAATTACGTATGTTATTATGTACCGTGCAGTATGGAGCAATTACACTGAAACTATTAGATTAGGCAGACTTGGTCTGCTTAATTGGAACCCAGACAAATGTCGCACAGAGATTTTTGTATTGTAGCTGTATCAGTGAGAGCAAAAGACCTTTTTTACTGACATGACGTACAGAATGTGTCACCTGGACAGAAAATATGGATTGTGGTGACTGGACAGCTGAACTGTGACACACAGAATGGTTCCACACAGCTGTATGAAATGGATTTGTATCACTGAGATAAAACAACAAAAAAACTGTATTTTTATATTTATTTATTTTTTTTATATTTTTTTATATATATATATATATTTTTTTAACGTGACGTGCAGAAACTATCAGAGAGCAAACTAAGCCCCTGCTGACTGTGGCTATTTTGACTGCAACCCAGACAAATGTCTCACAGAGATTTTTGTAATTTAGCTGTATCAGTGAGAGCAAAAGACCTTTTTTACTGACGTGACGTACAGAATGGGTCACCTGGACAGAAAGTACGGATTGTGCTTTGTATATAGGTGGATAAGTTAGAGCTAAATTACGTATGTTATTACGTACCGTGCAGTATGGAGCAATTACACGGAAACTATTAGATTAGGCAGACTTGGTCTGCTTAATTGCAACCCAGACAAATGTCGCACAGAGATTTTTGTAATGTAGCTGTATCAGTGAGAGCAAAAGACCTTTTTTACTGACGTGACATACAGAATGGGTCACCTGGACAGAAAATATGGATTGTGGTTTGTGGTGAGTGGACAGCTGAACTGTGACACACAGAATGGTTCCACACAGCTGTATGAAATGGATTTCTATCACTGAGATAAAACAATAAAAAAAGGGTTATATATGGCGATAGCTGCACTACTAGTGCCAGCCAGCCCAGCCAGGAGACAAAAAAAATGTCTTGTAGCCCTTAGAAGGGCTGTTGGGTTCTTTTGAGATCACTCCTGCCTAACAGAAAACTAAATCCAGGCCCTAACACTCTCCCTGAAACGCAGCAGCTCTGTCCCTAACGACATCCAGACAGCATCTGAGCCGAGCACCGCGGGCAGTCACTAGTATATTCCAGGGTCACCTGATCAGGCCAGCCAACCCCTGCTATCGACATGTAAGGGCCCCACGTGATGCTGGGTGTACCGCAGAGTCTCCTGGTTTGTGATTGGCTGAGTTTATAGGCGCCAAAAATTCAAAATGCGGGAGATGCCATTTCCTCGAGCATGGCAAGATACTCATCCGAGCAGGGAGCACTTACGAGTACCGTAATACTCGAACGAGTACCAAGCTCGGACTAGCATACTCGCTCATCTCTAGTTAAGGCTTGTTCACAATCATCTTTATAAAAGGCTAGGTGACGCAAATTTCATAGATTTATAAATACCCAGACTCCTCTAACCTTGCCCCAACTCTAACAGCAACCATGGGTTCTTCTAAGCAGCTGCCTTACACTCTAAAAATGAAATGAAAATGGTTGAGGCCCACAAAGTAGAAACAAGGCTATAAGAAGATAAAGTGTTTTCAGGTTGCCATGTAATTAAGAAATGGCAGTTAACAGGAACAGTGGAGGTCGAGAGAAGGTCTGGAAGACCAAGAATATAGACAGCTGCTTGTAGGATCAGAATCAAATTAGAACCCCCACTTGACTGCACAGGACCTTCAGGAAGATTTAGCAGACTGTGGAGTTGTGGTAGATTGTTCTACTGTTCAGCAACACCTACACAAATATGGCCTTCATGGAAGAGTCATCAGAAGAAAATCTCCTGTGTCCTCACCACAAAATTCTGTGCCAGAAGTTTGCAAAAGAACATCTAAACAAGCCTGATGCATTTTGGAAACAAGTCCTATGGACCGATGAGGTTAAAAAAGCACTCTTTGGCCACAATGATCAAAGGTATGTTTGGAGTAAAAAGGGCACAGAATTTCATGAAAAGAACACCTCTCCAACCATTAAGCATGGGAGTGGATCAAACCTGCTTTGAGATTGTGTTGCAGTCAATGGCACAGGGAACATTTCATGGGTACAGGGAAGAATGGATTTAATGAAATTCCAGCAAATTTTGGAAGAAAACATAACACATAACACCAACTGTAAAAATCTACATAAACACACCTCAAAATCCACAATAGACTACCTCAAAAGGTGCAAGCTGAAGGTTTTACCATGGACCTCACATTCCCCTGATCTGAACATCATTGAAAATCTGTGGATAGACCTCAAAAAAGCAGCACATGCAAGACAGACAAGGGATCTTACAGGACTAGAAGACATTGGCAAGGAAGAATGGATGCAAATCTCTCAAACAAGAATTGAATGACAAGCTATGATACTTGCCAAAGGAGGTGCCACTAGGTACTAACCATGCAGGGTGCCCACAATTTTGGTTCATGCCCTTTTTCCTTTTTTGTCAGTCTGAAAATGTAAATGATGAAAAAAAAAGTTTTTGCTTGAAATAAAAAGGGAATGTGTCATCTTTAATTGTATGTCTTTTGGAGATTATTTCATCTTCAACTTGTTTAACTGTTCACAGTAGCAGTAATTTTGACCAGGGGTGCCCAAACATTTGCATGTCATCGTATCTGTTAAAAACCATAGTAATCCTGGAAAATTCATGATTCTGAAAAACAAACAAATGTAAATCAAATAAGATTTAAGCTTAGTTTTGTTTTAAGAAAGGTCAGAGAACTTAATGAATTCTATTGGATTACATGGAAATTGTACAAGTCAATTTTAATACATTTTTAATTAAAAGCCAATTCCAAATCATCTTTATTTGTCAAAAATGTATACAATGCAATGAAAATAAGCGTGCAAAGATGTTCATTTCATTTAAATTTTTTTTAAATAACCTAACAATAATAATACGACTTTCCACTAGGTGGCAGCTGAACCTTTAGCACTGTTCTGCAGATGGCAGTGAGAGGTAAGAGTGGTTGGTGATGATTTTTTTATTTCAAGTTTAAATGGGTTTTAATAGAAGACTTTGCAAGTTACAAAACAAATATACACCTAGATAACAACAGTAAGAACAATCTAATGTACACAGTCATATTTTGGGCCATATTAGATGGATCACAAATACAGTATTAAAAGTGTTATCCCATGATTAAGCCCTTTAAAGATGGCGACCGGTAAAAAAGCTGAGCAGGCGCCATAGCCTCCGGGTGCCTGCTGTTTTCCATAGCAAACACCCAAAGGCATTGTCTGTGATCTGTGATAACACCAGTGATGGATGTTTAACCCCTCAGATGCCATGGTCAATTGTGACCATGACATCTGAGCGGTGAAAACCTGGGAGCAATATGCTCTGTGCACCCAACGCCACCCCACGTCAAGATTGAGCCATTTTGTTGCTATGGCAGCCTCGAGCCTCGACACAGTGAATTTACCATAGACTGCAGTCTATCAGAGAATCGATCAGACAATTCCCTTAGATCTGTGATGTATTTCCGCCGGCACTCCCAGCATGTTCCATTCATTTCTATTGAGTTCTGAGAACAGCCAAGCAAGTGTGCAACTTGGGAGTCATAGTTTTAACACAGCTGGAGTGCTGGAGGTTAGCCATCACAGCCTTAGAGGGACTTAAAATATAAGAAAATACAATAAAAGAAAATATAAAAATATTTGAACTATTAAAGTATAAAAAGATTTATACCATACAGTGAACGACATAATGGAAATAGTCAAAATGTCAGAAGAGCTGTATTTTCATCTCCTCAACACCCCCACCCCCGCCAATAGCAGGCTGCAACAGTGAACATCCTCATGGGGCTCCCCATTGCGGCCTGCTATTGGCTGCTTTCCGTTGGATGTTTTGATCGGGGAGATGTGACAGAGGAATCCGGAGCAGCACATTTGCTGGGGAGCATGTAAGTATAAGAACGATACAGATTGCAACAGGATCTGTTCAGGAAAAACTGATGGTTTTGCACTCAAGTTCAATCAGTTTTGTCTGCAATTGCGTTCAGTGTTTCAATTTTTCGGTGCAGGTGTAATCAGTTTCAGATGTGTTCATCACGCAACCATCAGTGAAAAACTCATTGCATCTGCAAATATAGAACATGCTGCAATTTTTCCTGAATGCAGAAATGATGTGTGTACACAAACCCATTGAAATTAATGGGTCTGGACTCAGTCCGTATACTATGAGTTTGCTGCACGCATCATACCGAGATGGAAAACTCGCTCTTGTGAAAGAGGCTTAATGAGAACAAGAGTTAAATAACTAAACTTGTAAACTGGGAATTTTCCAAAATGTTCTGCATTAGCTACAGGGCCGGAGCTACACAGCTTTGTGACTCCATTGTGTACTGCAGTGTTTCTCAAGTCCAGTCCTCAGGGCCCGCTTGCTGGTCATGATTTCAGAATATCCCACAGAATGAATACCTTTGGCTAGTCCTGACAATGACAATATCACCTTCTCAATACTAAAAAATTACAGAGAACAAGAAGCTGGGGGGTCGTGAGGACTGGAGTAGAGAAATACTGGTGTATACCTCCCAACTTTGGAAACGAAGAAAGAGGGGCAAATTGTGTGGTGCGTGAAGTGCGCCGCAGCAAACTTTTCTTGCACTGGGCCACGCCTCTAACTCTGCCCAAAACATAACTATACACCTAAACCCACCCAGTCCCCTTACTGTCCCACATAGTAATTATTCCCCAGTTATGTCTCCCCATTAATATGCCCAGTTATGTGCCCCCAGTAATATGCTCTGTTATGTGCCCCCAGTAATATGCCCAGTTATGTGACCAAGTAATAGGCCCAGCTGTGCCCCCCCTATAATATGCCCACATTGTGCCCCCCAGTAATATACCCATATTATGCTCCCCAGTAATGTTGTGCCCCCAGTAATATGCCCACATTGTGCTCCCCAGTTTATGTTGTGCCCCCAGTAATACGCCCACATTGTGCTCCCCAGTAATGCTGTGCCCCCAGTAATATGCCCACATTATGCTCCCCAGTAATGCTATGCCCCCAGTAATATGCCCATACTGTGCTCCCCAGTAATGCTGTGCCCCCAGTAATATGCCCATATTGTGCTCACCAGTAATGCTGTGCCCCCAGTAATATGCCCATATTGTGCTCCCCAGTAATGCTGTGCCCCCAGTAATATGCCCATATTGTGCTCACCAGTAATGCTGTGCCCCCAGTAATATGCCCATATTGTGCTCCCCAGTAATGCTATGCCCCCAGTAATATGCCCATATTGTGCTCACCAGTAATGCTGTGCCCCCAGTAATATGCCCATATTGTGCTCCCCAGTAATGCTGTGCCCCCAGTAATATGCCCATATTGTGCCCACCAGTAATGCTGTGCCCCCAGTAATATGCCCATATTGTGCTCCCCAGTAATGCTGTGCCCCCAGTAATATGCACATATTGTGCTCCCCAGTAATGCTGTGCCCCCAGTAATATGCCCATACTGTGCTCCCCAGTAATGCTGTGCCCCCAGTAATATGCCCATATTGTGCTCCCCAGTAATGCTATGCCCCCAGTAATATGCCCATACTGTGCTCCCCAGTAATGCTGTGCCCCCAGTAATATTCCCATATTGTGCTCCCCAGTAATGCTATGCCCCCAGTAATATGCCCATATTGTGCTCACCAGTAATGCTGTGCCCCCAGTAATATGCACATATTGTGCTCCCCAGTAATGCTGTGCCCCCAGTAATATGCCCATACTGTGCTCCCCCGTATTTCTGTGCCCTCAGGGGCAGAGGAGCACATAACCTTTGTGCTGCCTGAGGCAAAAATTGAAACTGCACCCCCCATCCCCCAATGCCAAATTCTTAACCTAACCCCTTCCCTCCAGCCAGAGGTGTAACTTGAGCTGCATACACTTTGTATAATACCAGTGTCTTCTTATGTGGCACAAGGGTCTTTGGGTCCCCTCAGGCTCCTGGGCGACTGCTACCTCTGCACCCCCTCTAGCTACACCCCTGGATGGCCTATTAAAATTCCTTAAAACCCCTTTAAAAGGGTTTTCCCCTGTAAGCATCCTAAAATAACAAATTAATATATACCTGTTTTCTCCTCTGCTTCTTCCTGCGCTGCGCTCTGGTCCTAATCTTTACTATTTGTTTTTCTGAGACGTTCTATGCACACAGGTCACCACTGCAGCCAATCACTGGCCTCAGCAGCAGAGACGCCCCATGCACGGCTGAGGCCAGCGATTGGCTTTAGTGGTGACTTGCTCACGGAACTTCACTTCTGCATGCAAGAAGATGACGTTAGCAACGGGAGGACTAGAGCTCAGCACTCGAAGAAACAGCCGAGAAAACAGGTGACTAGTCATTTGTTTGTTTTTTTTTGTTTTCTTTAGAATTGTATTTTTATTGGAGTACAACAATACAAGTCAGTTTCATCATTTCCATAATAACAAATTGGAGTGTACACAGCAGTGTGCACATATCTTTCAGCAAAAGAAACACAAATGAGGTTTCAGATGTCAAATACAATGTAAGTGAAATGGAAACTATTAAACAATAGGAGATAACCCCGCATCTTGTCGTATTTGGTTATTTGAAGAGACAGAGGGGCATATATCAGAAAAATTCTTCCCTATAGAAAATGCTGCTAAGGAGGGAGCTGCATAGATTCTATTGTTAGGGTGGATACATTCTGTATTGTAACTGATCAAAACATTACAGTCATAAGGAATGTGACTACAAAAAAAAGGAAAACAAGAGAAAAGAAAAAGAAAAGAAAAGACTTTGACAATACAAACAGAGACAAAGACACGTATAAGGAGGTTGGGCAGGGGAAAGGAATTATTTCATTCTCATGGGCTCATGTCAGAGTTGCCTCGTGATCCAGGAGGTGTCCCATACATCTCAAATAGCATGAAATAGGTCCACCTCATCTTGAAACATGGCTGTCATATATTCTAAGGTCTGTATTTCTGTCAACTTGGCGTATAGAATACCTTTCCAGAAATGGGCAATGAGGCAGAAATGGGCAATGAGCAGTTTCATTATATGAGCCGGTGTAATATTGAGTAGAAAGGATATGGGATCAGGGGATATACTACAGCCAGAAAGATCACTCAAAAGAGTGCTAACTCCAGACCAGAAGGTTCGCATTATGGGACAATCCCAGAAAACGTGGTGTAAAGTTCCCCGAATTAACCCGTATCTCCAGCAAATACCTGGGACTGCGGGGTTCAATCTATTTAGGAGATCAGGAGTGTGGTACCAATACATTAATATCTTGTACTGGTTCCCCTGAGAGAGAACTGACATAGAAGACTTTGCTGACCTCCTCCATATCATGCGCCATAGTGCATCTGGAAGGGTTCTTCCTAGATATTCCTCCCATCGGAGTGTCTAGTAATCCGATCCAGTAAAGGGTTCAGCAAAATGGAGTATATTTCGGAGATTAACCCCTTCATATGGACCCCTCTTCTACAAAGGGTTAACAACGGCAATAGTTAACCCAGAGAATACAAATTGGGCAAAATATCTAATCTGGACATAGAAGTAATTAGCTGAAGGGGGAGGCTATATTTATTCTGGACAGCTGAGAAAGATAGTATGTCCCTAGTAAACTGATCCACTATGTCCGCATAGTGAAAGATACTACGCTAAAACCATGGTCTTGTCGCTGTGGTGGTAAGACTAGTAGAGAGTAGTGGATGGTATAGAAAGGAGGTTATGCAAGAGTGGCGGGAAACCGACGGATATTTACTACTACAGGTCTGCCAGACAGATTTAGTGCAGGCCATGGGCCCTAGAAGTTCCCTAGGGGATGATGTACTATAAGAACTAGACCATAGCAGACAATTAGGGTAGATGGGGGCCAGCCAGAGTCTCTCTATTTGCATCCAAATAGAATAAGGTTGCAGAGATGCCCATGCTATAATGCAGTGCAATTGAGCTGCCAGTAATATTTAACTAGGTCAGGACTCCCAACCCACCCTGAGACTTGCCAGATAGGAGTACTGTCCTGGAAATCCTATGGTGTTTCTCGGCCCATATGAATCTAAGGAGCTGAGACTGGACAGATCTCAAATCCCTAAGGGGAACCGGAATGGGTAGGGTCTCAAACAGGTACAAAATCTTAAGTAAGATCATCATCTTTTCCGTCGCAATGCGACCCATGAAGGATATTGTGAGTGTATGCCATTTGGTAAGCAGATTTCTAATTTCCCTATATATGGGAGGAAAGTTAAAGAGGCTCTGTCACTAGGTTTTAACCTATGTATTTAAATACATAGGTTAAAACCCCTTGACTTCTACAGTTAGAACATACCTTTATTGCAGAGTACAGCGCAGCGGTTGTGCTGAAAAAAGACCTTTAATCTTTATGTTAATGAGCCTTCGGAGCACCGGGGGGCGGGCTCTTTCTTCCTGAGCACCGCTTCTTCACCGCCCCCCGGGTCCCGAGGCTCTCTCCGATGCCGACGTCCACGCCCCTCTGAAAATTGATTGACAGCGCTAGGCCGTTTGGCCTAGCGCTGAAATCCCGCCGGCGCATGCGCAGAAGCGCTTGCAGTGCCGAACACCGCAAGCGCTTCCATCCTTGTGCGCACGCGCCGTCACTTCGCTGAACCTGGAAGTGACGGCGCGTGCGCACAAGGATGGAAGCGCTTGCGGTGTTCGGCACTGCAAGCGCTTCTGCGCATGCGCCGGCGGGATTTCAGCTGTCAATCAATTTTCAGAGGGGCGTGGACGTCGGCATCGGGGAGAGCCTCGGGACCCGGGGGCGGTGAAGAAGCGGTGCTCAGGAAGAAAGAGCCCGCCCCCCGGTGCTCCGAAGGCTCATTAACATAAAGATTAAAGGTCTTTTTTCAGCACAACCGCTGCGCTGTACTCTGCAATAAAGGTATGTTCTAACTGTAGAAGTCAAGGGGTTTTAACCTATGTATTTAAATACATAGGTTAAAACCTAGTGACAGAGCCTCTTTAAGCTTGTACAGATCTGTATAACGGGGACTAAGGTTCACATCCAAGTATCGTAAAGAATCTTCCTTACAGTGGAAAGAAAAATTTGCCCTGAGAGTGCTGAAGGTCACCTGAGGTATATTGAGGGGAAGAGCCTCGGTTTTGTTGACCTTATACCCCGAAAGACTACCAAATTATTGTAATATAGAATGGAGATTTGGGAGGGAGGTATGGAGGTTAGTGAGGGTGAGAAGGACATCGTCCGCATACAAGGACAACTTAAACTCTTTATCTCGGATCATAACATCTTGGACATCTGGACAAGCTCTAATTTGAGCCGCTAGGGGTTCGATGCACATGGCAAATAATAAGGGGGATAGGGGGCATCCTTGTCTTGTCCCATTGGCAATGTATATTGGTCGGGACTCTACGTGTGGAAGCTTGATTGTCGCTGTGGGGGAGGAGTATAAGCCCCGAATGGCCTGAACAAATAGGCCAGAGAGACTTTAAGCCTTCAGGGTCACAAACAGAAACGGCCAGCTCAAACGGTCAAACGCTTTTTTGGCATCCAAACTAAGAAGCAATGCCTCCTCCTTGAGCGGCTAACTACCTCTAGCAAGTCAATGCTCTGTCTTGTTTTATCACTACCTTGTCAGCATGGGACAAACCCCACCTGATCTTTATGGATCAATGAGGAGAGCAGGGCATTTAAATGTGAGGCCAATATTTTAGTAAAAATCTTGAGGTCTGAATTAAGGAGTGTAATGGCCCTATAGTCTTGACATTTGAGGGGGTCTTTTCCAGGTTTTGGGATTAATGTGAGATAAGAGTGGTACACAGCGTTGGGGATCGTGTCACATGTTAGGAATATGTTAAAGAGACTGGTCATGTGAGGGAGTAGTTCCAATTGAAAAGTTTTGTAGTATTTGTAAGAAAAGCCATCAGGCCCCGGGAACTTGGGGAACCTCAGGTAAGTGGTCGATTACTTCCTCTATCTCCTCAGCAGCTATTGGCCTATTAAGAGTATTAATATTCACTGTTGACATAGTAGGTAAGTTACATGAGGCCAAGTACGTCTGTAATAAGCGCTCTCTGGCCCCCTCATTCATAGGAAGGTCACTAGACAAGTTATATAGAGTGTGGTAATAGGTCCAGAATCGTGCAGAAATTGTTTTGGGGTCATAGTGGACTGTCCTATCCGCTCCCTTAATCGCACATGGGCCTGTTTGTGGGGGCGATTTCTGAGTTGTTTGGCCAACAAAGTGTGTTCCCCCACGCGTAATATCATTGTCGGGTGTATAGCAACAGTTTATTGACCTTACCTAGAGCTATCCTATGCAGCTGGGCTTGAGTATCTACAATAAGCTTAAGCATGCGGCGAGTGGTGTGGGTAGACATGACCTCCTCCAAATTTCACAGATGTAATTTCAAGGACTGGGCTAGCTACTGAATCTTTTGTTAGCCGTGTGCCCATGGCAATACATTGCCCCCTAGTTACTGCCTTATGGGCCTCCCATAGACAACAAACATCCCCTACCGATCCTTCGTTGAGCTCAAAATAAGATTTAAGGTGTCCCCTTAATTCCTCCCATAGCAGTGGCCATTTAAGGAGGGTGTCATTAAGACGCAAATTACATTGACAGGTGTGTTCCGAACAAAGGTCGAGGGCATGGTCAGACCAAGTGATTTGTCCCATATTAGCTCCTTGCAGCACACATAGGGTAGAGATGGATCCAAAGAAAAAATCAATTCTGGTATGGGTGCCATGGAGGGTTGACTTAAATGGGAAGGATCTGTCAATAGGATGATTAACTCGCCAGAAGTCATATAGGGATTATCTTCTGTTCAACTTACGGACGTCTCTAGCTAGTCTTAGTTGAGCAGAGTGTATAGGTCTCCCTGGAAGGGCCAGTCTGTCCATACAGTCAGAAAAAATAATGTTAAAGTCTCCTCCTAGTAGGACATCTGGACATCTAAAAACCTTTCTGAAGACTCTACTAAGGAAGTGAATCTGAGAGGTGTTGGGGGCATAAAGATTGCATGTCCGCTTTGGGATTTCAGAGTATATAACATCTGAAGCTTAGCTTCTTACTGCATGCAATTTTACTATTGTCACTTTATGACCAAGTCAACAATTTTTTTGTTTTCATCAATCCAGTCCAAGACCTATTCCTTTTTTTATTTTTCTGTTGACGTAGCTGTATGAGGGCTTGTTTTTTCCAGGATTAGTTGTATTTTTCAATCACATCATTATGAGGTACATATAATTTATGTATTAGTTTTAATTGGAGACCTGTGGAGCACAGTGGGACCTGAGCACCATCGGAATGGCAGAAGCTAGGCATCAGCAACAATTTTTTTAACCATTTGCAGGTCATAGGACAGGTTTTTTTTTTTTTTATTGTACAGGAATATACCGTATTTTTTGCCCTATAAGACGCACTTTTTTCCCCCAAAAGTAGGGGGAAAAATGCTGTGCGTCTTATAGGGCGAATACAAGTGAGCGCTTCCATAAGGAAGCGCTCACTTGTACGTAGGGACCCCCATCAGACCTCAGATCAGCCCACCCAGCCACTGATAAAGACCATACTTACCTGTTCTGCGCTGCCGCTGCCGTCCGGTCCCACGCTCCGCGCTCTTCTCTCTTCCCTGCCGGCACGCACTATGACCTGACGCTGCGGCGTCAGGTCATAGTGCGTGCCGGCAGGGAAGAGAGAGGAGCGCGGAGCGTGGGACCAGACGGCAGCGGCAGCGCAGAACAGGTACGGTAAGTATGGTCTTTATCAGTGGCTGGGTGGGCTGATCTGAGGTCTGATAGGGGCACAAGACGCTAATCTGAGGTCTGATGGGGGCACATTCTGCTGATCTGAGGTCTGATGGGGGCATGATATGAGGTCTGATGGGGGCATGATATGAGGTCTGATGGGGGCACATTCTGCTGATTTGAGGTATGATGGGGGCACATTCTGCTGATCTGAGGTCTGATGGGGGCATGATATGAGGTCTGATGGGGGCACATTCTGCTGATCTGAGGTCTGATGGGGGCACATTCTGCTGATCTGAGGTCTGATGGGGGCACATTCTGCTGATCTGAGGTCTGATGGGGGCACATTCTGCTGATCTGAGGTCTGATGGGGGCACATTCTGCTGATCTGAGGTCTGGTGGGGGCACAGTGAGATGGTATGGGGGCACAGGGGGCTGATATGGGGGTCTGATGTGATGTCCTTAAATTTATGGGCAGTCTGATAAGAGGATCTGATGAAAAATATTTTTTTCTTATTTTCCTACACTAAAACCTAGGTGCGTCTTATGGGCCGGTGCGTCTTATAGGGCGAAAAATACGGTACATTTAAAGAATAAAGAATCTTAAAGGTGTTATCCACCTTTTATTAAGTGATGGCCTATCCTCAGGATAGACCGTCACAAGCTTATCAGCTGTTTGGCAATATCGGCAGGGGTGTGACATATCGGACCCCACCAATAAGATTGTGATGGCAGCCTATCCAGAGGATAGATCATCACTTAATGAAAGTTGGACAACCTGTTTAAATTTGAACATTTTTTTTATTTACTTGTTGTACACTTTACCCCCAATAAAATTAAAAATGAAAAAAAAAAGAAAAAAGTTTAAAAAAGTAAACAAAAGAAAGAAAAAAAGAACCCACCATGCCTTGAAAAAATGAAAAAGTGGTGGCCCAAAAAAGTTTGTTCAGTTTGTTCAAAAGTTTGCACAAAAGCACTAAAAAGTGCCTAGCCATTTAGGACTGAAACACTCTGATCGTTAGTGGGTTAGGCGAGAAAAGATGAGCTCATCATGATATAAATACACTTGGAAATTCATAGTTACATAGTATAGTTGGAACATATGTCCACCAAGGTCATATAGGAAAAAACAAGAGGGTGTTGATAGTTGATAACAACCACGGATAATTCAGCCCCGAGGAATTGCCTCGTTGTATTGCTAATGTAAAAGAAGAATATACAATTGCGAAGTAATTTTGAGACAACTGATCTTCAGCCTTTCATTTTACTTAAGTGATTTTCCATGCACTGTCTGGAAGGTAATACATTCAGCACTGTACTGCGTTATTTTTACCTGCAGTGTGCTAGCTTGTCCTTAATAAGTTTTTTTTCCTATTACAAGTGCCAAGATAGTTATTTTTACAGCATATACGTTTTGTTTGATGTTCTTTTTATAGGACTATGCTATGTGTAGCAGGCTTTAAAACAGTAGCTATAATTTCCATGCCCAACAATCATATAATGTTACAACAAACACAATGTAAAAGGAACCAAGAGATAAAGATGTTATAAAATATGTGTAATTGAAACATACAATACAGAAAAGAAAAAACTGGCTATTTTCATTTTTGGCATTAGAGCTTATTGATAAAACTGTGGAACTGTAGTTTTTCCTATAAAAAATATTCAGCATTTTTTTTACCAGCACATACTTTGTATTTGCATGTAATTTAAAATTTAGTATAGCCACTGAGTTATTCAATAAATGTATTTGTATAACGGCACCCGCTGTGTGTTCCTTTCCTTATTTCTCTCTCCACCTCCGTAATATCGCCAGCTGGATCTACTGGTTTTTTTTTGCATTGCATATTTGGGGGAGTGACTGCCTTGATTTGGACCGTGCACTCCTGCACATCTGTCCTCTGTTTACATAACACAGTTAGTTATAGCCAGTTTTCACAGGTATGTAAACAGAAGACAAGCGTTGCTAAGGCTCAAAATGGGCCACTTTAGAGCTATTTTTATAAAAGAAATGTATGATTTCAGTAATTAAAGTATATTACAAAAATGGTGAGCATCACTGTCCCTATGTAAGAAATATGATTATCGACAATATTAATATTAAATAAGATAATGATATTGAGCAATAAAAATATTCCCACGTGAATTCTAGGGGACGGTCAGCAAAGAAAGCACACCAACAAAAGTGTATATTGGAAAAAAGAGAAAAATATATTATTTACGGAATCAATTGTGCGGAATTAATATTGATAACATACCAATAAACCAATTACCATAACATAAAAGAAAACCACATTAAGCAATAAACAAATATTTAACACTATAACACACCTATATATGTAGAATAGAACCACAATTAAATCACAAATTATTTCACAAGTTCCTGGCAAAAAAAGAAACCCTGGACATAAATCATAAAAACAAAACCTGTTGACCAAAACAATATTACACAGCATAACAACCATTCAGTAATGCAGAATCATTGAGATATAGCTACCAGAACCAGGTTCTCACATGCCTCTCTTTCTAACCTCCTTCTCTTTGACTTCCCTTTCTTTGACCTGTCCCTATGTCAAATTTTGCCCATGTTTTATACTAATTTTTGGATGTTGAAACTCAACCCCCTCCCATCAGCCTACAACAAAGGCCGGTTTTGATCTCTGTGTGTTCTTCCCCAAAATGCTCCAGGAGAATAAAAGGTGTCATATATTCCCGCAACTTGCATATTATGACCACTCTATTTTTCCATCATTTGCAGATTGTGATGAGATCACACTGACTAGAGACATCACGTTTGGTTGTGATACCATCTTGTCAGGACCGGCAGTCATTGCACCCGTTCTGCTGGTCCTGTCTCTGACTCTGGTGGCGATGTGGTTGCC
Source organism: Rhinella marina (assembly GCA_900303285.1). Taxonomy (NCBI): domain Eukaryota; kingdom Metazoa; phylum Chordata; class Amphibia; order Anura; family Bufonidae; genus Rhinella; species Rhinella marina. Next base: position 137,430 of record ONZH01028864.1, read on the forward strand.
CATGGCCAGGCTTCTTCAGCTATTTCGTCAGGCTCCTCCTCCAGCCGACGGTCTCTGGCTGTGGATGCGCGTCCCAGGCAGGGGGCGCGCGCGACGATTATTAGTGCCAGGGACATGGCTGGTGTGCACACTCGCTCGCGGCCTGTTTCTGGTTGCCGGAAAACGTGAGCAATCTAGTCTGTTTATTTTCTGTTCATTGGTATCTCATGAGTTAAGTTTTGTTCCTTGCTTTCTCCTCCCAGTCAGCTACTTGGGTGGGGTCTGCTAGGTATTTAAGGCCCTCAAATGTTAACCTTGCTGCCAGTGTTTGGAGTTCCTTGTTACTACCTGGTTTGTCATTTGTGCTCTGCTATTTAGACTCTTGTTTGTTCTTTGACCCTCGGCGTGTTTTGTGACTACTCTTGACTTACTGATTTTGTTCCTGACGTACTCTCCTGGTTTTGATGCGGCTATCTGACTATCCATTTGTTCTTGTTTGTCTGTCTTGTTTGTTTTCCCTTCCCCTGCACTTTTGCTAGTGTATATCGAGTCTTCAGGTTGTCGACTCAGGGGTTAGCCTGAGTAGGCAATAGGCAGGGAAAGGGGTTGGGATTTAGCTTAGGGATCACTTTCCCCCTGTCTGTGTATCCCAGCCCTGACAGAAACACTGACCCAAAAGAGGCCTGCAACCTGCATACGTCCAGCTACGTTCACTCCACCTATGGAGCCTATGTCAGCTGTGGTCGCGCAGGTCCAGGCCTTGACCAAGTTGGTTCAAGATCTGGCTATCCACCTTCAGGTTCAGGAAGACATGTATGCTACGGCCCCGGTGCCACCTCCGGCCGTTCAGTCACCTGCACCTGAACCTAAGGTTCCCCTTCCCGATCTTTTTTTCTGGCAATCGTAAGAAATTTTTTTCATTTCGGGAAGGGTGTAAACTTTATTTTTCTTTATGACCTCGGTCCTCTGGGACAGAAGCGCAAAAGGTGGGGCTGGTTATGTCTCTCCTGCGGGGTGACCCGCAAAATTGGGCGCTTTCCTTACCTCCTGATTCACCTCTGCGCTCTTCTCTGGACAGTTTTTTGTCTGCACTGGGTCAGATTTATGATGAACCAGACCGACCTGCGTTAGCGGTTTGCCACTTGTTATCCCTCCGTCAGGGTAGACAAATGGCGGAAGAATATTGTGCTACGTTCAGACAGTACGTGACGGACTCGGGGTGGAACGATCAGGCCTTGAAAGACCTATTCATGACCGGCCTCTCAGACCAGGTAAAAGACTTATTATTAGCTCATGCAGAACCTAAAACTCTTGACAAAGCTATGACCCTCGCTATCCGGGCAGATCGACGCCTAAGGTCCAGACGACCACCTCGGGTGTCCCCCGCTCCTCGGCCAACCCTCAGTACGGTCTCATCTCTACCTGGGCCTGAACCAATGGAGCTCGGCAGTATCACCCCAGAGCAGAGGAGGGAACATCGCCAGAAGAATTGACTATGTTTCTACTGTGGGAGTTCCGAACATCAGCTAAATGCCTGTCCCAAGAAGTCACAGCAGGAAAACTTCCGCTCCTAGGCAGTCGTCGGGAGGACTGCCTAGGAGCTCAGGTACTCCCTAAAATTGCTAAGATGTTTCTGCCCTGCACTATTGAGGTCCAGTCAGCCTCATGTACAGGTCTGGCTTTTCTGGACTCTGGTGCAGCTGCTAATTTCATAGACTTTGATTTTGTGTCCCAGGTTTTGTCTTCCATGCTTCTGTTGTCCCCTCCTGTCCTAGTATCAAGTGTGGATATGACCCCATTGCGTGCTGGTTTGGTCAAATTCCGCACCCCTGAGATAAAATTTGTGGTGGGTGCACTACACATAGAATATTGTTCTTTTCTGGTTATGAAAAATTTGTCGGTGAACGTTATCCTGGGGATGCCTTGGCTCCAGGAACATAATCCAGTTATTGACTGCGGTACACTGGATCTTGTTCGCTGGGGTCCTCAGTGTAAGGCCCATATGTCTCAGGTCTCACTCTATACCACGATTGCATGTGATGCTGGGATCCCGGAGTTTATCTTTTTTCGTAGATGTTTTCTCCAAACCCCTGTCTCAAGTCCTTCCTCCTCATAGGGATTTTGACTGTAAGATAGATCTCTTGCCCAAAGTCAAGCTGCCTAAGGGTCGTATTTATAATCTGTCTGTACCTGAAAGAGAGTCACTTAAACAGTATATTGATGAAAGCTTGGCTATTGGGCACATTAGACCTTCTGAGTCCCCAACGGGGGCTGGGTTCTTTTTTGTGGAGAAAAAAGATGGTGGGTTAAGGCCATGTATAGATTACCGCGAATTAAATAAAATCACGGTCAAGAACTCTGGACCTCTTCCTCTTATTCCGGACCTTCTGAATCAGGTTTCTGTGGGCCAATTGGTTCTCCAAACTAGACCTAAGGGGAGCGTATAATCTGATTCGGATTCGGGAAGGAGATGAGTGGAAGATTGCTTTTAACACACCACTGGGGCACTTCGAATATCTTGTTATGCCTTTCGGTCTGAGTAATGCCCCGGCAGTCTTCCAAGGTTTTATGAATACCATTTTTCATGATGTTATTGGGGTCTTTATGGTGGTCTATCTGGATGACATCCTGATTTTTTCTCCAGATCTGCCCACCCATCATGAACATCTTCGCCTTGTGTTGTCCCGGTTGCGAAAAAACTCTTTGTTCGCTAAGTTGGAAAAATGTATTTTTTGTGTGCAAAAGGTTTCATTTCTGGGTTATGTGGTCACTCCTTCCGATGTACAGATGGATCCGTGTAAGGTTCAGGCAATAGCAGAGTGGGTCCGCCCCACTGACTTAAAATCCCTTCAACGGTTTCTAGGTTTTGCCAATTACTACAGAAACTTAAAACTATAAAAACTTTTCCATAATCGCCAAACCACTCACGGATCTTACCCGCAAGGGGGCTGATTCTAGCAACTGGTCTCCTGTAGCATACTCTGCGTTTCAGGAGCTCAAGAAAGCTTTTTCTACAGCCCCTGTGTTGATTCAGCCTGATCTCTCTCTACCCTTCATTGTAGAGGTAGATGCTTCTGAGGTCGGTGTAGGGGCAGTATTACCTCAAGGGTCTTCTGCTCTCACAAACCTCAGGCCATGTGCATTTTTCTCTAAAAAATTCTCTTCATGTGAAAGAAATTATGATATTGGGAATCACGAGCTCCTTGCCATCAAATGGGCTTTTGAAGTGTGGCGCCATTTCTTGGAGAGAGCTCTTCACCCAGTGACAGTGATCACAGACCATAAAAACCTGGTGTATCTTGATAGTGCAAAACGTCTCAATGCTCGTCAGGCCAGATGGGCCTTGTTTTTCTCACGTTTTAATTTTGTTGTTACCTACCGTCCGGGTACAAAAATGTAAAAGCTGATGCTTTATCCCGGAGTTTCGGTATCGAGTCTTCAGGTTGTCGACTCAAGGGTTAGCCTGAGTAGGCAATAGGCAGGGAAAGGGGTTGGGATTTAGCTTAGGGATCACTTTCCCCCTGTCTGTGTATCTCAGCCGTGACACATCTAGTATTCGTATTTGGACAGGAGAGTCCATCTGCCCTCAGGATGCCTTAGAAATGTAAATTATTGTAAACACTACTGTAGACATCCTGACTGGAAATACAAAGGACTTTTCTACAGCAATTGACCCCAAGAATATTAATTAGCAAACCTTTTCATCTACTATATCAATGACTCTACAAATCTGATATGGTTTACTCAATTCATTAGAACAACTCATAAGACATTTTATATGACCATATCTTCGCTTGATATGACCATATCTTACACCTATACATTACACAAATGTTGTAGGCCTAGGCCCGGGAGAAGCAAGTCAGAGTGTATATCCCATTTTCAGAAACCACCTTGTCACTGGTAGGTGGGACTGACACAGTTTTGATCAAAAATGTGCTCAAAGAGTTTCTAATTTTCAGTATAGTAAATAAAGCACTAATGTAATTCAGATTAACCCATGTTTCCAGCATTTGCACGTGTCTTTGCTCATAGAGCAGTGTGCTGTTACAGTACATACAGTGTTTGCTTGTATATGTCAGCCTGTACTTCATTCCATATTTTTTGGGGTGCTGTTCTAACTTAGTTTTTTTGTGTTGCATGTTTGGGTGAGTGGCTGCCTCGATTTGGACCGTGGACACCTGCTCATCTAGCCAAGGCTTTTAAATAGAGCATAGTATAGCTGGATGCTACATTGCCCTGAATTTTGTAGGCCTAGGCCCAGGAGAAGCAAGTCTGATAGTGTAAGTTCCCATCTGCAGAAGTGACACTGAGGTTGGTAGATGGGACCGACAAACAATTCTGATCAAAAATGTCTGCAAAGAGCTTCTAATTTCCATTTGTAGTAATTATATCAGTAATGCAATTCAGATTAACCCATATGTCCAGTGTTTGCATATGTCTTTGAGCATGGAGCAGTGTGCTACTACATATAGTGTTTGCATTATTACAAGAGAGCTGCAATAAAAAGGACACACCCCCTAAGCTGCCAGCCTTTAGAGCAGGGGTGCACAACCTTTTTTGGTCTGGGGGCCGCATTGTCACATCGCTCTATTTCAAGGGGCCGCAAATAAAAAAAATGTCGATCTGCGCTCATCAGCCTATTACACAAGCCAGTGCAAAGTGACTGGGGAGGAATGATCACTACCACAGTCATTCCGTCTTCAGTTAGTTATATTGATTATTGGTAGCACATCACTGATTACGCTGGGAGATGTGTTGCAGATAATCGTACATATTTCATCCTGATAAAATATGCAAATCAGCTGCCAAACGAGCGATTCCTTGTTTATCGACTGATCAGCTGCTGATTATACTGGCCAGATATAAGATATGAGTCTTTCTATGAACACTTGTTCCCAGTAATTGTCCTGAATATCGTGCTGCAGCATGGCCCCTGAAACCAAAGAGTTATACTTACCTGCTCCCCACCGCTCCGGTCCTTCGCACTGCCCCCGCGGTTTACACCTGGCAGTGCATGGACATGGTCATACACTTCTCCAGCCAATGACTGGCTTCAGCGGTGATGTGGCCACAAGCAGCATGTCACTTCTGAAGCCAGTCATTGACTGGAGCTGTGCAAGTCACCATGGCCATGCACTGCCAGGTGTAAACAATGCAGGGACCAGAAGATGGAGGCAGCGCAGAGGACCAGAGCAGCGTGAAGCAGGTAATTATGAATCTTCTATTTCAGAGGCCATGCTGCAGGAACTTGTTAAAAATAATTTTTACCAGAAAAGAGGTGACATTTCCTTCCATCCTGCCTCCTATTCATAAATCAGTGCTTTCCTTCACTGCAGAGTACGGCGCTCACTGGTTATTACCATCTTCTGCCCCCAGTTATAGGCCCCCTGCAGTAACCAGTAAGCACTTTACCTTGCTAGTGGGGAAGGCGCTTATTGGATGACGCTTGAATGACCAGACCTGAAAAGGCCTTAATGGACCAGACACTTTTTGTGATTTAGCGCACGTGGTGGTTCAAGCGGTTGTAACTATCTTATTTGATGGACTACCAAAATATTTTTTGCAACACATTTTTACGTGACATAAAGGGCCTTATAAATTATTTTTTAGTAGTTTTATTTGGGGGAAACTGTACAAAATGTCATTAAAAAGTTACTATAGCTGGGCCGTTTTGTTATATAATATGTATAGTTTCACGTGAATTGGCTGCTAATGGTGACGGTTTTGGTTGGTGTGGGTGTTTTATCTTTTATGTATTTTCTTTTTTTTCTTTTTTAACTTATTTTTTTTATATTTCTGCTACATAATATGTCCTCCAAGAGGTCATAAAAAGACCTTGGGGGACACTGTCACTTTTTAAAATTTTGCACTTTTTCCTTTTTATTTTTTTTTGTTCTTTGTATTTGAAGGTTTTCTATTAGATGCTAACTTGGAGTACCTCAATGAAAATAAGCAAATAACTCCATATCAGCATGGCTTTATGAGGGATCGGTCATGTCAAACCAATTTAATCAGTTTCTATGAGGAGGTAAGTTCTAGAATTGACCGCGGCAAATCAATGGATGTCGTATATCTGGACTTCTCCAAAGCATTTGAAACTGTATTACATAAAAGATTAGTATATAAAATGAGAATGCTTGGCCTGGGAGAAAATGTCTGTACGTGGGTAAGTAACTGGCTCAGTGATTAGTGGTTATTAACGGAACATACTCAGATTGGGTCACTGTCACTAGTGGGGTACCACAGGGGTCAGTATTGGGCCCTATTCTCTTCAATATATTTATTAATGATCTTGTAGAAGGCTTGCACAGTAAAATATCAATTTTTGCAGATGACACTAAACTGTGTAAAGTAATTAACATGGAGGAGGACAGTATACTGCTACATATGGATCTGGATAGATTGGAGGCTTGGGCAGAAAAGTGGCAGATGAGGTTTAACACTGACAAATGTAAGGTTATGCATATAGGAAGGAATAATGCAAGTCACCAGTACATACTAAATGGTAAAACACTGGGTAACACTGACATGGAAAAGGACCTAGGAATTTTAGTAAACAGCAAACTAAACTGCAGAAACCAGTGTCAGACAGCTGCTGCCAAGGCCATTAAGATAATGGGTTGCATCAAAAGGGGCATAGATGGCCGTGATGAGAACATAGTCCTGCAACTTTACAAATCACTAGTCACACCACACATAGAGTACTGTGTACAGTTCTGGGCTCCTGTGAACAAGGCAGACATAGTAGAGCTGGAGAGGGTTCAGAGGAGGGCAACTAAAGTAATAACTGGAATGGGTGGACTACAGTACCCAGAAAGATTTTCAAAATTAGGGTATTTACTTTAGAAAAAAGACGACTGAGGGGAGATTTAATAACTATGTATAAATATATCAGGGGTCAGTACAGAGATCTCTCCTATGATCTATTTATCCCCAGGACTGTGACTGTGACGAGGGGACATCCTCTGCATCTGGAGGAAAGAAGGTTTGTACACAAACATAGAAGAGGATTCTTTACTGTAAGAGCAGTGAGACTATGGAACTCTCTGCCAGAGGAGGTGGTGATGGTAAGTTCACTAAAAGAGTTCAAGAGGCGCCTGGATGTATGGAGGGTAACAATATTATAGGTTATAGTTACTAGAGATGGAACGTTGATCCAGGGAGTTATTCTGATTGCCTGATTGGAGTCGGGAAGGAATTTTTTCCCCTAAAGTGGGGAAAATTGCCTTCTACCTCACAGGGTTTTTTTGCCTTCCTCTGGATCAACTTGTAGGATAACAGGCCGAACTGGACGGACAGATGTCTTTTTTTGGCCTTATAAACTATGCTACTATATTACTATGTATTTGATTAATATTTTACTGTATTTTTTTATAATTGGTTTATTACTTATTTTTTAAATATATTTTTGCCACATAATATGTCCCACAGGAGGTCACGAAAAAACTGTTGGAGGACAAAGAACACTTTTCCTTTTTATTTTTTTATTTTATTTGTATTTTATTATTATTATTTTTTTTAATGTCCTTTTTATTTTATTTCTATGTTATTATTATTATTATTGTTATTATTATTTTCTATAATTTTTTTTAAATATATTTTTGCCACATAATATGTCCCCCAGGGGTCATAAAAAGACTGTTGCGGGACAGTGATGATAAAGCGCTTCTGCCTTCTCCTCGGCTTCCCAGCATTCAGTAACAGCCGGGGACCGTCCTGCTCCTGCTACAGTGCAAGATATCATATAGTACATGACAATCTCTAACAAAGCTAGAATCAGCCCCCTATCTCACATGGATCCAGAGATCTCCCTATTCATTGCTCTAATTGCTCTGCTAGATTCTCTAAAGCAGGGGTGCACAACCCGCAATTAGAGCAATGAAAGCATAATTGCGGGCGTCGGCGGGGCAGAGGGAGATGAGCGCTTCCATTGTGGAAGCCGTCGCCATCCAGAGCACTGACCGGAGCTCTATTGGGGGCACATGGGGGCATTTTACTGGCACATGGGGGCATTTTACTGGCACTGGGGGCATTTTTACTGCACTGGGGCATTTTTACTGGCACAATGGGGGCACTGGGGGCATTTTTACTGCACTGGGGCATTTTTACTGGCACAATGGGGGCACTGGGGGCATTTTTATGGGCACTGGGGGCATTTTTATGGGCACTGGGGGCATTTTTACTGGCACATGGGGGCATTTTTACTGGCACAATGGGGCACTGGGGGCATTTTTACGGGCACTGGGGGGCATTTTTATGGGCACTGGGGCATTTTAACTGGCACTGGGGACATTTTTACTGGCACAATGGGGCACTGGGGGCATTTTTATGGGCACTGGGGGCATTTTTACTGGCACATGGGGCACTGGGGGCATTTTTACTGGCACATGGGGGCATTTTTACTGACACAATGGGGCACTGGGGGCATTTTTACCTGCACTGGGGGCATTTTTACTGGCACATGGGGCACATGGGGGCATTTTTACTGGCTCTGGGGGCATTTTTACTGGCTCTGGGGGCATTTTTACTGGCACATGGGGCACTGGGGGCATTTTTACTGGCACTGGGGCATTTTTACTGGCACTGGGGGCATTTCTACTGGCACATGGGGCACTGGGGGCATTTTTACTGGCACTGGGGCCATTTTTACTGGCTCATGGGGCACTGGGGGCATTTCTTACTGGCACATAATTTGGGGGGCATCTATGGGTGGGGAACACTTCTTACTGGCACATTATTGGGGTGAAATTTTGGGGGCACTTCTTACTGGCACGTTGGAAGCATTATTACTTCTGGGGCACAGTGGGGACATTAGTACTGTTGGGGGCACTATTACTAACAAGTGCACTCTAGCAGAGAATTATTAGTTGGGACTTTGGGGGGCACTATTACTGTGGGGGGCACCCTGGCACAGTATCAGCACAGTTATTTCTGGGGGACGTTATGTTCACACTATTACGGGACACTATTTGCTGGGTGCAGTTATTTTAGGGCATTGTGTGCCAATAATTATTGAAGGGCACTATCTGTGTGGTACTAGTAGCACAGTACTGGAGGTGGTAGGATGATTTGTCCAGAAGACGGGAGGATGATGGAAAAGTAGTAAACTAAGATTTTTTTTTCTGTCAAACTGCAGAGATGAGAAATGGCTGAAAAATGGCGTCTGGTCTGAAAGGAGAAGATGAGGAAAGAAAAGATCTACATCAGAGGAGACGTCACTGGATGTAAGAGGTATGAGGCGCTGTATTATACTGGATGTACGAGGTATGAGGCGCTGTATTAGGCTACATTCACACGAACATTGTGTTTTGCGGTCTGCAAATTGCGGATCCGCAAAAAAAGGATGATGTTCCGTATGGCATCCGTTTTTTTTGCAGATCCACTGCAACAATGCCTATCCTTGTCTGCAAAATATGCAGATCGGAGGCTGCAAAAACTGTGGTGTGAATGTAGCCTCACCCTGTATGTTCTGTAGTGATACACGTAATGTTAGGAGGGAAAAGGTTAGTTTACACAGGGTGATGTGCGCCCGACAGATTGGATCTTTTGTACAAACCAAAAGATCCAATCAGCCGATGAACGAGCGTTTTACTCGTTCGTCGGCTGATTAGGGCCACTTTTACACGGGCCGATTATCGGCACTAGCGTTCCTAGGAGCGCTTTTTCGGCCGATAATCAGCCCGTGTAAAAGGACCTTTACACATCAATCTGTGTAGTAGGGCCACTGATGAACTGAAAGACTTTTGACATGTCACAGAGACATATCAAAAGTTTTGATCAGTCCGGGTATGAGTTCTAGACCCGTACCCTATCAGGAGATATAGCTTTTCCATCTCTCTCTGCAGGGGGCGGTTTATTTACCTTGTGTGGTTTACGTTTATTAAATTATTATATTTTAATAATTTTTAGGGCCTCTAAAAGGGTTGGCTGTGACTTTAAAAAGTCGAGGCATGTGGGCCTCTTTGATTTCAAAATGCCAGGGCTGAATTTCAGTCCCAGTCCGGCCCTGCAGTTAGACCAATTATATATGTAAAACTGAAGGGAATTCAAAACATGTGGTACTCTCCCTAGAAGCGTGTGTTCTGTTAAAGTGGTTATCCGAGACTGAAAAATGTCCCCCATATACCGAGCCTCTCACACTGAATCTACTTACCTGGCTCCCTGCACCGCCGCTGCTGCTTCTCCCCGTGAGCAAATGCAAACATCCGGTGCGGTGGTGGGGGCAGCCAATGGCAGGCAGTAACGGGGACGAGCCTCCCTAGCGTCACCTGCAACAAATCTCAAAAAGTTAGGACAGTCCCATGTCTACAAATGTCTGGAAAGTGAGGAGACCAATTGCTGGAGTTTTGGGAGAGAAATGTTGCCTCATTCTTGTCTGACGTAAAATTCTAGCTGCTCAACAGTCCTGGCCTATGAGTCTATGAAATTTTCAAATCATTGCATTAGTTTTATATTTGCATTGATTTACATTCCACAACCCACATTTTTAGGAACTTGAGTTGTATATTTTTAGTTTTTTTTATCACATGGAATGCAATTCCCATAGTAGAAAGCAAGTTAATGTGAAAAAGATGTGAACTCCTTAGCAGTTATATAATCTCACAGTTACACAGCAAAGATTTTGAAGAATGATTTGGCAAAAGAAACTGGCTAAAAAGAGTTTTCTATGCCTTCTATACAATGAAGAACATTCATAATATACAGGAAAAAAACGGCATTTAGAGTCCTGTTCTCTTAAGGCTGTCCTCATTTCAGCAATGTTAAATCTATTCTTTTGTGTTATGTAAGTTTCCTTAAAGTGTTTAGAATACTAATACATTCAGGCTAGATTTGTATACCCAGAATTAACTGTTGGAGGCAGTAGCTGAATGTCACCCAATAGTTGCCAGATGTGAGCGATGCCAGACCGTCGTTTGTTCTTCCTCTCTTTTTCATTGCAGTTGTATTACCTAAAAAAGCTGTTTCCAGACAAAGAGGGAGTCTGTTCCTGCTTACTCTGGCATGCAGTACTGTACTGGCACATCAAAGCTGCATGCTACGTGCAACATGACAATGCAGCATAAGTTTGCTGGAGTGGAAAACACGAGAAGACGCTTAGGCCATCATACTTCTGCTGGATTTTAGGAAGTGCTACAGGCATGGGAATGTTCAGCCACTAAAAGATACAATGCAGTTTTTCTGTGTAAGCTGTATTGATAGTTTTTATAGTTGATGAGTTATTTAATATGTTATTTTTATATTGTATCAGTTATTAAATGTGTAAAAACTGACTTGAATTATTCCATGATCGCCATGATAAGAAATTAAGAAATTATAAGTATGTTTTGGATTTTCCGTTCTAAACAGGACGGAAGACACAAGAGATAAAGGAGGAAGTTTAGAGTAATCTTTTTTCATATGTCACAGACCTGAGTACTGACTTCTTACTTTTTTCTTTTTTTTCCTTTTAACTCCTGGAAAAAAAACAATTGTGTCAGTGTTTTACAGGCTTTGGGAGTCATTTTTCATTCTGAAATACACCTAAATTAGGCGTATTTCAGGCGCAGATTGCTGTGCAACAGTTAGTTGCATCGCTATCTGCGACTTCGCACCTCTCATGCCAGGTCTAAATAAGTGGGCATGGTGTGGGCAGGGGCCGAAGGGGACGGGCCGGTAGGCCTGTCTCATTCATCATTTTCTATGCCTGTTTCAGGCGTAAAAAATGGTCTAAATGTAAGACAGCCAGGAAGCTGAAGCTTTAGAACTGGTGCTGGATGTACCGAAGTTATGGAGAGACCAGCGCCTCTTCATAACTTCAGCAGAACCACCGTCAGCATAGGGCCCTTTTGTTTTTGTTATATTTTAATACTTTTAAAAAGGAAACAAAAATTTCTTTTCATCACCATTTTCTGACACCCATGAATTTTTTCAATGTTTTTTTGTCTACATAACACAGTTTCCGCAGAGCACAAACACAGCTCACGGATCACTTTTTATTCAGTTTTATGGGGGAGACAGAGAAACCTGGCAGTACTGGCTTTTTTCTGTCACAATGATACCAATGATATTCATTTTTCATATGTAAAAATTGGGAAGGGTTTCTATCCTTTTTTTCCAACATGCTTGAAAGAGAGAGGGCTTAGTGGAAAGGAGAGTTGTTTCACCGGCAAGAGGGCTGGTCCTAAGATGCGCCATTTTGTGCCAAAATTGCACCACAATTTTGGCATTAAAAAATCTGTCTCAACATAAGCCAACCAATAGTTGGTGTACAGTCAGAGAAAAGTATCTATCTCTCATAGATAGCCTGAGCACCTGTTATAAATCTAAGTTCATGCCATCTTTAAGATTAGAAAATCTGCACCAATATTCCTACTGAGCCCATACCTAGGCAGTACTCAATAGGAACTTTGCTTGGGTAGGCCTGGGCGCCTTCATATGACTCCAAGCTTCCATAGCAATCGAACTGCTCCAAATGGCCTTGTCCTCTGTGCCCGATTGATGATTTTATGGTGCTGTGGTGTGAATGTTTTGTAGTGGCTTGTACCAATTGGAATCCTTTTCAAATTGATATGGGTCATCATTGCAGAAGGCACTGATTTAATTTCTATTTTCATTGACCTCCATTTTGTTGCTTTTCCACTCGAGGATCTGTTAACCTTCTCTTGGCCCATCCTGCACAACTAACTACAGACTAGTCTACAATCTCCCTTTTATCTCTAAACTCCTGGAATGCTCTTGCTTCATCCACTATCTCTCTGTTAACTCTCTCTTTGACCCCTTACAATCTAGTTTCTGCTCTCTAAATTTTACAGAAACTGCCCTTACCAAAGTGACAATCTCCTGACAGCAATATGCAACGGTGACTACTCTCTACTAATTCCTCTGGACTGATCTGCAGCATTTAACACTGTAGACCACTTACACAGCATGCTCCAATTTGTGGTTGCTCTTTCAGATTGTCAGGAGAATGGGGCTGAACTGCTCCTAGGCCATGTGACCAATGAATGTGACGTCACTGGCCTAGGAAAAGCTAAAAGAAGGCCTTGGCACTCATGGGAGCGCCGGCGCCTTCTCAAACAGCTGGTTGGCAAGGGTCCCAGGTGTTGGACCCACACGGATCAGATACTGATGACCTATCCTGAGGATAGGTCATCAGTAGTAAAATCCCAGAAAACCCCTTTAAGGATTAAGCCCCATTCACATGTCCGTATAATGTGTCTGCATCCTTTCCGCATCCGTTTCCGCAATTGCGGACAATTATGCGGATAGGATGCGGATCCATTCATTTCAATGGGTCCCGAAAAAATGCGGACAGTACACCGTGTGGTGTCCGCATCCGTGTGTCCGTTCCGACTGTCCGCATAAAGAAATCCTCCTGTCCTACTTTTCTCCCGAATTGCGGTCCGTAGCACAATGAAAGTCTATGGATCCGCAAAAAATGTGGAAGACATGCGGAAAGGCATCCGCATGTCATCCATATTTGCGGATTCCGTTCCAGGAGGGGTGAAAAAAAAGATGTTATTCATCCTTCCATTTTTTGCGGATCTGCAAAAAACGGATGACGTGTGGATACATACTTTCCGTTTTTTACGGAAAAACGGAACGAATGTCCTGGAAAAAACGGAGTTTTTTGCGGAACAAAGGATCCGCAAAAAACTGACCATTTTCCAGGATGTGCACAAATACGGACGTGTGAATGGGGCCTTAAGCCTATTTGTGTCTTATTGATGTGTCTATAAGGCCATCAAACGGGGCTATGAAAAAATCCCAAAAATTCTCCCGTGATGAACTTTTGGTGAGTAGGAAGGAAAAGAAGCAAAAAATGTACAACTTTATTACCCCTTGTAATAGGAATTGTATTATATGTCATAATATACTACAGAAATACTGGTCATTGTTACTCGCAGACAAAGATCTGGTGACTATATTACCCTCTTATCCCCAAATTACATGGAGAAGATCACGTAGGTGACATTTTGACTCATAACCAATATGTGCCACATGTGGAAAGGAATATTTTTGAGAGCAGAGGCCAGAAATGGGGATCCCATTCATGTGGGTTTTGTGCAGCCTGCAAATATATGATATGATCTACCACATGTGCGTGGATGGTTTTATTACTTTCTAGTTAGCCTCTCCAGATTTGTTATAACTGTTATAAACTGGCTTGGTGACATGATAGGAGATGGACATTGACTCTACTATTTAATATTATTGTCCTATACAGACCCCAGCTATCTTTTCCATCTAGCTGATTTTGTTCTCCTCTTTCTATTTTTGTAAATGTATTGGTTAATCTGCATATTTAATGAACTTGGGTATTTTTTATGATTGCTTGTGTTGTGAGTCCCGTTGCTGTCTATAGACTCCTATTATTTAATCTTATAGACTAGTGAAGTTCTTGTAGGTGGTTTAAGGTGTGATCTCTTGTCTGACTACCCATGTACCATTCCTTGTCTGACTATGGATTCAGCTCCTTGCCACCTGCTCCAACCTTGGAATTGCCATTTGGAATATGCACCTAATCAGCCTGCCCTGATCTTGAACTTTATTCAGACCACTTTTTGCCTGATCCCTTGGTGCTTCACACCGCTGTCTCTGACCCCCGTAGGTCTGCTGCCATCTACACCAGGACTATTGCAGAATGTAATAGCCTGGTTGTTTCCCCGCAGAAAACTCCACATGCCTGCAGTGGTTAAAGGGTGAATACCAGGGAAAGGCCAGGACAACGCCCTTATTTCTAGGCCAAAGTCAAACATAGTGGGTCCACACCCACTGCCCATTACAGTAAGCTGACCTAAACCGTCATGGCCTCTAAAGATCAGTTCCTGTCTAAACACTCTAACAGCTTTAAGTGCAGTGCCACAACCCTCTGCAGCAGCCACAGCACCTGCACCATGAGCACAGACTGCTTCCATGTCAGGGTCTGGTCCTTGTTTATCTGCGCCCCCACGCTATGATGGGAATTGATCCCAAGCAATCTCATAGGCTTATAAACCAGTGTAACCTACACTTCAAGCTGCTGTCCCACCAATTACCATATGACTGGTCCAAGGTGCCCTTTGTGATGTCTCATCTCTCAGGAGAGGTGCTAGCCTGGATAAGCCTTCTCTGGGAAAGAAACAATCTGATTATTAATAACCTGAGTGTATTTTTAGAGACCTTCCAAAGAGTTTTTGATGAGCCCTGCACACTGCTTCTGCTGCCTCTTCCCTACTACAGTTATGTCAGGGCAATATGCCATCTAGTTCTTTCGAATAAGTGGACAGAATTAGATTGGACGCTGTGAAATACCAGCATAGACACACTTATCATCTCTGCCTTTACTGTGGAAACAAAAGATACTTTCTCCCTGCTTGAGAGACTAGTACAGAAAAGTGTGTTCGTTTATCAGCAATGTCAAAAATATATATGCATTGTCTAAGGGGTACTCTTTTTCATTCTGGAGAGCCCATGGTAATTATAGTCCTGGTGATACCTCTACTATGCCAAGTAGCCAGTACGTGTGCAGTATTGTAGACCAGGCCATGTTCCTCTGGGTTGCTGGGAAAGATACTCAAAATAGCTTTCCTAAATTACAACTTCCCAGAAAACTTATACATCTCTCAATGAAACATGCAGGCTAGTTTTCTTTCTAGAAAAACGAGAGAACCAGAATATTTCAAGAGAAACTTCCCTCACTTGGTTGACTTGCCTTGTGGGGTTCTCTTTGGGGTGCTCTTTATCATTAGGGATACAAAAAAATAATCATGAGTATTATATGCCTGGCAACACTACTCTTGGTTTTAAGGAAGAGTATATCACAAATCCTTCTTGTCCTAGAAAACTAGCTTGCATGTTTCATTCAGAGAGGTGTAAGCTTTGTAGAATGTTGTAATTCTCTTGTCTCACTTTCAATTGAAGGTTAGTTTAGAGGTGTCTTTGTCTGGAGATGATCCAAGAAAGTTAAATAAAGTTGTTGAGGGTGTTGTCTGTCTTCGCTATACTGATGATGCATCCTCAGGTGAATAGGAAGGAGCTGTCCCATTGAAGTGAGACAGCAGAAGCTATAATTATACTTACTGCTACACAGCATGTAGGTAAACAGCAATGAGCACTGCATTATTTTCATACAGCAGATTGGCAGAGATGCTTTCTTGCCTTTTAAACAGGATAATATAGCAAAGCTAGAAAAACAGCTAAGCCAGCCTCATATCTGCAACTAGTTCTTTAAGGATAAAAACTCTTAATCAGAGAAAAGCAGATAACAAAACTTTTAGTTTCAAGGCCTTAGGTGGAACCTCTGTTTCTCTGGTACTAATTCTATTATGGAGACCAGTTGATATACTTGATGACTATTGTAGGATAGACCTGAAATCTCTTGGCCTACAATACTGCACACATGTACTTGGCATCGTCTGGCCTATAATACACCATACACGGTGTACCATGAGCTCTCCGTAATGAGAAAGAGTATCACTTAGACAATGCATTACTACACACTGGTGTAGTAGGCTAATTTGAATATCTCTACTAGCAACCCAGAGGGGGATCACTTGGTCTACAATACTGTGCACATGTTCTAGGTGTACCATGGGCTCTCCATAATGAAAAAGAATACCCCTTAGACAATGCCTATATATTAGTGATTTGGCCTGATATTAAAACGTCTCTGTTACAGTCTGCACAAATGAAGAGAGTTGCTAATTGTAGACAAAGGACTCCTCTTCAATTTCATCCTGGAGGTAGAGTATGGCTGTCTTCTAAAAATATTAGACTTAAAATGGTTTTCCGAGATATTTTTCCTGATGGCCTATCCTTTTTGCCTGACCCGTTGTTGTTTTGCACTACTGTCTCTGATCCCCATGAGTCAGCCTCCGTTCATACCAGGACTGTTCCAGGAGGTAGCAGTCTGGTTGGTTCCTTGTGGCAATGTCTAGATCCCTGTACAGGGGTTAGAGGGTGAGTACCAAGGAACTGCCAGGACAACGCCCTTAGGTTTAGTCTAAAGTCGAACTGTTTAGTTGGCACAGTGGGTCCACACCCACTGTCCATTGCTCTGTGTTTATTTATTGGTCCTCCTACAGTATTTAGGACTTGGTGGAACATGACAGATTATATGCTAAATCATGAGAATTCACCTGGGAACTGGAACTGTAATAGTTGAAAGCTATGCTTATGGGAGCTTTTCAATAATAAACATACAAGAATGTAAGGTATTTCTTATTGTGCTACAGGCTGTTTTGGTTTTTGTGCATGAGATTTTTCTTTAGTTTTAGAGATGAATTGTATCATGTTTACATTTTTTTCCTCTCTTTGACAGTGTTCTATTTTTCTTGCCTAATATTTTAATTTGGAGAAAATATATGCATTTTATTTGATCACAGAACAATTTTTGAGATTTCTATGTATTGTTATTTTGTTTTTGGTATTTCTATGTTATTGTTATATTGTTAAAAATTAGCTAGTTTTGTCAGTCAAAATTAATTAAGATGATTTTCAAGATTACATAACATAGTAACATAGGAGTCATTTATCAAACTGGTGTAAAGTAGAACTAGCTTAGTTGCCCATAGCAACCAACTGACTTACTTGTAGTTGCCCATAATAACCAATCAGATTCCATCTTTAATATTTGACAGCTCCTTTGTAAAATGAAAGGTTGAATCTGATTAGTTGCTATGGGCAACTAAGCTAGTTCTACTTTACACCAGTTTGATAAATGACCCTATTAGTTTTTAAGCCTGAGAAAAGACATCTGTCCATTCACGTCAGCCTATTATCCTGAAAAGTTGATCTAGAGGAAGGCAAAGAACTCCTGAAATAGAAACCAATTTTCCTCTTCTTAGGGAAAAAAAACTCCTTCCTGTCTCCAAATATAGCAATCAGAATTACTCCCTTGATCAAAGACCCTTCTCCAGGATTCTAGTATCTATTACTTGAAATATTATTGTATTCCGGAAATACATCCTGGACAAATCTTTCCACTATACCTTATATCTATGGAGGCTCCACTCCTGGTTTTGGCTCAAAATCACTGATGGAGATCAATGAACAAAAAAACTGACGTGAAAAAGACCTTAACCCCTCAATAGTCACATTAAAATTGGAAAATCCTTCCCCAAAATTTCACTTTTTTATGTAGATTCTGAATTTATGTCTCAAGTAAATCTAGTTGGTGCACTAATCAGGAGACGTGCATTTTTAACACCTTAATGACATAACTACTCCAGTAACATTTTTCCCCCTCCGTGTTTTTGCGGTTATAACCTTTTAATTTTTTTCTTAAATTTAGCTGTATGAGACCTTGGATTTTGCTGGATGAGTTGCATTTTTTTAGGAACCATTTTTTGGTACATATAGTGTATTATATATGTAAGATCCTGCAGGAACTTAGTTTCCAAAACGCGGCATACATCAGCAGCTGTGCTTTCTGATTAGGGACAGTGACCAATATACAGTAGCTGAAAACTGTGATGTTGGCGAATGCTGACCACCAAATCACCGAATCGGGGCTTACAGTCTCCCTCTCTCAACCCATTGGAAGCCTTACATGTACAGAAGCTTATGAGTACTAGCCCCAAGGATGGGTCTCATAGGTAACTGTCAGTGTGAAACTGACAGTTTCAATGCAATGCAATACGACATGTACTGCATTTAATCAGTGATCAGGCCCTCAAAAATTGAAGTCCCATAGTAGAACTAAAATAAAAAGTGTTTTATAAAAATAAAAAAAAACTTTTTCACTTTAAAAAAAAGCCCCCTTCCCCTCATCAAGCCATTTACAATTGTAAAAACTAGAAAAACCAAATGCATATTAGAAATCACTGTGTCCATACAGAATGGCTCTATAAAAATATTACATTGTCTTCCCTATCAGGTGAACTCCATATAAAAAAAAACTATACCAGAACAGCCATTTTTTTGGTCACCGCATAAAAAACCACCCTAATATCAATGGTTGAAAATAGCTACCTGTACTGATACCCAGAGACTGAAAGCAACTTGCCTGTAAACCAATCCATCAAAATCTGTAGTGCAAAAAACAAAAAGTGGTGTTTCCCTTCAGAAAGTTTACATCCACATTTATGGCATTTCAGTATCCAGTAGAGCCCACCTAACAATTTAAGGTACACGGTGTATCTCACATGGCACAAGTTGCGCACAACATATTGGGGACTAAAAAATGCCATCTGTGGAAAACTTGCACTTTTCATTTTGGACAGTCACCTGCTCATTAATTTCTGCTAAATGCCTGTGTTATCAAAATGCTCATTCCACCCTTTGATAACTTGAGGGGTGTCGTTTCCAAAATGAGGTCACTTATTGGAAGTATTCAAGTACCTCAGGGTCTCTGTAAATGTGATGTAGCAGCTGAAAACCATTTCAGCCAAATCCCCACTCTAAAAGCCAAATGGCGCTCCTTCCCTTCTGAGCCTTGCCGTGTGCTCATACAGCAGCTTACGTATACATTTATGGTGGCACTTCTGTACCCATTAGAACCTGTCTATGAATTCATGAAGTGCATTAGGAAAGGTATTATTACATTCAGTTGAGCTAGTCCTACAAGGCATTGTGACTGGTTTAATAGTGAATTTCCAGTAGACAGATTCCCTTTAAACTTTTCCTGCTACTGCATTTCTCAGGTTGTTCAACACATTAGAACTTGTATTTCTTGAAACAGAGAAGCTCTGTGTTAGTGTCTACAGCTATAAAACAGATGTCAATATTTTATAGCTGTAAACATACTTTACCCAAACACAGATGATGTTTTATTTTTATTTTAGTATCAATGTCACTGGACTTTATTCCAGACTAACTAAAAAAAAAAATTAGACACAATCAATATTTATTAGCTGGTGCTGTATGCCTTTCTAGGTCACAGTTAAGCATTACAGCCATTGGCACAAAGTACAAAAAGAAGAGAGATTTAGAAGCTCTATAGTTAATAAAGCGTAAAAATTCTAAGAACTGTGCCAAAAACTGATCAGATGATTACTTTAGTAGGTGGAGGGTCAAATTATGTTTTTCAAAACCCAGGCGAATAATTATGTAATTAGCTGAGTAAACAGAGTGACTGTAATAATTTATTTACTGATATATATTACATACCGTATTTTTCACTTTATAAGACGCACCTGATGATAAGACGCACCCCAGATTTTAGAGTAGGAAAATAAGAAAAAAATATTTTTCATCACACCTCATATTAGACCCCCCCATAAATTTCAGGACATCACATCAGACCCCCATGTCAGAACCCCATCAGCCCTCCATGTCAGATCCCCATCAGACCTCAGATCAGCCCACTATGGCCCCATATCAGCCCACTGTGCCCCCATCAGACCTCAGATCAGCCCACTGTGCCCCAATAAGACCTCAGATCAGCAGAATGTGCCCCCATCAGACCTCAGATCAGCCCACTGTGCCCCCATCAGACCTCAGATCAGCGGAATGTGCACCTATCAGACCTCAGATCAGCAGAATGTGCCCCATCAGACCTCAGATCAGCAGAATGTGCCTCCATCAGACCTCAAATCAGCAGAATGTGCCTCCATCAGACCTCAGATAAGCAGAATGTGCCCCAATCAGACCTCATATCAACAGAATGTGCCCCCATCAGAACTCAGATCAGCAGAATGTGCCCCCCTCAGACCTCATATCAACAGAATGTGCCCCCATCCGACCTCAGATCAGCAGAATGTGCCCCCATCAGACCTCAGATCAGCCCACCCAGCCACATAAGGTTAAAATAAAAACCTCTCTTACCTCTCCTGCGCCGCGGCTCCGCTCCGGGTCCGGCGCTCCTCTGCCTTCTCTGGCCGGTGCTGCACTGTCACCTGACTGCATGCAGCGTCAGGTCATAGTGCGTGCACTACGTCCTGACGCTGTATGCAGTCAGGACAGTGCAGAGCCGGCCCGGAGAAGAAAGAGGCGCACCGGACCCGGAGCGGAGCCGCGGCGCAGGAAAGGTAAGAGAGGTTTTTATTTTAACCTTATGTGGCTGGGTGGGCTGATCTGAGGTCTGATGGGGGGTCCCGGCACCTTATACATACAAGTGAGCGCTTCCATAATGGAAGCGCTCACTTGTATTCGCTTTATAAGATGCACTGCAATTTCCCCCCTACTTTTGGGGGCAAAAAAGTGCGTCTTATAAAGCGAAAAATATGGTAATTGTATTTTTAAAGCAAAGACAACATATTTGAACACAGCTTCATTTTTGCATTAAAAAATGCTGTATCTAAGTCAAAATTAAAGACAAGTCAGAAAGGGGTCATACTTGATTCATAGATTCATACATAGGCTACTTTCACACTAGCATTTTTATTTTCTGGTATTGAGATCCTTCATAGGATCTCAATACCGGAGAAAAACGCTTCTGTTTTGTCCCCATTCCTTGTTAATTGGGACAAAACATAACTGAACAGAATGGAGTGCTCCAAAGTGCATTCTGTTCCATTTGGTTGCGTTCTCATGCCAGAGAACAAACTGCAGCAAGCTGCGGTTTTCTTTCCGTCTTGGTATGCGGAGCAAAACTAATCTGGCATGACCCACAATGCAAGACAACGGAGACGGATCCGTTTTCTCTGACACAATCTGACACAATAGAAAACTGATCCATCCCCCATTTACTTTCAGTGGAGTTCATGACAGATCCATCTTGGCTATGCTAAAGATAACACAACCGGATCCATTCATAACAGATACACAGTGGCGTACCGCCAATATAGGCAGACCACGCCACTGCTATGGGGCCCGCGGCACAGGGGGGCCCGGAGCGCACGGGAGGCCCCTCCCCCTACTCTGCATCATTAAGATGCGTCCCGTCCCTGCGCTTCGGGCCTCTCCTGGCCCCCTCACCGCCGCAACTTTTACCCTAACGAGTCCTGAGAGCGCTCCTGTGCGCTCCCCGCCTCCTCCCTTATGCCGCGCTGCTGCTCCTGGACAGGGAAAGACCTGTGCAGCGCGGCAAGAGGGGAAAGAAGAAGACCAAGGCCCAGCCCCCTCCAGAGTGGCGTAAGTTTTTATGTGTTGTATGTGTGTATGTATGTATGTATGTATGTGTGTGTATGTATATGTGTGTATGTATATGTGTGTATGTATGTATATTATTATTATTATTATTATTTATTATTAAAGCGCCATTCATTCCACAGCGCTGTACATGTTAAAAGGGGTTTACATACATAGTCTAGACAATTGCTCTAGGACAAACAAGTTACAGACTGGTACAGAAGGAGAGAGGGCCCTGCCCGTGAAGGCTTACAATCTATGCGGTATGGGAGGACACAGTAGGTGAGGGTAAAGCTGGTCATGGCAGTGTAGCAGCAGCAGGGTCACAGGTTGTAGGCTTGTCTGAAGAGGTGGGTTTTCAGATTTCTTTTGAAGGATTCCACTGTAGGTGAGAGTCTGATATGTTGGGGTACAGAGTTCCAGAGTATTGGGGCTGCGCGGGAGAAATCCTGGAGGCGATTGTGTGAAGAGTTGATAAGAGTGGAGGAGAGAAGGAGGTCTTGTGAGGATCGGAGATTACGTGTGGGGATGTATCGGGAGAGTAGTTCTGAGATGTAGGGAGGGGACAGGTTGTGGACGGCCTTGTATGTATTTGTTAGTATTTTAAACTGAATTCTCTGGGGAATGGGGAGCCAGTGAAGGGATTGGCAAAGGGGAGAGGCAGAGGAGTAACCGGGTGAGAAGTGGATTAGTCGGGCAGCAGAGTTGAGGATAGATTGGAGGGGGGCTAGGGTGCTAGATGGAAGGCCACAGAGGAGAGTGTTGCAGTAGTCTAGGCGGGAGATGATGAGGGCATGTATTAGTACTTTGGCAGACTCATAGTTGAGGAACGCACGGATACGGGAGATATTTTTGAGTTGGAGGCGGCAGGTGGTGGAAAGGGCTTAGATGTGTGGTCTGAAGGAGAGTGCAGAATCCAAGGTCACTCCAAGGCAGCGGACCTGTTTAACGGGGGAGAGTGTGCAGTCGTTGATGGTGATAGATAGGTCTGTTGGGATGGCTGTGCAAGATGGTGGAAAGATGATAAATTCTGTTTTATCCATGTTAAGTTTTAGAAAGCGTGAGGAAAAGAAAGAGGATATTGAAGATAGGCATTGTGGGACTCTGGATAGTAAGGTGGCGATGTCTGGACCAGAGAGGTAGATTTGTGTGTCATCAGCATAAAAGTGATACTGAAAGCCATGGGACTCTATGAGCTGTCCCAGGCCAAAGGTATAGATAGAGAAGAGCAGGGGACCTAGGACTGAGCCTTGTGGGACACCAACAGAGAGGGAATGGGAGGAGGAGGTGGCGTGAGAGTGGCAGACGCTAAATGTACGGTCTGTGAGGTATGATGCGATCCATGAGAGGGCCAGGTCAGTGATGCCAAGAGACGAGAGAGTTTGTAGTAGAAGGGAGTGGTCGACGGTGTCAAAGGCAGAGGACAGGTCAAGGAGAAGGAGAACAGAGTAATGTTTTTTGGTTTTGGCTGCTAGCAGATCGTTGGTGACTTTTGTAAGGGCAGTTTTAGTCGAGTGGTGGGGTCGGAAGCCTGACTGTAGTTGGTCAAAGAGTGAGCAGGAGGAGAGGTGAGAGGACAGTTATGAATGGACATGTTGCTCAAGTAGCTTTGAGGCATATGGCAGAAGTGATATGGGGGCGATAGCTGGACAGAGAAGATGGGTCGAGTGAGGGTTTTTTAAGGATGGGTTTAATTGTAGCGTGTTTAAAACCAGAGGGGAAGACACCAGAGGTCAGTGATAGGTTGAAGAGATGAGTTAGGGCTGGGATGAACACTGAGGAGAGGTTGGGAATGAGGTGGGATGGGATTGGGTCAAGTGCGCAGGTGGTGATCTGGAGAGTAGGGTGGAAAGGTATTCTTCTGTAATTGTGGAGAAGCAGGTTTTGGTGGAAGAGTACTGAGCAGTTATGTAGAGGGGCTGAGGGGACTGTGCACTGAAGCCTTCTCTGATGTTGACGATCTTTTGTTTGAAGTATATGGCAAAGTCCTCTGCTGAGATAAGAGGTGAAGGTGGGGGCGCCGGTGGACGGAGAAGAGAGTTAAAAGTGTTGAACAGTTGTTTGGGGTTGTGGGACAGAGAAGATATTAGAGATGAGAAGTAGGCCTGTTTTGCATCAGAGAGTGATGATTTGAAAATGAGGAGGGATTGCTTGTATGTGGTGAAGTGATCCTTAGAATGGGATTTCTTCCATTGCCGCTCAGCAGCTCTGGAAGCTTGTCTGAGTTTCTTGGTCAGGTCTGTGTGCCAGGGTTGTCTGTTGATTTTCCTATATGTATGTATGTATGTATGTATGTATGTGTATGTATGTGTGTGGGTATATGCATACACTGTACGTACTGTATATTGTACAGCGTGGCGCAGAGGTTATATTGTCCGGCATGGTGTAACCACCATGCATTTGTTGTACAGTATATATTATAATCCCTGTACCATGCTATACAATGTACAGTATAATCCATACACCATGCTGTATAATATACAGTATAATCCGTACACCATGCTGTATAGTATACAGTATAATCCGTACACCATGCTGTATAATATACAGTATAATCCATACATATACTGTATAATACATAGTATATATATACATGTACACCATGCTGTATAATATACAGTATAATCCGTACCCATATGTATAATATACAGTATAATATCGTACACACATGCTGTATAATATACAGTATAATCTGTACACCATGCTGTATAATATACAGTATAATCCGTACACCATGCTGTATAATATACAGTATAATCCCTACACCATGCTGTATAATATACAGTATAATCCCTACACCATGCCGTATAATATACAGTATAATCCCTACACCATGCCGTATAATATACAGTATAATCCGTACACCATGCCGTATAATATACAGTATAATCCGTACACCATGCCGTATAATACACAGTATAATCCGTACACCATGCCGTATAATATACAGTATAATCCGTACACCATGCCGTATAATATACAGTATAATCCGTACACCATGCTGTATAATATACAGTATAATCCGTACACCATGCTGTATAATATACAGTATAATCTGTACACCATCCTGTATAGTATACAGTATAATCCGTACACCATGCCGTATAATATACAGTATAATCCGTACACCATGCTGTATAATATACAGTATAATCCGTACACATGCTTTATAATACCCAGTATAATCCGTACACATGCCGTATAATATACAGTATAATCCGTACACCATGCTGTATAATATACAGTATAATCCATACACCATGCCGTATAATATACAGTATAATCCGTACACCATGCTATATAATATACAGTATAATCCATCCTTGTGGCTGCCCCCATTCAGTTAACGTCTCCTTAATTTAAAATAAATAAATAAATCAGTAGCTAATGTATACATTTCTTTATTGGCAAATGGGGGTGTGGCATGGGAGGAGCCAGGGTAGCATGGATGGGCCGGGGTAGTGGGCGGGGTTAGGGGTCCCATTCAGATTCTTGCTATGGGGCCCAATGATTTCTATGTACGCCCCTGCACTGAAACACATTTGCAGAAAGACATTTCTTCTCAACACTGTGCACATCGTATTTGCCAATTCGCTCTTAGAGAAGTCATTAGCACAGACGAGGTTCACTTAATGTAATATGCTTAAAGAAGAACTCCCGCAAAAAATTTTATTCCATGTCCTGCTAGAAATGTACATGATGTAATCTGTAGTCAATGTCATTTTCTTACCAGTAGCTGAATTTTTGAGTTATATCATCCTGAAGTTTCTTATCTGTGTCATGTGACTAGGAATTAGCCACCCACCAACCTCACTTTCAGTCTCATAGGAAGGAATAGAGAAGTGACTGGCTTGCTATCCTCATATCCCTTGGAGGTCAGGGAGTTGGTCACATGACCCAGCTACAATAAGAAGAGAGTGGAAACTCTCAATTTCAGCCTCTGATAAGAAAATGACATTCACTACAGATTATATCATGCACCTTTCTAACAGGTCAGAGAATAAACATTTTTGCGGGAGTTCTTCTTTAATAAAAGACATGAGTGGTATAGCTATAAAGGCTCCTTTGCGGTATCCGAACATCAAGCAGATTATCGCTAACAGGAGTTCATACGCTCATTAATCTGGTAATAGGATTGTTCATGCGGTCACCTAAATCATTGTTTGCTGACAGCACATTGTGTGGTTGAAACAGCATCTGCTGCTGGCAAATAATGATTCTGTATGGAGACAAGCGTTAGCATTAGCGCTTGCTCCGCCCCATACTGTGGAGGAGATCTCTGCATGTTAATGCAACAGTCACCTCCACTGATGAGCAGGTGATTGTTGGGAAGGAACACTGCTGAAGACAGCACAGAAGACAGGGGATATGGTTTATGAAATATGGCAAACTGCACAGAATATCAACAAATATTATATCAGTAAGCGCCGTATAGTCAACATACAGTCGACGGTAGCCAGAAAATGACCAACTCCTTTAAGTTGTTCTATCTTCAACTAATATTTTAAGTTATAAGTTGCAAATTTGAACACAGCGCCATAGCTATAGGGCAGTGATGGCTAACCTCCGGCACTCCAGCTGTGGTGAAACTACGACTCCCAGCATGCTCCATTCATTTCTATGGAGTTCTGATAACAGCCAAGCAAATGTACATCTTGGGAGTCATAATTTTACCACAGCTGGAGTACCGGTGGTTAGCCATTACAGCTATAGGGGGTGCAGTGGTAGTAGTGGCACCTGGGCACCATAGGGGGAAGAAAGGCCTCTCTTTTACACTAGAATATACCAATATTATAGGTGGGTGTGGGTCAGTTATAAATTTTTTTTTGTTTGGGTCCAAAAGGTTCGAATCATACCTCTGAGTAATGTGCATGCTTCAAATATCTCCTGCCTTGTCCATATGTACATCGAGGATGGTAGAGCTAATTTGCCTTAGGCTTCATATGCACAACTTATTGTCACCAAATGGGCCTGGTCATTGATGTCATCATTCATTCGCCGGCCACTACATCTACTCTTCTGCCTTGTACCCTGCCAACTGCTCACCATCAAAGGCACCCAAACTACCACCAGACAGGAGCCCCTAAAAGATCCAGGGTGTGTCCCAAGGGAAGAAAAGATGCGCCTTCCATTTACTGAATGGCCCCAGGGAGCACTGGAGCGAAAAGGGCAACCATGAACCTACGCCTCTCCTATCAGGGTCACAACAACCACTCCCCTCTTCCTGGCTCTCCCCCAGTGGGTCACTGCACTTGAGTAGTAGCTAACAGCCTGAACATCCTTCTACTGCTCAAAATAACTTAAAAGCATTGTCCAGTTTTTTTTTTTTTTTACTGAAACTGGACAAGCCCTTTAATAGCTTGGCTCCTAGATATGGACATTAGTCCTGTAACAATCCCTAGACATGCATCAGATTATCACACTGGCTCAGATTTGATGATCACTTTGATGCAGGGTTATACAGTAAGACAAACTATTGGTTGGCTTAGTTTGAGACAGAATTTTATTCTATATCTGTGGAGCAATTTTGGTGCAAAATGGCACATACAATGCCTTGCGAAAGTATTCGGTCCCCTGGAACTTTTCAACCTTTTGCCACATTTCAGGCTTCAAACAAAAAGATATAACATTTTAAATTTTTGGTGAAGAATCAACAACAAGTGGGTCACAATTGTGAAGTGGAACGAAATTTATTGGATCATTTAAACTTTTTTTGTAATAATAAAACTGAAAAGTTGGGTGTGCAAAATTATTCGGAACATTTACTTTCAGTTCAGAAAACTCACTCCAGAAGTTCATTGAGGATCTCTGAATGATCCAATGTTGTCCTAAATGACTGATGAAGATTAATAGAATCCACCTGTCTGTAATCAAGTCTCCGTATAAATGCACCTGCTCTGTGATAGTCTCAGGGTTCTGTTTAAAGCACAGAGAGCATCATGAAGACCAGGCAGGTCCGTGATACTGTTGTGGAGAAGTTTAAAGCCGGATTTGGATACCAAAAGATTTCCCAAGCTTTAAACATCCCAAGGAGCACTGTGCAAGCGATCATATTGAAATGGAAGGAGTATCAGACCACTGCAAATCTACCAAGACCCGGCCGTCCCTCTAAACTTTCATCTCAAACAAGGAGAAGACTGATCAGAGATGCAGCTAAGAGGCCCATGATCACTCTGGATGAACTGCAGAGATCTACAGCTGAGGTGGGAGAGTTTGTCCATAGGACAACAATCAGTCTACCACTTCACAAATCTGGCCTTTATGGAAGAGTGGCAAGAAGAAAGCCATTTCTCAAAGATATCCATAAAAAGCCTTGTTTACAGTTTGCCACAAGCCACCTGGGAGACACACCAAACATGTGGAAGAAGGTGCTCTGGTCAGATGAAACCAAAATCAAACTTTTTGGAAACAATGCAAAACGATATGTTTGGTGTAAAAGCAACACAGCTCATCACCCTGAACACACCATCCCCACTGTCAAACAAGGTGGTGGCAGCATCATGGTTTGGGCCTGCTTTTCATCAGCAGGGACAGGGAAGATGGTTAAAATTGATGGGAAGATGGATGGAGCCAAATACAGGACCATTCTAGACCTGAGACGGAGATTTATCTTCCAACAAGACAATGATCCCAAACATAAAGCAAAATCTACAATGGAATGGTTCAAAAATAAACGTATCCAGGTCTTAGAATGACCAAGTCAAAGTCCAGACCTGAATCCAATTGAGAATATGTGGAAAGAGCTGAAAACTGCTGTTCACAAACGCTCTCCATCCAACCTCAAAGAGCTCAAGCTGTTTTGCAAGGAAGAATGGGCAAGAATTTCAGTCTCTAGATGTGCAAAACTGATAGAGACATACCCCAAGCGACTTGCAGCTGTAATCGCAGCAAAAGGTGGCGCAACAAAGTATTAATGCAAGGGGGCCGAATAATTTTGCACGCCCCACTTTTCAGTTTTATTATTACAAAAAAGTTTAAATGATCCAATAAATTTCGTTCCACTTCACAATTGTGACCCACTTGATGTTGATTCTTGACCAAAAATTAAAAATGTTATATCTTTTTGTTTGAAGCCTGAACTGTGGCAAAAGGTTGAAAAGTTTCAGAGGGCCGAATACTTTCGCAAGGCACTGTATTGTATTAGGACATGTCCCCTTTCCCAGTAATCCTCGATACATTTTCAGACTAGAGCAGGTATCTTAGATGCACCAAATTAAGCCAAACTGTGTCACATTTTGGCATTATTTATGTCAAAATCTAGGTGTACTCGTTTCAGTTCATTACCTTGTCTTAAAATTTACCAAATATGAAATAAAACACGATTTTATGCATCTGTTTTATTCTTGGATTTACAGAAGTGAAGGTGAATTTGTGCTGATTTGCATGGGAATTATAACAGAATTTGCTAGTCAGGCAGAACAAGTTAGATTTTGGTGGCCCATTTTTGTGTGTTGAACAATGCAAACTTGTGTCTGAATCCAGGGCACTGTGAGCATTTATACCATACAAAGAATTATTCTGATTACTGGACAGTATCACAAAGATTTGTCCATGTAACAAAGAAAAGATGTAAAACTATGGGCAGAACAAAATATATCCATATTTAGTAAAAAGGAAGTAAATCTGACATGTTTGAAAGAAACTGCTCGGAGATGTCTTGTTCATGTTTATAGTCCACTAGCAGAAGGACCCGGCTTCGCCCAGTTATATTTCAACTATTTAATTTAATGTTTGTGTGACCTCCACAGCAGCCTGCCCCTTAACAGAAACATCCACAGCACCCTCCCTTTTAACTGTGACCTCCACAGCAGATAGGGTGGCCACTGTCTTCACCCCAGAAAGCCGGAGCACACCAGCCATGCCCCCAAACATGAAGCCACACCCAGGCCCCCATGAAGCCACACCTCTAAACATGGGGCCACACCCCCGGCTCCGTGAAGACACAGAGGAGAAGCTGTCTGAGCGTGAGCTACTGAAAGGGTAAACATCCCTGCGGAGGACAGGGAGACAGAAAACCGGACGTCTGGCCACCCTAACATCAGCTTGCCCCTAGGGTGGCCAGAGGTCTGGTTTTAGGCTGGACAGTCCCGCTTTCAGACTTCCTGTCCTCCGTCATGCACAGGGCCTGGACACAGGGATGTCCATTTGAACAGCTCACTCATGAGCTGCAGGGAGAAAGTCACCCTCCCTCCCACCACTGCAGCTGACAGAAGATGATTTTTACATTAATTTTTTCAATCCCCGTTGGCTGCGGAGTAGAAGAGGCGTGGCCTGACTGAGTCCAGGGTATGGCTTAGCGGGACCTTATTTTTAGGGTGGCCTGAATTACAGGTTGATGCCATGGTAATTTATGAGGAAACACAGTGGGTAGCAGTGGAAGAAAACATCTTTTATTACTACTGCATGGTAAATATGTCAAATTTACATTATATTAGGTAATGATTGATGATGAATTAGTCTAAAACATAAGTTATATTTATGGTAACTGGAATACCCCTTTAACGGTGTCATCCACAGTGCCCTGCCCCTTTAAAGCAGACCTACAGCAGTGAAGGAAAATGGCTGGGTTGTTATGGAAATCTGGTATGAAACAGTGTGTGTGTGTGTGTGTGTGTGTGTGGAGACTAACTGCCTGCAAGCTTCTATTGGCTGATAAGGGTCATGTGACCAGACTTCTATTGGCTAATGCATTTTTGGGGAATATCTCAGGAACAGTATGTCCTGGAGAGCTGAGACCAGTTATAAAACCTTCCCAGACACCTGATGTACCTCTGTGCCAAATTTCGTGATTGTAGCTGTGACGGCGCGGATTGCTTTAGCGGACATGCACACATACATACATACACTCAGCTTTATATATTAAGAATATCGGCTCATGTAATAGCTTGTCATGTCAGACAATAATGAACCAATTTTTTGAGTACTCTCCAAGCAGGGGCGTAGCTATAGGGGGTGCACAGGTGGCAGACGCAATCGGGCCAAGGGGCCTGAGGGGGTCTAAAGGCCCTAGTGCCGCATAAGAAGACACTGGTATTATAGAAAGTGCATGCTGGTCACGTTACACCTCTGGCTGGAGGGAAGGGGTTAGGTCAAGAATTAGGCATTGGGGGGGTGCCATTTCAATTCTTTGCCACAAAGAATTTTGTTGTGTCTGGCTACAAAGCACGAAGAGAAGGGGCCCCAAGCTGAACTCTTGCACCAGAGCCCATTAGCCTTTAGCTACACCCCTGATCCAATGTATGCCTCTAATAAAGCTTCCAATGTATACCACTGTATAGTCATACAGTGGCATATGTCAGCTATTGACTCCCATTATTAAAAAATAGTATACTGCATGATGTGTTTTTTACTTTATCCTTCTGTATAGGAAGGTGCACTCGTTTGGCATATGTTGGGATGCATGGGGCCCTATGGATACATTCCTGGTATACTCTGAACATGAGAACAGAGCCTGACTCTCCTCTCTTTAGTTCTGTGGTTTTCAACTTGAGACTTCCCAGCTGTTTTGGAAACAAAAACTCCAAGCAGCCATAGGCTGTCAGGACATGGTGATAGTTGTAGTACCACGACAGACGGAGATGGAACTAGAGTACCTACAACCTAGATAAACATCACTCATCCTCTCACTTCTGTTCAAAACTGACTTTCCTAGCCTATCTACCAGACAAAAGTGCTTGGATCCACCTAAAAAAAGACCTGATCATTACTTACCTGGCAGATCCCGGTTCCCCGGTTAGTTTTGCTGCACCTAGCATTTCTTTGATCTGTTGTGTGTGGGGAAATATGCTATGTTTTATATAGAAAATATCTCAGTTATCACATCTTATAATTAAAACTAATGATTGTCTCAAAAATTTGGACATCTGCAAATGGCCGTCAGCTGTATTTTAGTAGCCAGGAAAGGTACAAGGTAACATAGAACTTTCTTATATCTGATGACTCAAAACCTGTTTGTAGGTAGTCACCCAGTAAATTATTAACAAGCCTTCTGCTAAAGAATTTTATTTATAGGAGTATTCTGGCCTTTTCCCAGGATAGGCAATCGATTGCTATCAGATTTGTGAGGTTTAGGCTCTCATCACCCCAGCTGTTTAAAGGGGCTGCAGCAATCAGGTGGGCGCCACAGCCTCTTTAATGTTAACCTGCATGCAGTCTACATAGTAACAGTGGTGTAGGGTAATTACAGCTTTCTTCTATTCACTTACATAGGAAGCATCCGTAATTAGAATGTACGAACACTACGGGGGGCGGAGCTACCGCGCTGCAGGACACAGGAGCTCCTGCAAGTTTTGACTTCTACACGATTTATCCGGACGGATTTCAGAGCTACAGCCCCGAAACCTACATCGATCCAACCAGGACAAAGTCCGGAACTGGAATATCACCTTAATTTAAGGTTTTTATACATTTACAAATTGCGGCCTAGTCCGCCCACAGAAGCCGCGGCCTCGATTAGCGGCGGGTGCACCGCAAGGCGGCCCGACTCACGATCAAAGCTCACTAGCTTGCCGCACGGCTCCTTCGGAGACACACACTGTAAACGCCAGTTAGATTGAGCCATCATTGAATACCCATACATCTGAGGCCTAGTGTGCAGCGTGAAGCCACGGACTAAATTTACTGAAAGCTTACCGGAAGCTCCCTAAGCTGGCAACTAAGTTCAACCTGCTTTAACCCACCATAAGCTGAACAAAGATAGCCTGCTACGTATTGCAGCTTGTAAGAGGCTTCTAATACGCTGATTTATGAACTGACCACTAGAAGTGCATCACCCTATGTCACACAGTGGTGGACTAAGCACTCACAGAAAGAGGAAGGAAATGTAAACCCTTTTACACACTGCAGCAATTCAATACTTAAGCTTCATATAACCTAAAACACGCCAGTGTAATTCTATATGTAGTATCACTACCTTACGCAATACCCAGCGCCAAGATACTGACAACATGGGTAAAAATAAACCAAATTCAGAGGCTTCTTCAAGGGGATCCAAAATCCCAAAGACAATCCCAGAGACACCTAAACGTACCCCCTTCAAGTCAGCGGGTGCCACGTCTAGTGGATCTGAGAGTGATGAGGACATTGCCCCAAACAGCCCTACCAACGTCAAAGAATATATAAAAGCTCTACCCACAACAGAGTGCATCAAGGGGTTGTTCAAGGAATTTTCTCTTGCTATCAAAGAGGAACTGTCCGCTATCAAAACAGACGTAAGAAATATTGCGTCCAAAATTGATCAATTAGAAGACTCTACAAACTCTCTTATTAACCATGCCTCTCATGTAGAGAATACCATACTTCACCAAAAGAAAGAGATATTCAAACTTAAAATGCAACTGGATGACCTGGAAAACAGGTCAAGAAGAAACAACATTAGAGTTAAAGGGATACCGGAATCGGTACAAGACAAAGAGATCCATGCCACTTTAACTCAACTCTTCAATGAGCTTTTACAACAGGAGGAGACCACTGATCTCTGTATAGAAAGGGCGCACCGGGTCTACAGGCCTAAGCACATTCAAACAGATATGCCCAGAGACATACTTTGCTACCTACAGAGCTTTAAAATTAAGGAAGAAATCCTGAGGAAAGGGAGAGTGGCAAAGAGAATTGAATGGGAGGGGAGTGAGATTACATTATTTCAGGACATCTCGAGGCTTACGTTGTATGCGAGAAGCCAACTGCAACCAATTACCAGCGAGCTCAGGCGAAAAAACATCAAATACCGCTGGCTATTTCCCTTCGGCCTACTTTTTACATATCAAAATAAGACTTTTACAATAAAGTCTCCAGAGGATGTGCCTCCTGCTCTGGCAAAGATGGGACTTAATGACGTCCATATCCGCGATTGGACGTCTCCAGAGGAGAATGAAACTCCATTCCCTGAGCTACCGGCGAGAGAGTTCTGGGAGACAGTGACACCGACCAATCGCAGGAAATTCAAGACTCCGGATAAAGCCCCACCAAAAACACCATACAAGAGCCAAAGACATCAAGCAGGGGACTGATAAAAACCATGTCTCCTATACCAGGCCCATTTTTCTTTTTCTGAGGAAGCTCTTCCAGAGCCCTTTTTTTCTACAGCAGTTCAAGTGTGGTGTACATTTAATCCCACACAAGTTCTATATATATGGTTCCATTTGTGGTTTAACATTTACCTATACTTTCCTTACAGGTATTCTCTTGTATACAATCAATTCTATACAAGTTTTCCATTTGTGATTTAAAACTTAACCATAGTTGCCTTACAGGTATTTTCATCCGATCGTTTCAGTACTTTATAAGTTATTTACTATATGTTATTTTACTCATGTAACAAACAACTACATAGTAATTAGCGCCTTATTCCTTGGCGCTGGGTATGACGGGATGTGTTTTTCTTCCTTTTATACATACCTCAACTCTATTAGAGTTCATAGTCCAACTTACTTGTAGTCAGGTCTCCCCTGACTATCCAAATTCCAATTCCAACTACTACTGAGGGGCTTCTCCTTACCCCCCCGGAGATCCCCTCTCCTAATAGCTACCTCCTAAACCTGACACCCTTTTGGGCCAGGGCTAGCCCAAAAGCTGTCAGCGGCTTTTCTGTTCTTTTCTGCGCTGTACCTAATACTCTGCCACGAGATGTACAGCTTAACCCTTACAGTACCGGCGCCGTACATGTACGGCGCTGGTACGATGCGGGCACATGGCGCCCGCTCGCGGGTGCGGCGGGCGTCATGGCCGGCAAGTCTCTGCTGTTTCTAACAGCAGAGACTTGCCGCTACCTACTGTACCGGCGGCGTCTTCCGGGATGACTAGATGCCGTGATCACACGTGATCACGGCATCTAGTTGCGTCTAAACCCGGAAGCATTCGCTTCCGGGTGGTGTACAGACACCCCGTGTGGCCAATCGGGGTGTCTGTACACCATATGAAAACTGTAATCCTCGCTGGTGAGGATTACAGTTTTCAAAGTGCAATTCTTATTCTGGCCACTAGATGGCAGGCCAGGATAAGAAATGAGCAATTGATGGATTTAACTGCCTCTAGTAAATCCATGATTGCTCATAAAGAAAATTAAAAAGCCACAATATATAAGCTCATATTTGAGCATTCAAATAGTAAAAAAAAAATTAAAAAAAAATGTTAAAAAATATATAAAAAATAAAAAAGATATAAAAGTTCAAATCACCCCCCTTTCCGTATAAGTAAAAATAAATACCTAAATAACACTAAATATAGACATCATGGGTATCACCGTGACCGAAAACGCCTGTACTTTTAAAATATAAAAAAAAAAATCCAATACGGCGAATTGTGTGGCGGAAAAAAGCGTCCAAATGGCGATTTGCCGTTTTTTGTCGCTTTTTTTTTCTAAAAAAAATTAAATAAAAAGTGATCAAAAAGTCATACACACCCCAGAATGGTATTAATAAAATCTTCAGATTGTCCCGCAAAAAATGAGCCCCAATACAGCTCTGTACACATAAATACCAAAAAGTTATAGGGGTCAAGATATGACAAGGAAAAAAAAAAAAAAAAAAAAGGGCAACTTTCTAATTTTTTTTCACTATCAAAACGCAGGAAAAACTATACATATTAGGTATTGCCGGATTCGTACTGACCAGTAGAATGAAAATAACGGGTCAGTTTTAATGCACATCGAACGCTGTAAATAAGAAACCCGTAGAACTGTAGCGGAATAGCGTTTTTTTTGCAATTTCACCTGATTTGGAATTTTTTTCCCGCTTCCCACTACACCATATGCAATATTAAATGGTGGCGTTGGAAAGTACAACTTGTCCCGCAAAAAACAAGCCCTCATACAGCTATGTGAACAGAAAAATAAAAGAGTTATGGCTGTTTGAAGGCAGGGAGCGCAAAACGAAAATGCATGACCAAAAAAATCTCCGGTACTGAAAGGGTTAAACATGTTCAGTTTTAATATGTTATGTTATTTAATTCCTTTTAGGTTACAATACGTCATCATGCGTTGCTATGCGAACTATCTGACTGCCTCAACATGCAGGATCTAAGAATCGCATCCTATAATGTAAATGGCCTCAATATTCCTAAGAAAAGGGCCCAAATCCTGAAATATCTTAAAAACCAGAAGGTAGGAATAGCTTTGATTCAGGAGACACACTTTAAAAAGAACTACACTCCTATTCTTAAGTCAAATCCATACACTATCTGGGTCAATGCTAACACACCACTCAGAAGAAGGAAGGGAGTCTCTATCTTGTTTCACAAGTCATTAGACTTTAAGGAGAAAGATAGATAGATAGATAATGAAGGAAGATACGTTCTAGTAAAGGGTTGGATGAAGGAACAACTAATTACAGTAGTAAACATCTATACTCCAAATACATTACAACTTGGCTTTCTAAAGCATGTTTTCAGTATTATAGACACTTTCCAGGAAGGAATGCTTGTAATAGGAGGAGATTTCAATCTATGCTTTGAGCCAAACATAGACACTTCCAAGGGGAAATCATCCTTCTCACAGAGTAAACTTAGAAAGATCAGAAAACTCTTCCAAAACAGACAATTAGTGGATGCTTGGAGGTTCTTGAATCCAGGGGAGAGAGACTACTCCCACTTTTCACCTATATTCAACCAATATTCAAGGATCGACCATATTTACATACAACAAAAAGAGCTTAATTCACTACAGAAGGCGAAATATGACTATTTCCTCTATTCTGATCATGCACCCCTTATGGTTCACCTAAGTGCTTCCCATTTGGAACCCAAAAGCTATAACTGGAGAATGAATGATTCTCTTCTTAATTTAGATTCAGATTCTAAACACATTGGTGAACAGATTAAATATTTCTTCATGGAAAATAAACCAGAAGAGACGAATTGGGCTACAATATGGGAGGCGCACAAGGCGGTTGTAAGGGGTCATTTAATGAAATTGGGTGCACAAAAAAAGAAAGAACTCAAAACTGAAAAACTGATAGCAGACATTAGGAAGCTGGAGTCAGTCCACAAGTTATCTTGTGCTAAGAAGGTTGAGAAAGAGCTCCTACTTCTGCGATCAGAACTTAAAACCGCCCTAGAGAAAGACTCGGAGAGATTTCTCTATATGCACAAATATAAGTCTTTCATTAGTGCCAACAAATGTGGTAGAGACCTGGCCAATTTGGTCAGAAAGCAAAGATGCAAAGCAATTATTCACAAAATTAAAACGGAAAGAGACAAATTCGAGCTTCGCTCTGACAAAATTGCGATGGCTTTTAGCTCTCTCTATCAAAAGCTATACAATCTACAACCAGAGCTAAACGAAAACAACCCCACCTCTAGAGATATTCTTACCTATCTCGACGAGATCGACATGCCTAGTCTTAACAATTCCCAAAAAGATGCACTATCGATGCCATTCACACTAGAGGAGATAGAAATCGCTCTACAATCACTTCCCTGCGGCAAGGCGCCTGGCCCTGACGGCTATAGTATTCTTTACTATAAAAAATTCTCTCAAATCCTATTACCTTATTTAACACAATATTATAATGCTTTGGGACCCACACTACAATTCAGAGCTGAAACTCTTAGAGCCACTATAACTTTTAGACGACTATAACGTCATTCCTAAAGAAGATAAGGACCCGACTCTGTGTTCCAGCTATCGTCCTATCTCATTATTAAATAACGACATAAAGATTTATGCTAAAGTCCTGGCCAATAGGATTAAAAACATCTTACCCCAATTAATTTGCTCGGAACAAGTAGGCTTTACACCTGGCAGGGAAGCCAAAGATAACATCCTTAAAGTCTTAAATGCCATGGAATACAGTAACATAACTAAAATCCCTACAGCTTTAATCTCTACAGATGCAGAGAAAGCTTTCGATAGACTTAATTGGAAGTTCCTTATGGCCACACTTAAAAAATTTGGATTCCCCGACCACTTCATTGAAAAGATAGAAGCACTTTATACTGTTCCCTCAGCGGCCGTCACGGTCAATGGAGTCATTTCCCAACCCTTCAGTATACAGAACGGGACCAGACAGGGATGCCCACTCTCTCCAGTATTATTTGTGCTCTCTCTAGAACCCCTACTGACTAGGATAAGGCAGAACACCCAAATATCAGGTCTCACCACAAATAACTCAACACATAAAACCGCCGCATTCGCAGACGACATCCTTTTTTTTATTACAAACCCAACTCAATCCATCCCTGCCTTTCTGGACGAATTGCAGAAGTATGGCAAATTATCTTACTTTAAGATAAACTTTACCAAGTCTATTATTTATAATGTTAACATTGACCACGCCACCTGGTCTAATATAAAAAAGATTAGCAGTCTAAAACCTGCAGAATCGACTTTTAAATATCTAGGAGTGTACATTGCCAAGACACACACAGAACTTTACAAATATAACTTCCTACCATTGTTTGATAAGATTAAATCAGAGCTGGAGGAATGGAACGACCTATACATCTCCTGGTTCGGCAGGGTTAACTTAATCAAAATGTCCATACTCCCGAAGGTCCTTTATCTCCTTCAGAGTGTTCCTATTGTTATGCCTAGGAAGTTCTTTAGAGCCATTAAAAGGATAATTTTGTCCTTTATATGGAATAGGGGCCAGAATAGGCTGGCATTTAATACACTGACGAGATCAAAGAAAGCGGGGGGCCTAGGCCTCCCGAACTTCGAGAAGTATAGTACTGCCTCTCTAGCGTATAGGTTAATAGAATGGAACACTTCGCCCAGACGCAAGCTGTGGGTGGATCTTGAGGAGGAGTGTAACTCATTCCCTCTAAGTTATATTACCTGGAAGACTGCTGTTAACCAGTACTTGACCAAAGAGTTGACTAACTCCTACACGATCCATACCCTTAAAACCTGGCGTACCCTGGCTAAGAGATGTAATTCAGGTGAACCTGACACTAAACAAATACCGCTTTATGCAATTCTCCCCAGGAGATTTAAAAACATCAGAAAGAATATCTTAAATGATAAAACTATTAAAGAGATAAAACTGAAAGACATTATTACAGATAATGCTGTCATGACCTATGACACATTCAAAGACAAATACGTATGTACCACACTATCATTAAAAGACTTCACCCAACTAGCAAAGTATATAGCCACGCTAGACTTGCAGCGTGATCAAACTACTAACACATACACCCTCGTTAAATATGTTACTGATGGGAAACCTTTAGACCATGGCATATCTAGGGTATACGCTGAGCTAAATGAGGTTAGCTCACATTTACCATGCCTTGACAAGTGGTCTACCGAACTTGGCAGAAATTTTAATGACAGGGAGAAGCAGAACATTGCCTTCAAATCCATTCAGAAGGTAACAGCTGTCAAGCTACAAGAGGTCCATTTTAAACTGCTTACAAGGTGGTACAGAACACCTGCTCTCCTTCACAGGATTAATCCTGATA
The DNA here is from genome assembly GCA_900303285.1 of Rhinella marina. Lineage (NCBI taxonomy): Eukaryota > Metazoa > Chordata > Amphibia > Anura > Bufonidae > Rhinella > Rhinella marina. Next base: position 176,784 of record ONZH01028864.1, read on the forward strand.
TCCCCAAGGTTTGTTGGAGATATGAACTAGGTGAGGGCACGTTATCTCATATCTGGATAGACTGCCCTAAGATTACACCCCTATGGAGCATCTTCAATCAAATTGTAAATAAAATATATCATGCTAATGTTAAAATAGACAAGGATTTAATTATCTTTGGCTTATTTAAGCCAGACAACATCATATTGAACAATAGACTCTTCCCTTTTCTCCTATGTGCTCTTAAAGCAATAATTCCCAGGTACTGGCTACAAAGTGACCCCCCCAGAATCAGAGAATGGTTCAATGACATGTGTCAAGTAAATAAATTTGAGAAATTGAAGTGGAATATTCAGGGTGCCAGCCAAAAATATACCAAGATTTGGCAGAAATGGAATGCATTCATGGAGTCTGACGACTCAAACACTTATATGGATGATTAATATCATACTTTTCCATGGTGATCTGACAAGACTCACTTAGCATGACGACACGTTGATGTTCTCCTTTCTTTTAATTTCTTTTCTGTCTTCAGTTATCTTTTTTTCTTTTTCTCTATCCATTCTCTACAAACATGAGTCTAAGCTCTCTAGTAACATTGCTTTCAGATACTTCTATATGGGTCTTTCAGTAATTGATTGAAAACCAGACGAAAATTACTTAACAGCTAAATAAAGGTCTACAAGGATATTTATATCTTATGTATTATAGACAATACTTTCCAAATTGAATGGATATGAATATTTCTCTGTTCCAATTTTGGTTTAAAAATAAATTTAAATTTTCAAGAATGTACGAACACTACTATGTAGGCAGTGTATAGGTATACATTGAAGAGGCTGCAGTACTAACATGACTACTGCAGCCCTTTCAAAAGGCTAATCGGTGGGGATGCTAAGACTTGGACCACCACAAATCTGAGGTTGATGGCCTATTCTGAGTAAAACCCATCAATATTGTAAAGCGGTATGCATTGCGAAAAAGGAGCAACTGGGCGTTGCCATTAGTCCTAGTGGCTCTGCTTTCTCTGCAACTGTCGCACCCTCTGGACTTTGATTTACAGAGCCAGGCAGTGATAACATCATAATCAACATGTCGGGGGTCTCAGCAGTTGCAGAGAAAGTGAATTCTCTTGGTGTAATTGCAACGCTCCTGTTGCTCACGGAGGTTCATTTGCATATATTAAAACATAATTTTTCTCCGAAATGTGGGCACACGTGAACCAACATGGGACCAACACTGATGTTCTCAGCTGCCAAGTGCACATGTAACAGGTCAGCCAGTTTCATAGGTACAAATCTGCTGATAGATACCCTTTAATGACCAAGCCAGACTTTGGAAATCTGGCATGTGTCACTTTTGCAGAGAATAGCTACAGGTTTTCTAAAGGTTTTGCATATCCAAGCAATTCTGACATTGTTTTTTACATCACATATTGTACTTTAACCGATAAGTTTTAGGTATATTTATTAATAAATACAAAAAAAATGAAAATTTGTAAAAATTTTCATTTTTTCCTATTTTCAACTGCTATATTTTACATTTACAAAAATCCTGTTAATCAGGGTAAAAAAACATGCACACTTAATCCATTTGCAATATCTTGCACTCGGTTTCTTCAATAAAGATGGCCGCAGTGGCCTCTCCGCGAGCAAATGGATAAGGTGTGTATGTTTTTTTTTAACCTGATTAACCCCTGAAAGGCCTCAATTTTAATGTCAGATGACGTGATCAGAGAAGATTGCGGCCTCTGAGGGGTTCAATGACGAGGGGCAGAGTGATTGCTGTTCCCCGTCATTGAGCCTGCTACACACAATGGAATCCGATTCGGGACAAAGTAATTCGTAGAGGATTGAATTGCTTTGCGAAATTCCGCGAAGCAGCTGAATCAAATTTTTTATAACGTCGCTCATCACTAGCTATAATGACAAGTTGACATACAATGACAAAGTGATTGGTGGTACAACATCTCTTTAGCCTCATCAATCCCTATATGACGAATATAGCAAGTGACGCGATTCACCATAATAGGTCCCTGTCCGGCAAGGTAGAAACCGCTATGCACACAAACAACCAATCACCTACAGAATATATAAAAGGACAGTGTCCAGAACCATCTGTGGAATAGTGATGGATTACTAATCCCCAAAATGCTGTCAGTATTTATAGATGTGTTGTTGAGTTTAAGAGGTCCACAAAAAAAAATTCTTAATAAAGCCCTTAAGCCAAGGAACAACTCAATAGAGACCCACCAAATGAAAAAATATCATGCCCATATCATGATACAGTAAAGTGAAGTGAATGGAATTAACAGCTTTATGGACATAGTCATAAAAATTAAATAGTCATAAAAATTAAATGCTGAAAATTAGGAATAAAATCAGAAAAGGTAAAATTTTTTCAATGTGTGAAAAAATATACTCCACAGCCCATTCCAAAAGGATCCCTCCCTCCCTGGCAAGCCCACAAACTAAACAGAAAATGAGAATAAATCAATTCTTTGAAAAGAACTCCCACCCACCCTTTTTGATAATAAATTAAATTAATAATTGGAGACCGTATGGTACATTTCAAAACCGGTGGATGATTGCAAAGGCCTGGTTGCGATGGGCTACTGGGGCAGTAAAAACGGGTATTCCTCCTCCTTCCATACTTGCTATGCACCTGGAATAATTTCTGAGGATATTTCTGGGTGGGCGTACATAATGAAACAGGGGACGTCATGTCACAAATTAGAGGAGGAAGGCTTGGGCTCTGCATGAAGGTAGACTTGGACACTGGCAAGACGCATGCCTGGGCTCCTTCTGTCTAGATTAACAGCCCGCTAGGTTTGCAGGCTCATTTGCACTTCAAAGAAAGATCTTTTTCTGAAGAAAAGATACACTGATGGCTGAAAGAAAGGCACATTTGTGAATAAGGTACCATGGGCTACTATACGGTTCCATTACTTAAATAGTATTGACAGAAGTGACAGATTCCCTTTAGTGAATGGTTTGGTAAAAGTACTTTTTCTGGTTCTGGGGATAAGAAGAAAGAGGAACACAACCCAATATTGATCGGATCCCCAAATTGTCATTTGGCATATCCACAGCCATGCCTTTTTATCCTCCGTCGCAGAAGATTGGGCTGAGGGGGATCCCCTTCCCATTCCTGGTCGAGCCTTCTGGAAAGGCACTCATTAATTATGCTTTCTCCACCTCTAGCACTCCAGCTGGAAGCTATGGAATATTAGCAAACTATGTCTACAATTTATAATACAGTCCCTCGTATTCTGGTATGAAATCGCAGATATCTTGGAAGCATGCTGGGAAGGGGCTGCCGTCTCTGTATTCCTTAACACAGTAGGATAGATCTTGGTTAGCAATTTCAAAAGAGCCAGTTCCTAGAAGTCAAGTGCTAATTGGATTACACAGAGGAATGTGTATTCCCCACACAGGTTTCCAGACGGAGCAGCAATGTAGTGACTTTGCTAATCTAAAGGTCCTATCACAGCTGTGGATTAAGCAGGCAATTGTCGGGATGGAAGCTCTATCACATGCAGCAATCTCCTCCTCAATATGGGGACGAGCGATTGCTAATGCCATTGCTCATCCCCATACAAAATCATTGGCAGAGTGCTGATTACATGGCACGATCTGCCGCTGGCAAACGATTATTTTTAAACATGTTGAAAGACTCCAATTACTCAATGAATGTGTATTGGATAATCGGAGGCAGTATTACACTGCCAAATCTTTGCTAATGAGCGATCATATGAACACTTGTTAGTAATGATCTTATCTGCCAGTGTAATAGGGTCTTAAGAATCAGTACAGCATCACAAAATCTCATTACAGAAATTATATGCTATGGGGTAGGCGGAGGGACCCTATTCATATTGTAAAAGACAATATTACATACTAAGGTTACAGCTCATCACAAAATCACATGATGCTTGCATAAAATCATACAATAAACAGTGGAAGCTACAAGTTAGGCCTCTGTTTATTCACTGATTATGCTATTATATCAATTACATAATCATGTTATCACATATATGTATATCCATCTTTTATGTGATATATCTTTAACTATATGTCTCCAATGATGTATTAATGCTAATTATTAGCTAGATCGGATGTCTATCTATTAAGTATGGGTGATGAGGAGCCGAAATGGTGTTGATTTTTCATATTAATAGGTTTCTCTTTCTATATATAGTGATAGGATTGCGATGTGTTCCAGTTTGGAACGCACGGCCATCTTAGTTTGGGTTGTATGATGTGCGCTCCTGGCCTCGGTTTGATTCCGAGGCTTGGGCATGCGCCGTTCACCGCTCGGCTGGTTGCAAGATGCGCTTGCCCCAGCTTGGTTCGCGCTTTTTCCCTGTGTTAGCGAGCCATGGCGTCTTACGCCCTCCTATTTTTAAGGTAATTGCACAACTGTACTCTATTGTGTGGGGGGTATAAAGGGAGGGTCTTGTGTACATGGCACTTCATCCTCAGAAGAAGCCTGTGAGGTGTAACGGCGTTGGTAGGGGGCCGCGGTGGGACCTTGGAGGTATTTATTTTTGCCACTGAATGTTTCCATGCTTGCCACCATTATTATAGATAATCTTCTTTTTCAGGCTCTTGTTGCCCTTGTGATATATTATATACTGGTGACGATAGTATGGTACATAATTCAGAGCTTATCACTGACTTGGTCTAGGGTGGCTCTCACCGCCATCCCCTTATTATCATCGCATTACGATATATATTTCTTGCTGCTATATGTCTTTTATATTTTATGACTACTTATATACTACGATACATTAATAAAGATAATTTTGATTATTATCCTAGTTGTGGAAGCCATTTTTTCGTTTTGGTGTGTACTCTATTTATCACAGTCAGAGCTGGAGATAAGTAGGAAGAGTAACCCATAGGAACCGACTATTTCTACTTATCTCTAGTTCTCACCTTTTTAATAAAATGTATCTGTATAGCGCCACCTGCTGTTTGTTCTTTTCCTCACCTCTTTGTCCATCTTGCTGAGGTAGATGAACATGCTTCCTTTTAGAAGCTGTGACAGTTACAGGACATGCCCCCTGAACAATGACCCCCCCCACCCTGAGCTGTCAATAACACACGGGTACCATGCAGACCCCCTTTAAAGGGTATTCCGTTAATATCCTCAGGATAGGTCATCAATATTATATTGGTGGGGGTCCGACTCCAAGCACCTCCACTGATCAGCTGTTTGAAAGGGCCTCCTCAAGGCATACTAAGCACAGCTCTGTACATTGTATGATGGCTGTATTTTGTACTGCAGCTTAGGCCCATCACCTGAATGGGACTAAGCTGCAAATAGGCCATGTGACCGATGAACGTGATGTCTCTGGCCTAACAATGGGCCACTGCACTCAACAAAGTGCAGCAATCTTTTAAAACAGCTGATGAGTAGGGGTGCCAGGAGTTGGGCCCCCACTGATTTGATAGTGATGACCTATCTTGATACTGAGTCATCAATATTTTACTCCCAGAAAACCCCTTTTAACAGAAACAAAGTGGCATTTACAGTGTCCTGTTTAAAGAATAGAGAAGTTGGTTTGGCTTGCTGTGATAATCGTAGCAGTTTCATGAGACACTTTGGGCAGATTTACTTATACTGTCTAATAGACAATGTAGACCTAGTCTTAGACTGCACCAGAGTTATCACAGTGGCTGATGCTGGATGATGAATCTGGCACATCTTTAGACTTGCTCGTGGTAAATGGCTCATGCATTTTGCGGATGTAAATGTCCAGCACAGAAGTTAAAAATCTTCAATCTTTATTTTAAATGAAATAGTATAAAGCATGCATCTCCACAAAGAATGCGGTAACGCCACCAAAACCATTATGAATAAGATCTGTTAGATTGAAACGCATTGGTGGCGTTATCGCATTCTTTGTGGAGATGCATTTTTTATATTATTTCATTTAAAATGAAGATTGAAGATTTTTTACTTCTGTGCTGGATATGTACCTCTTTTCCTGGATTATTCACATACTGGACCGGGTCTTTGCATGAGAAGCCTTATGGGAAGTGCTGGCGTGATCCTCCTACCTGTAGGATAGTATGAGTTAATTTAAAATTCCCAAAACAAAGAATTTAAAAACAAAAAAATCTATATATCTGGTATTACTATAAAGATAACATAGTATAAACCAAAGAAAAACAACAAGGCAATTGCTTTCAATTTGCTCTTACCTAATTTTCTTTTTTTTTTAATGCTATTAAAAAAACTCTCATACAGCTACAACCTAAAAATAGAAGAAGAATTATGACTTTCAGTTTTATCTTTGACTTCAGTTACCATTATGAGGCGGAAAATGCTGCCGCTGTTGTTAATACCAACATTCGCTGTGCAATTCAGGAGTTAAAGGGAACCTGTCACCTCCTGTAGCGAAAAAAAAACTGTTAGCAATACCTTAATCTGGTGGCCAGGGTGACGCTAAAGAAGGTCTTCATAAGGAGAAGAGATTCCTGTAAATAGAAGAAATTGATCTTTTAATCATGCTCAGAACGCTGACTTGACTCGGCTTGAAGTCAAGGGGGCAGCGGCTAGTCAAGCAAACCACTCCCCCTGGTCAACTTGAATGACAGTTGCCGTTGGGCCGGGGATCGCGCAATTCTCGCGCATGCGCGGTGCGCAATTTCTCCCTGCGCGATCCCGGCCCCGGCTCTTCACTTCTGCTGCGCTTTTGTCCCTACAGCGCATGCGCCGCAGAAGCAAGCGAGCACGCGGGGACGGCGGGCGCCCAGCTGTTAATGTAACTTGTTCAGGCTTATAGAGGTTCCCTGACACCAGGATAGGTCATCAATATCAGATTGGTGGGGGTTGGTGGAGGTTACTTTAGAAAATTCTTTGGATTAATCATCTCTTCTATAAACCATTGATTGAGTTGCTGCTATAAAGTCTTTCAAGTAGCTTTAATATGAATACCTGAAGGCATGATATGTTGGTGTTATAACTGCTAGTCCTCTATTTCTAACCTTCCTGGTAAGCTACACACAGCTCAGGTTTTAAGAGTAAGGTGATGATCCCTTGATGGCCAGCTTTAGGCATGCTCAACTACCAGTATGACTGTGCAGTAATGATGGTGACCTCATTCAACCTTTCCGGAAGGTGACCACTGTGACATTGTAATGCTTATATATAAAAGAAAAAGAAATTAATTACCATTTTAGATATTAAAGATAATAGATATTATTGAAATCAGATTGAAAACTATATGAGATTAATAACTTGTTTATGTCATATGAATTCATGCAATGCATCATTAGTTCCAGAGTTCAATCTTGTGTGAGAAATGCTGAACTTCAAGTGCTGCCAGCAGACTGACTACAGCTAGGGTGCCAGTTACCAAAGTTTGCCTTAGATATATCATCTGTGGCCAAGAGTTTCAATTACACATTGTTTTCTGTAATATTACAGTACTTAATACAGCCGTTGGCTGCCTATAGCAGAGATGTAGTAATTCTGTAAGTAGGTTAGAAGTTACATTAGATGTGGAAGTTGTGTACCTTTTTGTGTCTATCAACGCCATGGTGGGTCAATGTAATAGCCTACTACTGCAATAACCTGGCAATACTGCCGCTTGTTAATATGATAGCCTGTCAATACTGATGCCTGGTAATTCATTAATATATCAATGTAGTAGCTACCTAATAAAATAGCTCCTGATAAGGTTACATGCACACAACCGTTTTTTCCGCTTCTGATGAACATTTGTTTCTATTCATTTCTATGGGTCCACAAAAATACAGGACATCCATGTGGCCATTCTGCAAAATATAGAACATGTCCTTTCTGTGGCCATTCTTGCAAATATAGAACATGTACTTTTCTTGTCCCAGTTCTAGGGATGGGAATGAAAAAACAGCAGCATGCACACGCATGGTATACGTATTCGAAGGATATGTGATTTGCAGACTGCAAAACGGCTACAATTGTGTTCATGTAGCCTAATGCAATAGTTTATGAATACATTGATCTGCTAATATAGTAGAACTATACTAGGTTGGTCAAAATAAATAAGGCTCACAAGAACATGCAGCTTACAGGCCTCTGTCACTTGGTTCCTGCTTATATTCTCCTTAAGATGGCCATACACATTAGATAAATGTCTGATGAACCCATCATTTTTGGTAGGACTGGTCAAACATCTAACGTGCATGGGGCTGTCCTTACTTTTCCACCATAGCAGATGTCAGAAGAAACGAAGGCTGAGCCAATCTGACAACAGCTTTCTAATGTATATGGCCAGCCTTAGATGTTCAGCCAAAGTTCATTCAGCAGATTGGCCATGTTGAATGTATTCGTCTGCTTGGGTTTCTGGCAGCGGATTATTCCCTTTCACCATTGAGAACACATACATGATCTGTAGAGCCAAGGTTAGGAATAATAGAACTCATCGAACAAGCATTTGGCTGACAGCTATGGAAGGTGTATAGCCACCTCTAGTCCACCCATCCTAATAACTTAAAGGGGTTGTCTCATCTTGCCTAATGGGGGCATATCGCTAGGATATGCCCCCATTGTCTTATAGGTGCGGGTCCCACCGTTGGGACCCGCACCTATATCGAGAACGGGGCCCCGCAAGGTGGTGGCTGGAGGACTCCGGTCCGGCCACCACCAAGCCGGCTCCCCATAGAAATGAATGGGAGTGCACCGCACTTGCGCGGCCACCGCTCCTATTCATTTCTATGGAGCCGACGGAAATAGCCGAGCCAGCGCTCGGCTATCTTCGCCGGCCACATTGAAAATGAATGGAGGCGGCTGCGCATGCGCAGTGCGCCACCGTTCGCTTTCGGGGCCCCATTCTCGATATAGGTGCGGGTCCCAGCGGTGGGACCCGCACCTATAAGACAATGGGGGCATATCCTAGCGATATGCCCCCATTAGGCAAGATGAGACAACCCCTTTAATGTTGTTTATACTGTTTCATGGATAGATATCTGTTGGTTCATACTTATATGACAGAAAATGATTTTTTCTTTTCATCTTCTAATCTCTAAAGTGAGTGTTATCAATGTACACTTTACCATAGGTAGGACATAGCCAAAGCATGCATAGCCATAGTAACTGCACCTGCAGATAAGGTTTGTACAAAAGCTACAGTAGATATACCACAAGATATATATTTGGCTTGTGGTTCATTCATTTATACAGGAACCACTTACGTTTGTCATTCACAGAATAGAGCAGAGGTGGCGGCATTACAGAGCCTGTGTGATAGGCAGAGGCTAGAGGACGAGACGTGTCCTGAAATGCTGGCCAAATTTATTTGTGTTCTCTGCAGTTGCACCTGATAAAGCATATTGTACTGGAGACATGAAGGTCTAAATATGATATGCAGGCTAATTTATATTTTGCCTGCCGTCTATTCCTGAGAATAACCTTGTTTGGCAGATTTATATACTGGGAACACAACCATTTATCTTTTGAGTAAAGGTTCTTTTACACAGGCCAACCACCAAGACAATTATCAGAAGCTAACCATTTGTTCCCGATAATTGTCTATCAGAGATCAGTGAATCATTCTAAACAAATTGGATTCAACCCAAATTTTGTAAAAATGTAAAAATTTGAGGTGGATCATAATTAGATTTTTTAGTGATTTGATACAGGTGAATTTTGGAGAGAGAAAGAAAGAATAATAATAAAAGGTGAGACATAAGAGAGAGAAAAAATATATGTCCCAGGAGACCTTAGAGTGTCAAATTTGTACAAATTTTCAGGCCAATTGGAACACCTTTCAATTTGGGTAGAATCGATTTGCCACCAGACCTGGTTCAGCCAAATCAAACCTGAATTTAATTTTGAGCAATTCGCAAATTAGCTGAGGTGACAGGTGTATTTACATGGTGTAATCCCCCCCTCTATATGGGAACCAGTGGCAAATAGTGGCAAATGATTATTTAATGCGCCACAGAAACAATTAAATTACCTAATGAATAAGCATTTGCTTGATAATCAGTTGGGAAGCCATGTTCCTAAAGGTCCTTTTACACGGGCCGATTATCGGCCGAAAAATCGTTCCTAGGAACGCTAGTGCCGATAATCGGCCCGTGTAAAAGTGGCCCTAATCAGCCGACGAACGAGCAAAACGCTCGTTCGTCGGCTGATTGGATCTTTTGGTTTCTACAAAAGATCCAATCTGTTGGGCGCACATCGGCCTGTGTAAAGAGGCGATGTGCGCCTGACAGTATGGAGCTTCCCGGCCGCACGAGTGATACAGCGATCACTCGTGCGGCCCGGCGCTCGATTCATCGGGCCGTGTAAAGGCTCCCTGCCCGAGCGCCGATATCGCTGATCGGCGCTCGGGCAGGGAGACACATCGGCCCGTCTAAAAGGGCCTTAAGAATGCTGCTTACTGATCATTGCCCCTATCATCAGCCTTTAAGGGATTGTCCCACAAAAATATTCTGTAGAGTTCAAACCAAAACTTGCATCTGAATACTTTTTTTTAACTGCATGTTCATAAAAATGTAGCATATTTTTTTATATAAGTTTACCTCTTTTTAAATCCCTCCATGTTGCAAACACAGGGGCTTGCGGAACAGTCCGTAAAAACAGAGTGGGATTACCACAACCGCTGGTGTCCAAGCATTTGCAAGTGACCAGCTGCTTTCAGTGAAGTAGAAGGACAGGAAGGAAGTGTACATGCTGACCACCGTGCACGCAGACACCACAATGGCAGTTAAGGAGAGGGGGGCTACTGCTGATAAGCACAAACTGGTCTGTGTGACAGACTATAATAAATTCATGGGAAGTGTAGACCTCTCGGAGCAGGCATTTCAACCCTATCTGGTGAAGCTAAAAAACAGGGTGTCATCGCCATCCTCGCCATACTCTTCTTCTTTGTGTGGTGCCAAATCGATTGGAAGAATTAGTATGCGCGCCATACTGCTTTCAAAATGATACCAAACAAATACAAGTTGGTTTCATGGAAAATACTTCACATCCCCCAAACAAGAGCCAGTTTATTAAAGAGACAGTCACTTATATAGTTGGTATGACATAGACAAAAATGGGTGTTACTTAAGCAGAGTGATTGGTTCTTTGACACAAGGGTGTAGTTCAGCAACTTCAACACTAAGTTCATTGGTTAATTTGAAAGAGGCAAATTAACATGTGTTAAAACAAAGAGTGTTCACGTGACTCAGATAGCTAATTAGCTGCCATCTAGTGGTCAAAGATGAGTAGTATAGGTTTTACACAATATATATAAAAACCTATCTCTCACATATGGCCTGGTATAAAAAGGTAGCAAAACCCTCGCTTTCTGTAGAATAAAAAAATAAATACATAAATAACAAAAAATATAAAGATCATGGGCATTACCGTGTCCGAAAACACCCGTACTATTAAAATTTAAAAAATATTTTTCCAATACATTTCCGATAAATGGCATAACTTACCCAAAAATGTAACAAAATGTTATAAAAAGTCACATACACTCCTAAATGATATCAATAAAAACCAGATTGTCCCGCAAAAAATGAGTCTCCAAACAGCTCAGTAGATATAACTATAAAAAAGTTATGGGGGTGTAAAAAAACATTCTTTTTCAAAGTTTAAATTTATTTTTACACTATTTAGACATAAAAAAAACCTATACATATGTGGTATTGTTGTAATCGTACTGAACCAGAGAATAAAGGGCACAGGTCAGTTTTGTTGCAAAGGGAACGCAGTGGGAACAAAACCTGTAAAGCAGAGTAAGAATTGTGTTTTTTTCCAATTCCACCCCATTTGAAATTTTTTCCCCGCTTCCCACTACACTGTATGTCAGCAGCAAAAAATGACACACCCCTGAGAAAGGACATGCCTCCTGAGCTGTAAACCTAAAGGAAATCTAGCAGAAGAACTGGAGCAATGAATGGAGAGATTGTGGAATCCAAGTGAGGTACAGGGCTAGGTCTAGTTTTGCTACAATGAGATTGTCATGCACTGTGATTTTCATTTTTTACATTAGTCAATCATGACATAACTTCTCCTAGTCACATAGCCTGAGCAGGCCATTTGTATTACAGTATCTGCAGCTAATCTGAACCTAGCAAAATCAATGCACTCTGAGTGACATTTGGCTTAGTAAAATTTGAGTGTCAGTGACCCCAGCTCGTAATAAAAAAAAAACATATTTACTGCATAAACAGATTTACTGCATAAAAAGATTTTTTAACAAGTAAAGAATAGTCAAATGGCTGTAAGAAGATTGCCTTCATAAACTATAATGTAAAGCAATTATAAAGAATCTTCTGCCGCAGTGTAATATGTCATAGGTGATGCTTATCACAAACCTGCTAAAGGTCTAGTGATTTCATGCACAGTATATTACAGCCTGGTAATCTCTGATCAAACATGCAGGGATGGTTATCTACGTTCATAAATGGTGCAATATGACTTTCTTGTTCTATAGTCATGTCTGCCAAATAGATCTACTATTGAATTACCTTTTTTGAATTACAGTTATTATGTTGTTTGCGTTGTTCGGTGACTAGACACTTTTCGCTGTGCAGTAAGCTAATAAGGAAATGCACATTGACAGTGTTGTAGAGACAACCTACAAGTAAAGATAGCTTTTGGCCAACAGCTATTCCTAGCAATCTCCCCATACACATGTAACGTATGCTTGGTTCAGCTTTCAGTGAGGACATAAATATAAGTTGCTGGCAGGGGCGGTCTGGCATTAGACCCTACAGAGAAATTTTCCAGTGGGCTGATGCTCAGGGACCACCTGAGCCCTCCTCATCATCGCCAGCTGGATACATAATGATCTCATGCTCTCAGTAGTAATTAATGCTAGGAGCATCAGGTACTCATACACATTGGCAGATGTCCTCCAAAATTCAGCTGTATTGCAGTCCTCAAGATCTGTAACGAGGGTGCCAGAATTTTGTGCTGCACTGTGATGTTTGGTTCTGCAGGGGAAGTATTTTGTGCAGCACTACGGTATTGCTGCTCCCATCTACTTGCGTTGTCCTTGCCTACTTGTGTTGCCCGCCATCTGTCAATTTGGACCCCCAGTATGGGACCTCTTTTAGGTTTTTAAGTTCCCAGTCAGCCCTTGGCAGGCAGACACCTCTGGCAACTGGTTACTCTCTCAAGAACAAAGGTTCAGTCATGATGATCAACACGTTGATCTTTCCCCCTCTTCACCTGACAAGCTTAGTGAATGTTAGCCAACCATTTCATATGCTGTATATTAGGTGGTCAGTCGGTTTCAGCACAATTTCGACCGGCTCGGCCAACTTTTGTATAATGTCTTAGCTGTTGAGTACACCTATTGTATATTTGGTATTCTATGGGGACCAGTTACGTAGCCTGCACTGTCCCTGCTCCGAAGCCAAAACAAAGCTTTTGCCCTTGTTCTGCTAACTGAAGTAGCAGGGCAGGCAGGAAATTGTCAGGGCCAGGCTAAATGTACAGTCCTGTCAATCTACTGGCAGGTGGGCACTTCTTAACTTGTGAGGACAATGCCCCAGAGGTGAAGTCTTGCTGATGAGATGAGTCAATTCTAGAGATGAGCGAATCATGCAAAATTTTATTTGCCGAACATTCGCCGAACTTTTCCTAAGATTCGTATATTCGACAAATAGATTCGTTGAATTTGCGTACAAAATATACGTAATTATATGGCTTTTAGCAAACATTCGTGCACTAATAACGAACGTTCAGGTTAAAAAGGTACGCAACCTCTTTGAACACGTACCCATGAACGTAAAATTGCTTACGAAAATGACGGGCTTTGCTGGAGAGGAATGGTGGAGCAGGAGGAACGCTCTGTCTGACCCCTGGCTACATATGGATACTGTATCAGCAGATGACAGCAGATCATCCGGCTGAGACTGAGATGAGCGTGCCATCCACTCCACTACCTCATCTACTTTCTCCTCCACTACAATTTTGCGCCTTGGTGGGTTAGCCTGGTGGAACAACGGCCAAGTATTGCGAATACCACTAGTAGATGCTCCGGCTACAGGTCCTTTGGCACTGCTGCCCTGTGCCACCTTCTCTTTTTTTTTAGAGCTCGAGGTCTGGCTGGAACTGGACCCCTTTTTCTTATCCATTCCAGACATTTTTCAATTCACTCTGTGGCCCTGCAGCTGGTCTTTGTCCCTGTATCTCCCTGTCTCTCCCTGTCTCTCTCTCTCTGCTTGATTAAATGCTAGCCCTGAACTGGCCCTGCAATTGCCCTGCAGTATCCCTGATATGTGTAATATGGATTCCCAGAGCTATTATATAAATTTTTCACAAAACAGGTCTCAGAACTTCACAGACAGTGCTTCTGCTCGTCTCAGCAGTCGCAGCAGAAGTGATGCGTCACTGGCTTACCGAGCCTGAGCCAATCAGAGCAAGTCCTGCCCACTAGGTCAGGTGACCGCTTTCTTCCCGGGCTTTTGTGCACGATAAATGAACTAACAGTAAAAGTTCGCTAATGAATTGAATTCGTACGCAACAGCGTACAGAGTAACTTATACATAGCAATAGCATATAATTTATAGGACAACTACGTAGCAAATGCGTACAAAGCCGAAGCGAATCACCTAATATTCAGATTCGCTTCGCAGATGAAAATTTCCAAGATTCGATAAGAATCAACGAATAGACGAATCGCTTCACTCATCTCTAGTTAATTCGTTAACATAGATTCTCTGATCTCTGCTCCAATTTCATACTGTGGCATAAAGTCTTTTTTCTGTTAGATTCTATATCAATCCATTAGAAAGGAAAATTGTGGCATGCTCGATTAAATGATTAGAGATGAGCAAAGTTTTCAAAAATTCAAGTCGCCTGCTTCGCCGAATTTTACCAAAAAATTAGCTTAGTGATAAATTACACACTTGCCTTTGTACTCCTCACTTGGTTGCTGCCGCACACGCTTGACACCATCTGAATCAAATAGGTTTATCTTAGTCTTATCAGACCACAGGATATGGTTCCAGTAATCCATGTCCTTAGTCTGCTTGTCTTCAGCAAATTGTTTGAGGGCTTTCTTGTCCATCATCTTCAGAAGAGTCTTCCTTCTGGGACTACAGCCATGCAGACCAATTTAATGAAAGGTGTGGAGTATGGTCTGAGCACTGACAGGGTGACCCCCCACCCTTTAACCTCTAGATCAATGCTGGCAGCACTCATATGTCTATTTTAGAAAGACAACCTCTGGATATGACTCTGAGCATGTGCACTCAACTTCTTTGGTTGACCATGGCAAGGCCTGTTCTGAGTGGACCCTGTCTTGTTAAATCGCTGTATGGTCTTGGCCACCGTGCTGCAGCTCAGTTTTCAGGGTGTTGGCATTGTTCTTATAGTCTTGGCCATCTTTATGTAGAGCAACAATTCTTTTTTTCAGATCCTCAGAGAGTTATTTGCCATGAGGTGCCATGTTGAACTTCCAGCATTCTGGTGACTAGAATTATTTTGAGGATACATCAAATTTACATTGTAATATAAGCTGTACACTGACTACTTTACATTGTATTAAAGTGTAATATCTTCAGTGTTATCCCATGAGAAGATATAATAAGATATTTACAAAAATGTGAGGGGTGTACTCACTTTCATGAGATACTATATATATATATATATATATATATATATATATATATACAGTCATGGCCAAAAGTTTTGAGAATTACACAAATATTATATTTTCACATGATCTGCTGCCCTCTGGTTTTTATGTGTGTTTGTCAGATGTTTTTATCACATACAGAAATATAATTGCAATCATATTATGAGTAACAAAAGCTTATATTGACAGTTAGAATGAGTTAATGCAGCAAGTCAATATTTGCAGTGTTGACCCTTCTTCTTCAGGACCTCTGCAATTCTCCCTGGCATGCTCTCAATCAACTTCTGGACCAAATCCTGACTGATAGCAGTCCATTCTTGCACAATCAATGCTTGCATTTTGTCAGAATTTGTAGGTTTTTGTTTGTCCACCCGTCTCTTGACGATTGACCACAAGTTCTCAATGGGATTAAGATCTGGGGAGTTTCCAGGCCATGGACCCAAAATATTTATGTTTTGTTCCCTGAGCCATTTAGTTATCACCTTTGCTTTATGGCAAGGTGCTCCATCATGCTGGAAAAGGCATTGTTGATCGCCAAACTGCTCTTGGACGGTTGGGAGAAGTTGCTCTCGGAGGACATTCTGGTACCATTCTTTATTCATGGCTGTGTTTTTAGGCAAGACTGTGAGAGAGCCGATTCCCTTGGCTGAGAAGCAACCTCACACATGAATGGTTTCAGGATGCTTTACAGTTGGCATGAGACAAGACTGGTGGTAGCGCTCACCTCGTCTTCTCCAAATAAGCTGTTTTCCAGATGTCCCAAACAATCGAAAAGGGGATTCATCAGAGAAAATGACTTTACCCCAGTCCTCAGCAGTCCACTCCCTGTACCTTTTGCAGAATATCAGTCTGTCCCTGATGTTTTTTCTGGAGAGAAGTGGCTTCTTTGCTGCCCTCCTTGAGACCAGGCCTTGCTCCAAGAGTCTCCGCCTCACAGTGGTTGCAGATGCACTCACACCTGCCTGCTGCCATTCCTGAGCAAGCTCTGCACTGCTGGTAGCCCGATCCCGCAGCTGAAACACTTTTAAGAGATGGTCCTGGCGCTTGCTGGTCTTTCTTGGGCGCCCTGGAGCCTTTTTGGCAACAATGGAACCTCTCTCCTTGAAGTTCTTGATGATGTGATAGATTGTTGACTGAGGTGCAATCTTTCTAGCTGCGATACTCTTCCCTGTTAGGCCATTTTTGTGCAGTGCAATGATGACTGCACGTGTTTATTTAGAGATAACCATGGTTAACAGAAGAGAAACAATGATGCCAAGCACCAGCCTCCTTTTAAAGTGTCCAGTGGTGTCATTCTTACTTAATCATGACAGATTGATCTCCAGCCCTGTCCTCATCAACACCCACACCTGTGTTAATGGAGCAATCACTGAAACGATGTTAGCTGGTCCTTTTAAGGCAGGGCTGCAATGATGTTGAAATGTGTTTTGGGGGATAAAGTTCATTTTCTAGGCAAATATTGACTTTGCAAGTAATTGCTGTTAAGCTGATCACTCTTTATAACATTCTGGAGTATATGCAAATTGCCATTATAAAAACTGAAGCAGTAGACTTTGTAAAAATTAATATTTGTATCATTCTCAAAACTTTTGGCCATGACGGTATACATATACACAAAAAGCAATTGCAGTGGCTAATAATGTATACTTTTTTCTTTTTCTCCAAATGCTTTTGGACCCAATACGAATTACATGATATGCAAAACCTGCAGTTAAACCATTGAGTGTATCCAATGTGCAGTTTCAGCAATAAAATGTAAAAATGTGCTTGTTACATTAGAATGAGAAAGTTTAAAAGTCCAAACTTCTTGAACTTTAAAGTTCCTTGCTTCTTTCTTTAGTGTCGTGAACAGTGCTTAGCTTAGCTATATCTTAAAGGGGTTATCCAAGACTTAACCCCAAACACCCGCCATCCCCACAATGCTCAGACCATGCCCGTCACTTGTGATGCAAGTGTAAGAGATGGCTATTCGCTGCAGTGGTCATGTGAGCCTGGAATCGGCGGATGTTGTTATCTGCATGTAGCAGAGATATGGAGACGGATGGCAAGGACCAGCTAAGTAAGGTCAGCACCGCATGGTCTCGGCACTGCATGGAGTTGTTAAGTTTTGGATAACCCCTTTAAATAGTTTATGACGTGACAAATGATATTCATGAGAGGCTTTAAAATTGGATAAAGGAATCGAGATATGAACCCCTTTAAATCGGAATGTAGAGGAGAAGCCATCAATTTGCTATTCGGCTATCCTTCATAATTCCAGCTTTAATGTCTCCACAGACAGCATGTACTTCTATGTATAGGTGTGAATGTATGCTGTTTAACTGCACTTTGACTTTTCATTGCCACATTCTTTTTTGTGGCCATAAATATTTTAGATTTATAAGCCAGGTAGTAATATTTTTTTTTTCACCTTTCACCTGAAATCTCAGGACCTAGTCGGATCGGAAAGGTATATTTTACATTATTCAGCAAAGATAGTTAAGAATGAGTTTCTGTGAATAACAGCTCCAGGGGATCTATTAGTTGCTGACAGTGCAGTTCACAAATGACTGTGTAATAAGTTATTTATTACTGGTACATGCGATATTCCCGCTTCTAAGAACTTCAGATGAATGGATTATTGGAACAATAGGTAAGCGTGATTTACAATAGGAGGTCCATTTACTGGTATTGTAAAATGGCAAATACTGCATTTTACAATTATTAAAAGTTACAATATATTATTATTAATATATTATTATAATATTATTAATAACTCTTGTCTCCACATATAGGTATTTTGATCAGGGTTACTGTGCATAAATGTCCTATAGATTTGTCATAAGTGTCTGTGATGGAAATAACCTTTAACCTTCTCCTCTTAAAGGGAACCTGTCCCCATGAAAATGCAGTACAATCTGCAGGCAGACTGATATTTATATACGTACATTTAATTCATTTTAATATCTACTCATTCTGAGCTTAGGAGTCACGTTGGTAGGTCTACTCAGCGACATCTCTACATGCATATAGGGCAGTGGTGGTGAACCTGTGGCATGGTATATGGTGGTGGTGAACCTGTGGCATGGTATATTTTTTTAGTCTGGAGATGTCATATGGCCTGGGAAGAGACTGTGGCGCTCATAAAGCACCACAGCCTCTTCATACAAAAAAATAAAAAAAAATAAAATGGAGGGGGGGCCCAAGTTCAGTAGACAGCCCTATCCTCAGGATAGGTCATCAGTATAAAACTCTTGTAAAACCTCTTTAAGGAAAAATGGGCTGCAGCAAATACAGGGCAATTGTTGAGGAAAACCTTCTTCAGTCTGCAAGAGATTTTAGACTGGGATGGAGGCTCACCTTCCTGCAGGACAATGACCCTAAACATACTACTAAACTAACTAAGGGCTCATGCACACGGCCATTGCCCGGCCGTGCTTCCGTGGTGTTTCTGGCCGTGCCTCCGCACCACAAAAAAGTAGTGCATGCCATGGGATCCGGATCGCGGACCCCATTCAAGTGTATGGGTCCGCGATCCGAATGCGGCGGCCCCACTGTCAGTGCCTGTGCATTGTGGACCGCAAATTGCGTCGTGTTTGTGTGCATCAGCCTTAACAGTGATTAAAATCTTGTATCTTGTAATAGCCTAGTTAAACCCCAAACCTTAATCCAATAAAGAATCTGTGACATAGTTTGTGTGAAGGAGTTGGAGCAGTTTCCCCTGGGAGAATGGGTAAAAATCCCAGTGTCTGGATGTGCTTAGCTAATACCCCAAAAGGATTTATATCTGTAATTGCAGCAAAGTTGGTTCCACACAGTATTGATCTTCAGAAGGTGAACACCAGGGGTGGATTGGCTATAGACCCTACAGGGAAATTTCCTGGTCGGCCGATGCTCCACCAAATTCCTCCTCTCTGACACTGACTGGGTACATAATGAGCTCTCAACAGTAATTAATAGAGATGAGCGAGTAGTGTTCGATCGAGCCGGTATTCGATCGAATACTACGCTATTCGGCATACTCGATTTCAATCGAGTATAACGGCGATGGCGCACTTAGAATTCGTTTCCCCTCCCACCTTCCCTGGCGCTCTTTTTCCACCAATCAACATGCAGGGGGGGTATGACAGGCCCGCGGAGCACGCTGGCAGCGCGAAAACAGCGTCTACATGGATTGGCTGGAAAAACCATGTGACCTCGAATATTAAAAACTCAGCTCTTCCTGCTCGTTCGCATATGCTGCGTGAACTTAGTCAGGGACAGAGGCTGGAGAAGGGACAGATAGGTTTTAGCTGTTGGACAGGCAGGAGCGTGATTAAAAGCCCTTATCAGGGCTACTATAGTGCAGTACAGTGATAGCTTTACTACAATATACAGTCTGCAGAGAACGGTTGCTGTATTCAGGGATAGCTGCTGGAGTAGGGACAGAGAGAGGCATTAGTGGTGTATTAGGTGCTCTGCTACATACAAAACTATATTTGGCACTACTGTTCTGCGTTCTTTTTGGCTGCAAAACCCTGTTATATACCTAGTGTGTATATGCACCATCTGATCTGGCAGTATACGGCTGTGAATTTTTTTTTTTTTTTTAAATACAGTTTATCTAGTGTTCTGGGTTTTGTGTGCCTGCAATACCCTTTTTGTATACAAGGTGTAAATACCCACCGTCTGACCTGTTAGTACACGGCTGTGTACCTAGAAATATAAAAAAAAGAAAAAAGCCTTTTCATTGGCACCTGTACTTTGCGTTCTCTTGCAAAATAATTGTATATACGTAGTGTTCATACACACCGTCTGATCTGTTTGTACACGGCTGTGTACCTAGAAATATATTAAAAAAAAAAGCCTTTTCATTGGCACCTGTACTTTGCGTTCTCTTGCAAAATAATTGTATATACGTAGTGTTCATACACACCGTCTGATCTGTTTGTACACGGCTGTGTACCTAGAAATATATTAAAAAAAAGCCTTTTCATTGGCACCTGTACTTTGCGTTCTCTTGCAAAATAATTGTATATACGTAGTGTTCATACACACCGTCTGATCTGTTTGTACACGGCTGTGTACCCAGAAATATATTTAAAAAAAAGCCTTTCCATTGGCACCTGTACTTTGCGTTCTCTTGCAAAATAATTGTATATACGTAGTGTTCATACACACCGTCTGATCTGTTTGTACACGGCTGTGTACCTAGAAATATATTTAAAAAAAAGCCTTTTCATTGGCACCTGTACTTTGCGTTCTCTTGCAAAATAATTGTATATACGTAGTGTTCATACACAACGTCTGATCTGTTTGTACACGGCTGTGTACCTAGAAATATAAAAAAAAAAAGCCTTTTCATTGGCACCTGTACTTTGCGTTCTCTTGCAAAATAATTGTATATACGTAGTGTTCATACACACCGTCTGATCTGTTTGTACACGGCTGTGTACCTAGAAATATATTTAAAAAAAAAGCCTTTTCATTGGCACCTGTACTTTGCGTTCTCTTTCAAAATAATTGTATATACGTAGTGTTCATACACACCGTCTGATCTGTTTGTACACGGCTGTGTACCTAGAAATATAAAAAAAAAAAGCCTTTTCATTGGCACCTGTACTTTGCGTTCTCTTGCAAAATAATTGTATATATGTAGTGTTCATACACACCGTCTGATCTGTTTGTACACGGCTGTGTACCTAGAAATATAAAAAAAAAAAGCCTTTTCATTGGCACCTGTACTTTGCGTTCTCTTGCAAAATAATTGTATATACGTAGTGTTCATACACACCGTCTGATCTGTTAGTACACGGCTGTGTACCTAGAAATATATTAAAAAAAAAGCCTTTTCATTGGCACCTGTACTTTGCGTTCTCTTGCAAAATAATTGTATATACGTAGTGTTCATACACACCGTCTGATCTGTTTGTACACGGCTGTGTACCTAGAAATATATAAAAAAAAAAAGCCTTTTCATTGGCACCTGTACTTTGCGTTCTCTTGCAAAATAATTGTATATACGTAGTGTTCATACACACCGTCTGATCTGTTTGTACACGGCTGTGTACCTAGAAATATATTTAAAAAAAAAGCCTTTTCATTGGCACCTGTACTTTGCGTTCTCTTGCAAAATAATTGTATATACGTAGTGTTCATACACACCGTCTGATCTGTTTGTACACGGCTGTGTACCTAGAAATATATTTAAAAAAAAAGCCTTTTCATTGGCACCTGTACTTTGCGTTCTCTTGCAAAATAATTGTATATACGTAGTGTTCATACACACCGTCTGATCTGTTTGTACACGGCTGTGTACCTAGAGATATATTTTAAAAAAAGCCTTTTCATTGGCACCTGTACTTTGCGTTCTCTTGCAAAATAATTGTATATACGTAGTGTTCATACACACCGTCTGATCTGTTTGTACACGGCTGTGTACCTAGAAATATATTTAAAAAAAAGCCTTTTCATTGGCACCTGTACTTTGCGTTCTCTTGCAAAATAATTGTATATACGTAGTGTTCATACACACCGTCTGATCTGTTTGTACACGGCTGTGTACCTAGAAATATATATAAAAAAAAAGCCTTTTCATTGGCACCTGTACTTTGCGTTCTCTTGCAAAATAATTGTATATACGTAGTGTTCATACACACCGTCTGATCTGTTTGTACACGGCTGTGTACCTAGAAATATATTTAAAAAAAAGCCTTTTCATTGGCACCTGTACTTTGCGTTCTCTTGCAAAATAATTGTATATATGTAGTGTTCATACACACCGTCTGATCTGTTTGTACACGGCTGTGTACCTAGAAATATATTAAAAAAAAGCCTTTTCATTGGCACCTGTACTTTGCGTTCTCTTGCAAAATAATTGTATATACGTAGTGTTCATACACACCGTCTGATCTGTTTGTACACGGCTGTGTACCTAGAAATATATAAAAAAAAAAGCCTTTTCATTGGCACCTGTACTTTGCGTTCTCTTGCAAAATAATTGTATATACGTAGTGTTCATACACACCGTCTGATCTGTTTGTACACGACTGTGTACCTAGAAATATATTTAAAAAAAAAGCCTTTTCATTGGCACCTGTACTTTGTGTTCTCTTGCAAAATAATTGTATATACGTAGTGTTCATACACACCGTCTGATCTGTTTGTACACGGCTGTGTACCTAGAAATATATTAAAAAAAAAGCCTTTTCATTGGCACCTGTACTTTGCGTTCTCTTGCAAAATAATTGTATATACGTAGTGTTCATACACACCGTCTGATCTGTTTGTACACGGCTGTGTACCTAGAAATATATTAAAAAAAAAGCCTTTTCATTGGCACCTGTACTTTGCGTTCTCTTGCAAAATAATTGTATATACGTAGTGTTCATACACACCGTCTGATCTGTTTGTACACGGCTGTGTACCTAGAAATATAAAAAAAAAAAAGCCTTTTCATTGGCACCTGTACTTTGCGTTCTCTTGCAAAATAATTGTATATACGTAGTGTTCATACACACCGTCTGATCTGTTTGTACACAGCTGTGTACCTAGAAATACATTAAAAAAAAAAGCCTTTTCATTGGCACCTGTACTTTGCGTTCTCTTGCAAAATAAATGTATATACGTAGTGTTCATACACACCGTCTGAACTGTTAGTACACGGCTGTGAAGGCAAAATATTGTAACCAAAAAAAAATAAAATGCGGAGGGGGGCTAGCAGAATCGGACGTGGACGAGGACGGGGGCGCGGAAATGCTGTTGGTGGCCTTGTTGAAGCCAGTGGGGATACAATGCGTGCTGGTGAGGGTCAGCCAGGATCCCACTCATCCAGAATCCCTGCCTTTATGGGACAGTTAAGCAGGGGGCGGGTTACACCGCTGTTGAGGCCTGAGCAGGTTGAACAGGTGGTGCAATGGATAGCCGATAGCGCTTCCACACAGTTGTCCACCAGCCAGTCATCCACACAGTCTCACTCTGACCCTCCTTCCTCCACACCTGGCCAACAGAGTCATCCCACCATTGACCCCTCCCAGGAGCTCTTTTCGGGTCCTTTTTCAGATGTGCCGGAAGAATCCCAGGAGCTAGCACAGGAATTTGTTTGTAGTGATGCCCAACCACTTGAGTATTCGCCATCTCCTGCTGATGTGGACCCTGAACCAGCATCTGTTATCATGAGCGATGATGATGATGATGATGAGACGCAGTTGCCATCAAGGGAGGCTGTTGGAATGTCCAGTGGGCAGGAGGAGGAGCAGAGTGAGGAAGTGGAAGAGGAGGTGGTGGATGACGAAATGACCGACCCCACTTGGCCAGGGGTGATGTCCAGCGGGGAAAGCAGTGGAGAGGTGGTGGTCTGCGCAGCACCGAAAAAGGCAGCAAGAGGCAGAGGGATGTCCAGAGGCAGAGGGATGTCCAGAGGCAGAGGGATGTCCACAGGCAGAGGGATGTCCACAGGCAGAGGACAGTCCAGACAGAGAAGTGAGGCCACAGCCAGCAGGGCCGAAGCTGTTCCCGGAAGCGGGCAGTCGCGCGAAGCTCCCCCATCGAGGCCTCGTACTTCTGTGGTGTGGAGATTTTTTAATGTTTGTGCGGATGACAAACTGAGCGCGGTTTGCACACTCTGCCACTCAAAACTGAGTAGGGGCTCTGAGAAGAGCAATCTGACCACCTCAGGCATGCGGCGTCACTTGGAAGTCAAGCACTGGGCTGAGTGGGAGAGAGCAAACGCAATACAACCTGCGCCCGGTCTTGCTGCCACTGCCTCTTCCCCTTTGTTGTGTGCTGCCACTGCGGTCCAGACCTCCAGCCAGGACACCTCCACATCTGCCTCTGCCTCGGCTACTTTGGGGCCTTCTCCTTCAGCCTCCCCTTTCCCCGCCTCTTCGCCTGCACCTTCACACTCCTCGTCCCAACAACTGTCCATCTCGCAGGCGTTCGACCGCAGGCGGAAGTACGCCTCGAGTCACCCCCAAGCCCAAGCCTTAAACTGCCACATCTCCAAACTGCTGGCCCTGGAGATGTTGCCGTTTAGGCTTGTGGAGACGCAGGCCTTCCGCGACCTGATGGCGGCTGCCGCACCTCGCTATTCCGTCCCCAGCCGCCACTACTTTTCCCGGAGTGCCGTCCCCGCCCTGCACCAGCACGTGTCGCGTAACATCAGGCGGGCCCTGAGGTACGCAGTCAGCGCAAAGGTCCACTTGACCACCGACTCGTGGACAAGCGCTTGCGGCCAGGGACGATACATCTCTTTGACGGCACACTGGGTGAATGTAGTGGAAGCGGGGACGGGGTCACAAACAGAGACGGCCTACCTACCACCCCCGCCCAAGATTGCCAGCACGGGTTCTGATAAACCCCCCTCCTCTTCCTCCTCCTTCTCTGCCTTAACATCGCCCTCAGCCGCTAGCTGGAAGCGTTGCAGCACTGGCGCGGGGAGACGTCAGCAGGCGGTGCTTAAGCTCATCAGCTTGGGCGACAGGAAGCACAGCGCCCCAGAGGTGAGGGACGCCATATTGCAGCAGACGGAGATGTGGCTGTCGCCGCTGCAGCTAGGACCAGGCATGGTCGTGTGCGATAACGGCCGTAACCTGGTGGCGGCTCTGGAGCTTGCCGAACTCAATCACGTACCATGCCTGGCCCACGTTTTTAATCTGGTAGTCCAAAAATTTCTAAAGACTTACCCCAACCTGGCAGAACTACTGATGAAAGTGCGGCGCTTGTGCGCTCACTTTCGGAAGTCAACTGTAGCTGCTGCTAGCTTAAAAAAACTCCAGCAACGCCTCCATTTGCCTGAACATCGGCTGTTGTGCGACCTGCCGACTCGCTGGAATTCCACCTATTCCATGTTGGCCAGGGTGTGTGAGCAGCAGAGAGCATTGATGGAGTACCAGATTATGAATCCACGCGTGCCTCCAACTCAGCTCCCTCAGTTTGCCAACCACAAGTGGCCATGGATGGCAGACATATGCGATGTACTGCGTATCTTTGAGGCGTCCACCAAGAAGGTCAGCAGCGAGGACGCTATAGTGAGCGTAACCATCCCGCTCCTATGCGTCCTTAAAGAAACGCTCATCGCAATAAGGGAGAACGCATTGCACGCAGAGGAGACGGGGGTAGGAGGAGACGCAACGGAGCTACACAGTCAGACCACACTTTTGTCTGCTTCTCGGTGGCAGTTGCAGGAGGAGGAGGAGGATGAGGAGGACGACGTGGAGGTGGCTGTGGAAGAGGAGGAGGATGCTGGCGGCGAGGGTAGCAGTCAGGCTGTGTGCGTCCCATTGGTTCAGCGCGGATGGGGCGGAGAGGAGGCGGAAGAGGAAGAGGAGGAAATGGCAAGTGATCCTTCTGGTGGGGGCAGTGACGTCATGCCTATTCAGAGTCTGGCACACATGGCTGACTTCATGCTGGGCTGCTTTTCCCGGGACACACGTGTTGTCCGGATAGTGGAGAACAAACTGTACTGGGGCTTCGCAATCCTGGACCCCCGGTATAAAGATAACGTCTCCTCTTTTATTCCGGTAGAGGAGAGGACGAATCGATTGCTGGAATACCAGAGGGAACTCGTGCAGAACATGATGGAGATTTTCCCACCCACCATCGCTGGCGGCAGAGAGGAGAGGGTCTCCCAGAGTCCCTCAACATCGATCAGGCCCACAGCCACCAGGGGAACACTCTCCAAGGTGTGGGACACGTTCATGGCACCCCCTCGTGCAACTTCCATCACTGCGGGGCCCGCTATCAGCAGGAGGGACAAGTATCGGCGGATGTTGCGGGAGTACCTGGAAGACCGTAACCCTGTCCTCCCCGATCCCTCGGCGTCCTACACTTACTGGGTCTCCAAGTTGGACACGTGGCTGGAACTGTCCCTGTACGCCTTGGAGGTGCTTGCCTGCCCTGCCGCCAGCGTGCTATCCGAAAGGGTGTTCAGCGCAGCCAGGGGCATTATAACCGATAAGCGCAGCCGCCTGTCAACCGACAGTGCCGACAGGCTGACGCTAATCAAAATGAACAGTAAGTGGATTGACCCGGACTTTGCTTCTCCAACAGTGGAAAGCAGCCAAAAGTGAAGTGCCATCTGTATGAAGTGCCATTTCCTCCTCCACCTCCTCCTCCTCCTCCTTAACCGCCGTAGAATTGCTCCGTAAATAAAAAAATTTATATATTTATGGCTCACCTCTTGGGCCTCCACAAAATTTTTAAGAGGTCTCACCTCTTGGGCCGCCACATAATTTTTAAGAGGTCTCACCTCTTGGGCCTCCACATAATTTTATCGAGGTCTCACCTCTTGGGCCTCCACATAATTTTATCGAGGTCTCACCTCTTGGGCCTCCACATAATTTTTAAGAGGTCTCACCTCTTGGGCCTCCACATAATTTTTAGAGGTCTCACCTCTTGGGCCTCCACATAATTTTTAAGAGGTCTCACCTCTTGGGCCTCCACATAATTTTTAAGAGGTCTCACCTCTTGGGCCTCCACATAATTTTATCGAGGTCTCACCTCTTGGGCCTCCACATAATTTTATCAAGGTCTCACCTCTTGGGCCTCCACATAATTTTTAAGAGGTCTCACCTCTTGGGCCTCCACATAATTTTTAAGACGTCTCACCTCTTGGGCCGCCACATAATTTTTAAGAGGTCTCACCTCTTGGGCCTCCACATAATTTTTAAGAGGTCTCACCTCTTGGACCTCCACATAATTTTTAAGAGCTCTCACCTCTTGGGCCTCCACATAATTTTTAAGAGCTCTCACCTCTTGGGCCTCCACATAATTTTATCGAGGTCTCACCTCTTGGGCCTCCACATAATTTTATCCAGATCTCACCTCTTGGGCCTCCACATAATTTTTAAGAGGTCTCACCTCTTGGGCCTCCACATAATTTTTAAGAGGTCTCACCTCTTGGGCCTCCACATAATTTTTAAGAGGTCTCACCTCTTTAGCCTCCACACAATTTTTAAGACGTCTCACCTCTTGGGCCTACAAACAATTTTTATTATGGCTCACCTCTTGGGCCTCCATATAATTTTTTCGAGGGCTCACCTCAAGCTAACTTTGCGCACTCATTAAAATATTTTCACAACAAGGACCTAAGAGCCCTCGATGGGAGAGCTTTGTGTGGGGGCCTGTTATAGGGAAGAGATGCGGCCCTGCGGGCTCTAGCCTGCCTTCTCCATGAGCCTCTGGCCAGCCCACGGCCTCTTCCTGCCTTTTGCGGTCCTACGCATCTCTCAACATCCCCACTGCTTTACCTGCTAGACATGACACTGGGCCAGGTCGGGTCACTGACATCTCAAGCGCCAACAATTTGGGCATTTTAAGGCTTCTGCATGTGTTTGAGTTGTTTTTACATTTTAAAGAAGACATGTCTGACCACATCTCACACACACACACAATGACAATTAGGGGTGGGGTCTATTTGCTTTCCCCTTTGCCTATGCCATCTGTGGTTGTCATAGGCAACGTGATTTTAAGGGGTGCAGAATTTTATCTTCTTTTTTGTCTAGTTTGGCTTGGGGTCCATGGCAATGTAGAGGAAAGAAGGTTTCCTTGTATGGTCTCACTTTACAGAGAGGTTACATTGTCTTTGGAGTGTATTGTTGAGAGGCTGTGATAGTGGCGTAATAGTGCGACTTGGGCGCGTTATATGCACCCAGACATGCTTCCCCTGCTGTCCTAGTTGCATTCCAGCAGTGTTGGCATCCTTTTCTGAGGTTTCAGGGTGGACTTGGTGACCTCCAAGTGGTCGAATTGAGATTTCCAAGTGGCGAGCATTTTTTTCCCATAGACTTTAATGGGATTCGATATTCGGTCGAATAGTCGAATTTCGCGGTCTATTCGAATCGAATTTCGAACTTTCGAATATTTCACTACTCGCTCATCTCTAGTAATTAACACTATGTGAATCAGGTACTCATGTACCTAGCCAGTGACTGCACATTCCCTCCTGAATTCAACTGCTGTGGCCTGCACTTCACCTCCTAGCTATTGATGGTTACCACAGAGAGTCAGCTTTTGGGGCACTGTCTACACTGTCTTATTTGGTTCTGCTGGGATGATATTTTGCACTATGATATTGCTGATCCCGCTTACTTGAGTTGCCCCGCTTTCTGGAGCCACTTTTTTTTTGTTCCAGGGCCACTTTAAGTTCCCAGTTTGCCCCTGGTGAACACATATGCACTTAAAAATCCATTTTAATTTCTGGTTGTAAAACAAAAAAACATGAAATATCAAGGGGCCGAATACTTCACAAGGAACTGTATAAGATTGTTCTCTCTTAAAGGGGTTGTCCTACGAAAAATATTATACAATTTTCAAACCAGCACCTGGATCTGAATACTTTTATAATTGCATGTAATTAAAAATCTTGTATAGCCACTAAGTTATTCAATAAAATGTATCAATATAGGGCCACCAGCTGTTTGTTTTTTTCTTATTTCTTTGACCTGCTCACTGAGATGGCCACACATGTTCAGTTTCCTGCCTCCTGAGCTGTGATAGGGAGAGCTGAGACACACCCCCTTAGCTGCAGCAGAGAAGACACATCCCCTTAAGCTGTCAGCTTGATATAAAGCTAGCAGAGCAATGAATGTGGAGATCTCTGGATCCATGTGAGGTACAGGGCTGGTTCTAGCTTTGTTAGAAAGAAAATGTCATGAACTATATGATATCTGACTTTCATCTTTTACATTATTCATGGGATAACCCCCTAAACTGTTTTATTTACTTAATTGTTTATATTCGTAAAATTACCAAGCACAAAATGACCTTTACTTCATAACAACTTATGAGAAAAAGAGAACGTCATTAATAACGTCGTAGACCTAAGACATGTTCTCATTAAACTTCCTTTTTTGTTGAGTTCATTTATCATTCACTTTAAGCAATATTAGATTTCAACATGAACATAAATGACTCAGCGAGGAATCTCAGTAGATATTGTTTATATACAGTAAGAACGATATATATATATATATATATATATATATATACACACATAAGAACGATAAAGCAACGTTAAAAAGACACAGATATAAATACATAGACCCTGATGTATCAACACTGGTGTAAAGTCAAACTGGCTTAGTTTCCCATAGCAACCAAATTCCACCTTTCATTTATCAGAGCTTCTTTGGAAATTGAAAGGTAGAATCTGATTGGTAGCTATGGGCAGTTTTGATAACTCAGAGCCATAATGTTCTGTTCACTACAGCCTCATTCACTCTTGTGTATTCAGGGTTTATGTTCTTTCCATATAGAATATTTTCTGAATACAGAGCCAAGGTTGTTCTATGACATTATCCATACATCTATATAATTCCAGCAGATATCTCATTCTCCACAATTCAATGGAGTCAAAAAATATGATCAATAATATGGATCCATACTTTATAGCTCCATGTTTATATCTGAAAGAAGGAGACACTGTCTAATCAGTGGTGACATTGCCAGGCTGAGTAGGAGACACAACCTTTAGACAGTGGGAATGGTAATACCCAGATATTAATTAATTCACACACTTCCAGGAGGGAAGGACTAAATTTATCTAAAATTTTATTTCATGGAGACTATAAGTATTCACTAAAACAGACATGCCAAGAGAGCTGACAGGTCCTGACACATCTGTCTCCGTACAGTATAAAAATGTATGGGCTCTGATGAGACAAAGCCATACGTGACTTTGTTGAATAACTTTGGTAGTCCCAGTCGGAATTAAAGCCGAGATAAGATTCAAGGTTTAAAGTGCTTTTCCACTTTAAAAATCAACTAAAGAGAAGAGGCGGAGCCTAGCTGCAGAGCCGGATGCACGTCTGTGTGTGAGCTCTGCAACGGGTCGGTGGAAACCGGGCAAAATACGATACTCATACAGATCATCATGGGCAAACCAGGGAAAGAAAAGGCCAAAGAGACCCCCAGTTCCCAAAAACTGAGTGTCCAAGCTGGCGGTATGGAGAAATATATGCGGAAAACAGAGCATACCGAAGCGCGGCAAGATCCCAAGATGGCGCCGAGCAGGACTCCCCGCGCTTCCAGAGAACGAGTTGAAGACTCAGAGGATGACAGGGAGAGTGACTCCGTTGAAGTTAGAGATCCTGAGGAGAGACCCGTGTCTAGATCCTTTATGAGGGAACTTTTACAGGAGGCCATTAATCCGCTTGTGCAGGAAATGAGAGATCTCAAGAGGGAGATGACGCAGCTGGGGGAGCGGGTTGAGTCATTGGAGTCTAACCAAGTAGCCATGTTGGAATTTGACTCTGCGGTCTCCAATAATCTGGATTCCACCCAGGCCCATATTAACACCTTGTACAGTCTTCTGGAAGACCAGGAGAATAGGAGCAGGCGCAACAACCTCCGCCTGAAAGGATTCCCTGAATCTATCTGGCCGGAGGCCATAATGGGAGCCCTTACAGACTTTTTCATGAAACTACTGGGGGATGAAGACGCCTCTGCCGTGGCTATGGACAGGGCGCATAGAGCGCTCCGCCCGATGCCTAAATCGGGTGAACCCCCCAGAGACATTGTTTGCCGCATGGTGCATTTCCCCGTTAAGGAAAAGATCCTGAAAGTGGCGCGAAACGCTGTTAAACTTTACTATGCAGATGCCGAGATCTCAATCTACCAGGATCTCTCTACAGCTACGCTCCAGAAGCGGAGAATGCTAAAACCTCTGTTGGCGGTTCTCCAGGAGAAAAAGCTCATCTACAGATGGCTGCATCCATTCGGACTCCTGATCTCTCTGCCGGACCGCAAGTTAACTATTCGGTCCCCAAACGATTTGGACAGAGTCTACGCTGCGCTTCACATTGAGGCCCTGCAGATCGAGGATTGGACTCCAGTTAGGAACATTGCATCTCTGCCCGAGACTCCACATGTGGAGCCCTGGTCTCCTGGACGTAGACAGAGGAATAAGAAGAAACAACGGCGTATATTCCCTCAGAGGTCACAGGACTCTCCTACCTGATTTACGGGACAGCCACCTCATCTACAGGAGCTAAGTCTCTGATTTATACTTGAATTCAGTCGCTCTTTGAGACACTGTAGTCGTTCTTCAAATTGGGACTATGACGGATCTCGAGCGTCTGATTGGTTTGATTTAGAATCTTAGATCGTATTTAATACTTTGGCTTAACTTACAGAGTTCCTTTATTGTACCAAATCTATGAAAGGTTCATTGCCTTTTTGGATGCCTGTTTTATATGCTGATTTTCTATGCTGATGTTATATCTTCCCTAACTATAGTCGATAATGTGTTCAGAGTTCCGACAGCCTGCAGGAATGGTATACTTTATATTTAATACTGGCTGACTGGAGAAGTCGAGCTGGGGTGTGCTTACCCCCAGGCCAGGGGCGAGAGACTTCTCATAGGGAAGAAATTCCTGGGGGTTGCCCGACCAGATTGCCCGGGGCCCTTAGACCTGTTGGTTTCTTGGTCTAGCTCCACCCGATGTTTTTCCCACCCCCACCCTTCAGTATACCTCATTCGGTATTTGGGCGGATAGTGTTTGATATCAAGATCCAGTATCTATTAGGCCCCAACCACTCCCCTTTTGATACTTACTTTTGTGTCTGTTTAGTACTGTTTTGGTTTTCCTTACCTCCTGTCTTTCCCTGTCGCCACTTCCTTGTCTTTAGCACATACGATATGATTAATACTAGCTGTGCGGTTGCGCTCCCGAGTGACCATGGCTACGCTCAAAGTTTGCACCTATAATGTTAAAGGGCTTAATGCCCCGTCTAAAAGGAGTCAAATTCTCCACATGCTTAGAAAAAAACACATTGACGTCTTAATGCTCCAGGAGACCCACTTTAAAACAGGGAAAATACCTAGGTTGGAGCACTCCGCATACAATCAATGGTTCCATAGCACGTCCTCGCTGTCACATTCCAAGGGAGCCAGTATTGCGATTCATAGGAAGCTGCCATTTGAGAAACGATCGATTCTATCTGACCCCTTGGGCAGATACATTTTTGTTAAAGGGGTGATAGGTTCGCAACTGTACACTTTGATAAATTGGTACGCTCCTAATGAACGTCAGGTACCCTGGTTGCTGACAGTAACAAAGCTCCTGCAAGACTTTGCTGAGGGGGTGATACTGGTGGGGGGAGACATTAATCTTGCTTTGGACCCTCATATTGACACGTCCTCCGGCAGGTCTGCTACTGCACGCAAGGCCCTACGCAAGATTAGGGCATCCTTGTTAGACTTAGGTCTGGCGGATGTATGGAGAATTTTCCATCCCCAGGACAAGGATTTTACCTTCTTTTCGCTGGCCCATAAGTCCTACCAAAGGTTGGACTACTTGTTTGTTCCTGTCCAGCTCCTCTCTAACTGTGTATCCTCATAGATAGGATCCATACTACTATCCGACCATGCCCCGGTATTCCTGGAAATTAGGGCCCCCCATATGGTACCTAGAGAATACAGGTGGCGTATCAACGAGACCTTACTATACAAGGAAGCGCATGTGAGAGATATAGAAAATGACCTGAAGGAATATTTCAGGATCAACTCCTCTCCCCATATGTCTCCGGGAATCATATGGGAAGCTCATAAGGCGGTAGTTAGGGGTAGGCTCATCTCCCTGGGAACCTTTGTGAAGCGAGAAAGGGGGAAGGCTATCCTGGCTCTGCACAGGGAGATAGAGGTACTAGAAATGAGACACAAACAATCTTTATCTGTAGAGGACATGGATTCACTGACCACCAAACGGTCGGAATTGAAAAATCTCCTAAATGTCCGATCAGCGAAGCTGTTTTTGTCTTCGCAGTTCCGATACTATGCACACGGAGACAAAGCTTCAAGATTCATGCTCTCTCAGATTAAGAAGCGGAAAGCATTGTCTTTCATACATTCTATTAGAATTAAATCTGACCGTCTGGTATATGCAACGAACCAGATTGCTGAAGCATTCACAGAGTACTATCAGCAGCTATACAACTTGAGACCCCTAGAGAGTGTAGAGACCAGAAACAAGAGAGCTGAGAGTATAGATCGTTGGTTGTCTACTTTACACCTACCTAAACTCTCTGCCACACAGTCGGGGGTGTTAGCCGACCCCTTCACTCTGGCGGAACTAAAGGCTGCAATGAAATCCACCCCCTTGCGCAGAAGCCCGGGACCAGACGGGCTCACTGCTGTCTATTACAAGACCTTCCAGGAGGTGTTATCTCCCCAGCTACTTGCTGTGTGTAATGACATTCTGCAGGGTGGCTCTCTACCCTCACAGATGTTGGCAGCGCAAATAACCATAATCCCAAAAGAGGGAAAAGACCCTAGTGCATGTCCCAGTTATAGGCCCATCTCGCTGCTAAACTGCGACCTGAAGCTGGTAGCGAAGATGTTAGCCATGAGACTTCAACCTCTGCTCCCTTCGATAATTCTGAGAGACCAGGTGGGATTTGTATCTGGACGGGAGGGGCGTATGAATGTAGCGCGTTTGATCCACATTATTCACCATGCACGCTCAGCCTCTAAGCCATTGGTCCTTCTCGGCACTGATGCCGAGAAGGCTTTTGACAGAATAGACTGGCTCTTTATGACCAGGGTTCTGAATCATGTAGAAGTACCTTCCCGATACATTGCTGCAGTGATGGCGATGTATGGTGCCCCCTCGGCCAGGGTTCTGGTAAATGATACTCTCTCCCCCTCTTTCGTTATAAGTAATGGCACGAGGCAGGGCTGCCCCCTGTCCCCGTTGCTTTTTGTACTCACTGTGGAACCCTTGTTGCAGGCGTTCAGATTGGAGAAGCATATAGAGGGAATCACGGTGGGGAATTGTCAACATCTGGTAGTGGCTTTTGCAGATGATCTACTGTTGATTCTATCTAACCCAGAATCTGCATTTCCAGCGATTGCGAAGGTCCTGGAGCGTTTTAGCAACTATTCTAACTTTAAGATCAACCTGTCTAAGTCACAGGTTTTGAATGTCACACTCCCGGGAGAGGTACAAAGCAGATTAGAAGGGTCTACCCCTTTTGTCTGGACCTCTGCATCTATTAAGTTTTTGGGCATAAATCTTACAGCGCGTCTAGAGGACCTCTATAAAGACAATTTTCTGCTGTTACCAAAGATTCTTAAGGAGACCATAGATTCCTGGGATGTGCCATTCATTTCATGGTTCGGTAGGAGGATGCTGATTAAAACTATCCTTCTCCCTAAAATGTTATATTATTTACAAGTTATCCCCATCTTCCTGCCACACACATATTTTATACAGATCCAGAGGCTGTTTAGTAGGTTTTTGTGGCGTAATGGGAAAGCTCGTCTCCCTGCAAATTTGCTTCATCAGCCTGTAAAAAAAGGGGGATTGGGCGTTCCGGACCTTTACCTATATTATAAGGCTATTCAAGGCCTGAGAGGATTGGAATGGTTACGGGATAATAAGGATAGACCAGATATTCATATTGAGCAAGCAATAAATGGTAGACCTCTAAGATCTCTCTTGTTGTCGACCTATGATGATCGGAGGGAATTGCCTGTATCAATGGACCCTCTTACTAGAGCTACAGCTCTGTGCTGGCAGTCATCCCTTTCCTCCCTCCTGCTGTCTCCCATCCTCTCTCCTCTTGTTCAGGTCCGGGATGTTTTATACAAAGCTCATTCTCACTTTATAACAACCTTATCGGTGGCACAGCGGACGAACCGCACTCCGGTAGTGGACCTCTACGGGGAAGGGGAAGATCCTCTTGAACTACAACATACAGTTGGTAGGGTTTCGGGTTTGACACCCTTTCAGTTGGCGCATCTCCTACAGTACATGAAAGACAGGACGGTGACCCCAGGTCAGGAGACACCGACAAGATTTGAAACCTTAGTGCTGATTAGGAACACTCCGAAGAGAGTTATCTCAGTCATATATGCGTCTCTGCTTGACAGAAATGCACCAGCCAAGTATAACTTTCTTAGCAAATGGGAGCAGGACTTGGAGATATCTTTCTCCTCCGCTGATGTAACATATGTACTGGCACATACACCTTGTGTGTCACGATGTGTCCGGTTGCAGGAGAACTACTACAAAGTGCTCACAAGGTGGTACTATACGCCGGATAGGATACACAAAATGTTTCCTACCTCAAGTAACTTGTGTTGGCGATGTGGTTCTCATGTGGGAATGTTTTACCATATCTGGTGGCTTTGCCCGGTTATTACTCTGTTCTGGGAAAATATAGCTAAGGCTCTATGTGAAGTTATAGGAAGGCAACTCAAGCTCACGCCTCAATGGGCCCTGCTAGACTTATGTACACAGGGGCCAATAGCCGCTGATCATAGGAGATTGATCTCGACCTTGTGTGCAGTAGCCAGAACTGTGGTTGCAAGCTATTGGAAGTCGGACAGGACACCTCCCTTAGCTGTTTGGCAGTCAAAATGTGATCAGGTGTATAGACTTGAACAAATAGCACATTGGACATCGAATTCACCTCATAAATTCCACAAAATATGGCATTACTGGTCTAAATATAGAGGTCATGCTCTGATAGGACATTAGTTGAGAACAAGTGTGGTCAGGTCACTCTTGGGCTCATGGTCCGAAGTTCAGGAGACTAAGGAAGTTGGCGACTTCCCTCCCCTTCCCCCCCCCTAATGTCAGTGCCATTATAAGCTTCCCTCCTTCCAACCTCCCCCTTTCCCTTTCCCCCCCTCTAAATACAAACTTTGGTTTGTATGTTTGTTTGTTTTTTAATAGGGTGTAGACCCTTTATACTTTTCCTCTCAGAGATGGTATACACGCAATACGATGGTGATGCTCATGTTTGTAACTTAATGCTTATTGGATTGACATTTACATTGGAACTTATATTTGTTACATTCGGATTGTATATCTACTTTCTTATTTAATAAAAACTTGTTGGAAATAAAAATCAACTAAAGAAGTTAGTTAACGAAGTCGCGTGTGACTTTGCAATTAATTGACTTCGGATCATCGGAGCCCATACATTTTAATACTATACGGAGAAGGATCTCTGTACAGTATTAATCAGAACTAATAGCTTTGGAGTACTTTTACTTATGCAAGCAATTGCTAGATTGTTTTTTGACACATTGTACTTCATGTTAGTGGTAAATTAGGTCGAATATGTTTTACCTTTCATTATCAAAACATTAAAAATTTACAGAATTTTTTTAAAAATAGTAGTTTTCTAAATTTGAATTTTTCAGCTTTTAGGAAAAATAGTAATATCTCACAAAGTACTTATTAACTAACAGTCATCACAATTCTACTTTATGTTGGCATTATTTTGTAAATTACATTTTATTTTTTAGGATGTTAGAAAGCTTAGAACACATTTTCAAGAAGATTTAAAAAAAACAACTTTTTTGAGGACGAATTTTGTTTTGAAGTGACTTTAATAAAAACCACCCATAAATGACCCTATTTTAGAAACTACATCCCTCAAATTATTCAAAACAGCTTTTAGAAACTTTGTGAACCCTTCAGGCTGCATTCAAGCAAAGTAAAGGTGACATTAAAACATTGTTTTGCAGATTTTCCATTTCAATCCATTTCCCTGTAATGCAGCAACGGTTAACAGCCAAACGGACCTCAATATTTATTATTCTGATTCTGCAGTTTTAGAGGGTAGATTTCACTTAATGATTTTCAGGTGCCATGTCGCATTGTGAAGAGACCCTGAGGTGCCCCTACAGTGGAAACTCCCAAAAAGGAATTTATTAAGGGGTGTAGTGAGTGCTTTAATCCAACAGGCATTTAGGAATTAGGAATTTAGAAACATTTGGCTGTTAAAATTAAAATTTCATTTCTTACAAAAAAATATTGCTTTAGCCCCAAATTTTTCATTTTTGCAAATTGTAATAGGAGAAAAACAACTCCCAGAATGCTTCATGCATATTTGCATGATGGGAGTTGTAGTTTCACAGCAGCTGGAACGCCGAAGATTGTTGATCCCTGCCCTATGTGGTCATAAACTGCTGTTGAGGCACACTGCAGGATTCAGAGGAAAAGGAACACCATTAGAGTTGAGCGAACGTGCTCGTAACGAGCACTGTAGTTCTTGGATCCCCTGCGCTCGCATGGCCGCAGACATCCGGATCCGTCCTCACCTGACTGTAAGTCAATGGGGGTGGATCCGTTTGGTATGACACACGAGTGTGTCATACCAAACGGATCCGTCCCCACTGACTTGCAGTCGGGTGCGGAGGACGGATCCGGATGGCTGCGGCCATGCAAGCGCAGGGGATCCGAGCAGTACAGTGCTCGTTACGAGCACGTTTGCTCAACTCTAAACACCATGTGTATTCAAAGCCTAGTTTGGTGATTTGTATAGCACTGGTTGACAACTGTGAAGGCTCCGCTGTGAAGAAACAAAAAACGCAAAGAAGTGATCCCATTTTAAAAACCATGCCTCTGGCAGAATTTACTAACGGGTGTAGTGAGCATTTTGACTCCACTTTTTTTTTGTAAAAATTTATTAAAATTGCAATTTTTCACAGATATGCAATTTCACTACCCAAAATGTTGTGCCTAGTATGTGTCATTGTGAAAATTCAGCCCTCTTATTATCATCCTGGTTTTAGAAACACCCTACATGTAGCTCTAATATTTTGCCTAAATGTATGAGAAGGCTCAGGAGTAAAAACCCACCATGCACATTTTGAGGGCCAGTGAAGTGACTTGTGCTGACAAATGTAGAGGCTCTGGGGTGAAATAATAAGTAGAAGCCCAAAGAAGTGACCCATTTTGGAAACTCCGCCCCCCAAGGTATTGAGGGTCGGAGTGTGAATTTTGATGCCACTAGTATTTTGCAGAAATGAATGTACAGTGCCTAAGTCATACCATCTTAGACTCACATCACACTTGAATTGATAAACAGGTTCTACAGGGTACATAAATTCCATAAATGCGAATGTAAGCTGTTGCAGGTGCACACGGCAGGGCCCAGAAGGGAAGAGGGGCCATTTGACTTTTGGAGGAAGGATTTTGCTGGAATGGTTTTTGGGTTCTACATTACATTTGTAGAGACTCTAAAGTACCCATATAGTGAAAACCTCCAATAAGTGATCCCATTTTGGAAACTATACCTCACAAGTTATTTATCAAGGGGTGCAGTGAGCATTTTGACACAATTGGTCTTGTGCAGAAATTAATGAGCAGGGAATAGTGCAAAATTGCAAGTTTTCCACAAATATAGAATTTCAGTGCCCAACATGCTGTGCAAAGCTTGAGCAATATGAGACACATCACACCCCTTAACCCTTTCCCGTCAATGTACATCGGAATTTAAAGTTAGCACCTGCTCACAAGCACAGCGGGCGCAATAGCTGCCAGGTGCCTGCTGTTTTTAACAATAGACACCGAAGGGTAATGTATGTGATATGATAACATTGATCACACAGGGAAGCCAGATGTTATGTGTGGCAGCCTTGGTCCTCCTCAATGATCCAAGGCTCGCGCAGCTAAGTTCCTATGAAGACCCTGGGAACATAGTGAAATTCTCATAGACTCCAATGCTAAAGCATTGGAGTATATGAGAGAAGCACTATAATGATTACTTGTTCAAGTTCTCTAGGGGAACTATTAAAAAGTTTGAACAAATGTAAAATATAAAAAATATAATAATGATGATAAAGATCAAAATCGCCAATTCACCATTTTTTCATCACTTAATCGTCCCCAAAAAATTGAATAAAAGTGATCAAACAATCGTACATCAAAATGGTATCAATAACTACAGATCATCCTGCAAATAAAGAGCCCTCACACAGCTCTGTACAGTACACTGTAATATGGCAGTGCAAAGAGAAAATTATTTTTTTTTTTCGCAAAGTTTTAATTTTTTTTTTCACTATTAATATGCAAGAAAAACTATATATATATATATATATATATATGTGGTATTGTTGTAATTGTACTGACATAGGAAACGATGTAAAAACAAAACCCATAAAACTGGCGTAATTGTTTTTTTCTTTATCCCACCCCATTTGAATTTTTTTCCCACTACATTGTATGCAACCATAAATGGTGCGATTAGAAAGTACAACTTGTCCTGTAAGAAACAAGCCCTCATAGGGTTATGTGAATAGAAAAATAAAAAAGTTATGGCTCTATGAAGGCTGGGAGTAAAAAATCAAAACCAAAATGGAAAGGGTTGTCTCACTTGTGCAAATGGCATTTATCATGTAGAGAAAGTTAATACAAGCCACTTACTAATGTATTGTGATTGTCCATATTGCTTCCTTTGCTGGCTGGATTCATTTTTCCATCACATTATACACTGCTTGCATCCAGGGTTTATGGACAACTTGAAACCCAGCAGTGGTGGCTGTGCTTGCATATTATAGAAAAAAAGCGCCAGCCTACATGCACAGGACAGTTAAAAATGGGGGTGTGACCTCCGTTTCAGTTTTGTCCATCACATGGCCATTTTTAGCACCAATGAAAGTCTGTGAGTATTCAGATGGCTGTTATTTCAACGGCCAGTGAATAGCTGCTGTCAAAAAATAGGACATGTCTTATTTTTGTCCATGTTCACGACCAGATGGATCCCATAGAAATCAATGGGACTGTTTTTAATGGCCATTTAGACAGGAGTGAACCCATCTAATGGTTGTTAAAACGGATACATTAGAACAATATGACATTTTAGATGTTAAGAAAAATTGTAAAAAATACTCACCTCATCCACTTGCATGTGCAGCGGCAGTCACTCCTCTCTTGATTGAAAATGACCTGCCGAAGGACCTGCACTTTTGATAGAAAATGACTCCTCGAAGGACCTGCGCTCAGCGTGATCATGTCACCATGTGTTCATGCTGGGAGCATGTGGTGACGTCATCACCCTGAGCACAGGTCCTTCTGCATGTCATTTTCAATCAAGAAAGGAGCCTCTGCGCATGCTATGGGCCACTATGGGAGACATTATTACAAATGGGGGCCACTATGAGGGCATTATTACTTTAGATTTTTTTTTAGTTTTGCTACTTTTACACAATAAAAGTATTTTTGAATTTTTGTATCACCATTTGAGAAATCCATATTTTTTTATTACTCTGGTGATAGTCTTGTGTGGCTCTTTTTTGTGGGATCAGTTGATGTTTTCATTGGTACCACTACCATTTACTAATTTTGGGTACATTAGACACCCAATTTGGGTACATTGGGTACATGTAACAAAAAAAATGGCTGTTCTGACATTATTTTTTTACAACGTTTAACTGATGGGTTACATCATGTGATATTTTTTATAGAGCAGGTCATTACATACATGGCAATACCAAATATGTCTACTTTTTTATTTTTTCAGTTTTACCCAATAAAAGAATTTTGAAAAAAAAATCATGTTTTCTGAGAGCCATATTTTTTTTACATTTTTCTGATTACGGTTTTCTTGAGGGGCTCATATTTTGTGTGTCATGAGGTGATGATTTCCTTGGTATCTTTTTGGTAGCTTGATATTATGTTTTTTGGAAGGCGAGATAACCGAAAAAATGGATTTTTATTTATTTTTTACGGCATTCACCTGATGCGATAGATAATGTGATATTTTTATAGAACCAGTCTTTACAACTTTTTGTAATACTTAGGTTCCATTCACACGTCCGTATTTGTGCACATCCTGGAAAACGGTCAGTTTTTTGCGGATCCGTTGTTTCGCAAAAAACTCAGTTTTTCCAGCACATCCGTTCCGTTTTTCCGTAAAAAACGGAAAGGATGTATCCATATGTCATCCGTTTTTTGCGGATCCATAAGGATGAATAACATCTGTACCTTTTATTTTTTTTTCTACCCTCCTGGAACAGAATCTGCAAACGCAGATGACATGCGGATGCCTTCCGCATGTCTTACGCATTTACGGACGTCCCATAGACTTGTACTGTGCTACGGACAGCAATTTCGGGATGAAAGTAGGGCATGCTGTTTTTTTATTGCGGACAATCAGAACGGAAACACGGATGTGGACAACACACGGAGTGATGTCCACATTTTTTCGGGAACCATTGAAATGAATGGATACACATACTATCCGCATTTTAGATCCGTTATTGCGGATCGGGTGCAGATAGGATGCGGAGCACAAATCAAGAAGTGTGAATGGGGCCTTAATATGTCTATTGTTTTCTTTTTTTGACAATAATAAATGGCTTGAACAAAGAGCTGTTTTTACACACTAAAACTAAAATATTTTATTTTTACACTTTGCAGCCCCCAGAAGACCTTTAGGGGCATTTAACATTACATTCTTTTTTAATTATTCCTGATTTGTCCTGTAACTTGGGCTGACACATTAGCCTTAGTTACAAGGGGAATACAGTCCTCAGAAACTATACAGAGCAGTACAACCCCACTGAAGAAGTGATCTGGGTCTACTAAGACCCAGTAGTTTGTGCAGACTCCTGGCCTCCAGCTGTCACATGACTGCTGGAAACCTGGAAGCGGCACACTTTTTCCTATAGTGTGCAAACACTGGACTGCAGGATGGTCATACACTCTGGATATGAGCAGTGTATAATGTGATGGGAAAATGAATCACGCAAAGGAGGCAATATAAGCAATCACAATACATTAGTAAGTGCCTTGTATTAACTTTCTCTACATGATAACTGCCATTTGCTGAAATAAAACAACCCCTTTAATCATGTCTCCCCTTACACGCCTCTTCTAAAGACTAAATAAATGTATTTTTTTATATTTCATCATAAATAAGACCCTCCATGCCCCTTATCAGTTTAGTTGCTCTTCTTC
The DNA here is from genome assembly GCA_900303285.1 of Rhinella marina. Taxonomy (NCBI): domain Eukaryota; kingdom Metazoa; phylum Chordata; class Amphibia; order Anura; family Bufonidae; genus Rhinella; species Rhinella marina. The sequence continues at coordinate 219,006 of ONZH01028864.1, forward strand.
GGGATGGGGTGATGCTGTATCATGTGGTTCAATAGAGCTGTGGTGCCTATGTTTGTTTTTGCCTGCCCACGTCTTATTTTGCTCTTGCACAGCTTGAGAATGCAATGCTTTTGTCTTCTGGCAGCGTGGAGAAAAAAAATGGGAGATTCTCACACAGCAGAGGTAGAGGTAGCTCTGGTATGTTTTGGGCCTAACCCACCCACAGAGTCAGCAGGACCACCAGATCCATAAGCAGTTCTTTGGGATGTATGTAGCCTCTGCACTTTATTGCTGCCGCCATCACCCTCCTTCTCTGATGTTGCCTCCTTCTCAGCCCCCTGATCTGGCTCCTCCGAGTCCTCACCCCCCTTTCACTTCTATCAGACTATGAGATATCATGGTGGGTTATTTGGTCCCCCTCCCCTGCTCCTCCCTGACTGCCACTGTTGCTGCCCCCAATGCCAATAGCACAGCTACGGGGGCCACTACTACCACCACCAACCCGGCTATGCCTGGGGTCTGTAGCCTCCTCCTGCACTGAAAGCCTTCTTTGGGGCTGCAAGGAGGAGGAGTAACACTGTGACCCCTGGCTCCATGGCACGGTGTCACACTCTGTAGTCACCTCCACATCATCCTGGAGTGAACCATATAATCCACAATCTCATCCTGCTTATCCTCAACTATAATGTTGCACCTTCCCGAAGCCAGTAGGGACAACAATGGCCTACTACTACTACCAATACTTCTGGCCGGGTAGATGTTGCTGCTACTACACACATTCTGGTTCTGGGTCTTTCGTTTGGAACCCTTCTATAGCCCAGACATTTTTGGGCCTCTCAAATAATGTTGTGCCCTACCCTGTGTATTGGTGTAGTATACATGTATACACGTATACTATACTATGCTGCTAGTTTGAATATAATCAATAACCCCAGGATATCCAGGATAGTTTCATTGTAAATTTTCTCCACAAAGTGTTTTTTTTAGTAAAATTCTGCCTTAATCTTAAAAATTTTCCCTTGGGTATATTTGCAAGCCATGGATCATAGTGGCAGCTTTCTCTCTATATATAGCTGTTCACATCAGTTTCTTTTCAAGAAGATTTTTGTACTTAATTTGCCATCTTCTTTGAACACAGTTAAGTCTAAAAAGTCTACTTTAGTTTCACTTGCTTCCCACACTAATTTAAATTCCCCAGTTGTGTGAATTAACTTCTTCTAGGAAGGAAACCAGACTATCCATAGGGCCTCTCCACAAAATCACACAGTCATCAATATGGTGTCACAATTGTACTAGGTTCGATGGTGGTACTGCATGCATGAATTCTGCTAAAATTACAATGAAACTATGCTGGATAAGGCTATTTTAGAAGTAGGAACTTTGGACAGAGGAAATATGCTTAAAGAAGAACTCCCACAAAGATTTTTATTCTCTGACCTGTTAGAAAGGTGCATGATATAATCTGTAGTGAATGTCATTTTCTTAGCAGAGGCTGAAATTGAGAGTTTCCACTCTCTACGTATTGTAGCTGTGTCATGTGACCAACTCCCTGACCTCTAACTGACCCAGGACAGCAAGCCAGTCACTTCTCTATTCATTCCTATGAGACTGAAAGTGAGGCTCCCATAGGAATGCATAGAAAATTAGACTTCCTGTCCACACATAAGGTGCTGTGTGAGTTGGTGGGTCTAATTTCTAGTCAAATGACACAGATAAAAAACTTCAAGATGATATAACTCAAAAATTCAGCTACTGGTAAGAAAATGACATTCACTACAGATTACATCATGTGCATTTCTAGCAGGACATGGAATAAAATTTTTTGCGGGAGTTCTTCTTTAATGATAAAAAAGAGAAGGAGGAGCTTGCAGTACAAAAAGATCAGGGAGTAATGTCCTTCTGTATGAATTCTTCAAGAGACATAGCATGGATGAAAAAGACACTTACAAAAAAGTGGCATGTTTTAAAATCGGGCCCGGTTCTGGTTCCAGTATTACCTCCCAAACCACGGGTCATTTTCAAACGTGCCAACACCATCAAAGATAAGGGACTAAAAACCCATAATGTTTCTGCACATTTCACTGAGAAACACAACAACAATTTGGAGGGCCTTAGGGCCTGGTGGATAGTGCAGTGTGAACTAGACTGGAGAGAAGGGGATATAAAAAGAATATCCCAAAAAGTATAGCACAGGGCATGGGCTTTTTTGTTTACAAACTTACCTTGCTAGGTGGAGGCTTCCGCCCAGCAGTGTCCCCGGTAACATCACTGGAACTAATGGGTGGCCTTTAGTGCTGCCCTAGCCGGGAATAGGCAGAAGGGTGTTCTTTCAATGAATGGTAGACTTGTGTAGACAGATACTATCATATATAGGTTGTGAAGTCTCACCTACATAGGCATGGCCATGTGGGCACCTAATGATGTATACAAAATTGCTGCCACATGTTAAAAAAAATGAATAGAAAAACTCTTACTGGTAAGGGTGTGTGCAACTTTATTGCTCTTGGTCATGTGGTAGCACTGCATGCAGCCCAAACAAAGTAATAAACCTTTGTGTTCATGAAGTTTGTATGGGTATTGGGTATCCATTTCTCTGAACCGTCATCTTCTCCGATGAACATATCTTTAAATTGTAACAAATCTTTTGTACAAGCAAGCAATCCATACACTCTCGCTAGCCTTAGAAGCTGCTGATTGATATTGCATAGTTATTTAATCTATGTACACCCAAATCCTTCTCTACAAATGACTCTCCCAGTGTTACTCGCCCTAGGACTATCTATATCAGGGGTACTGCACATGTACTATTTATTTTACATTGTGGTATTATTGATTGTGTAGTGGTTCTGTACACATGTCCCATACTGAAAAAGTTAGTGTAACATGTCCCTAACAATGTGATTAAGGACAGCGCGAGTACTTGAACGTCAAGGACACTAATGGTGGAGTCATTGTAATGTAGGGGGAACTGGAGCTCAACTGGGCAGAAAAGAAATCAGAGAGTTCAACAGGCTCTCATATGTACAAATGTCATCAATATAACTTTTCCAGATCATGGCATGCTGTTGAAACAGGGGGTCGGAATAGACAAATTTTTCCTCGAAATCACCCATATCACAGTTAGTACAGTATATGGTGTTGCCACATCGGAAACCAATGTAAAATATATCTTGAAACATAAATAGTTCTCAGTAAGTACCAGGTGGATGTGTAGTTTGTGCACTGCTGTGAGACTTTTATGGTGTATATTGGTTGTGTATAGACGTGTTCCACCAGACATCACCATATTATTTTCCCACATATACTCCAGAGAATTTCAGGAATATCATGTCCGGAGATTTACCAGAGGTTCGCCCCTTTACACATGTAGCTATCAGCCCGGAGATGTTCAGTGTCAGGCGCATTCTCACTACAGAGGAAATGTTTCAAATGCCTAGGCATGGGGCTGGTACTTTAGGCATGGCCTACTGTAATTTTGAGGAACACTCACTGCTGTCTGCACGCTTTCACTAAATCGGACAACACCTGGATTTAGTATTGGAGCAAGAAAAAGTCTGGAAGTCAAGGACAGATATTGCAGATGTTTGTATTCACACATACAGCTCCTCCAGTTAAACTCCAGAACATGATATTGCGGTTTTCACAAGAGCAGTCAGAATTTTCTTCATAAAAGATGACTGGTGGGGAAAGCACTGAGTTTAATTGAGGCTAAAATTAGTCCAGGTGTTTTTTCCAATTTCTTATTAAAAATGAACAGGATGTGAGTCCCATCCAGTAGGCATTTACTGATGATAGCTTGTATTTCATCAGCTAATTTGGAGATTGGTTTACAGAATATAGCTTGATATGCACACTGTACATTGGAATCCTGGAGTTCTTTTCTAATCTCTTCTACATAGTCAGACTTGATCATCACCACAAGGGTGCCCTCTTTGTCAGTTGGCTTGATAATTCATTCCTTGCCATTCAATAGCCTCCTAACAGTCACATTAACCTTGGAAACCCATCCCAAAAATGTAACTTTTTTATTGTAGAATCTTAATATGTGTATGCAGTAAATCTTGTTGGCCCACAACACAGGGGACACAATTGCATTTTAACGCCTTAGTGACATAATTAATTTTAGCCTTAAGTACCAATAATATTCCCATTCCCCACTTTGTTCTTCTAAATTCTTTTTTTATTTTGCAGGGTTAGTTGTAGTTTCTTAGGATACATTTTGCAGTACATATAGTCTAGTAGGTAACTTTTATTATTTTATTTTTAGGGGAAAGATAAAAAACAGCAATTTTAACATTTGTTTATGGAATTTATTTACAGCATTCAATGCGTGGTAAAAATTACATCATTTTATTATGTGGTTCACTAGATCTCACCTAAAAGTCTCTGTATTGATATTAACAAGAAATATAAAATTATCTCAATGGCCTGGGAATTTTCTAGTGGCCGAAAGTAACTTTTGGTTCTAAGACCGAATTCCTTAGAGCAGTGGTCCCCAACTTTTTTGTTCCAGGGGCCTGTTTCATGCAGGAGAGTTTTCCCTGTTTAGGCTCCCATGACTTACAGGTGATGTCTCTTCTGACTGGAGTCATTCTCTTTCCTTTTTTCTCAGTCCTGCACAGATCACTTTGATGACGTGTGCCTGTGACCCGGCGCAGGAGGTTGAGATGAAGTCATCGTAATTATCCTGCACCTTAGCACTGCCTAGAGGCCTTCTGCCAGAACCAGATGATCCACGGCCCAGTACTGGTCCATGGCCCAGAGGTTGGGGGGTTGGGGACCTCTGCTTTAGAGAAATCAGTGGTCTTCGGGCTTCATAGGGTCTTCTCTTCATGGTTTCTATAGGAATTCATGATATGGGAGAAAAGTACCCACAGGTGTAGTTAGATCGAGTTCCTATTGGAATGTGTCATACCTGTATGATTGACAAAATGACAGTCCTTTATTTAGTACTTGTATTTGGACTGGATTCAGGGTCTTAGGTAAAATGTTAATTGGCTCACATTCTCTCAGGGTTTCATCTGGAGAAAATCAAGAAAAACAATAAACTGAGATAATATATCTTCTGTTTCTTTTTGTTTGAATGAGAATATAGAAACCGACATCAGGGATGGGTGTAGTGTTTATCAAAATAGAAAGTCTGTAAAGAATTGGTTTTATGGTACCATCATCTAAGTATACAGGTTCCTACCCAGTCAAATAATCTGTAAAGATACAATGCACTTCGGGAAATCATACTATCAAACTACTACCAATACAGTATAAATGTTTGAGTGTTTCTATATGACATACAGTTATGCAGCATTTATATACATTTTGAGTTTAACTATTTTAGGGTAGGTTCATAAAAAGTCATCTTGCCACCAGTTCTGTGTTGTTGCCAATGGCATACAGTGGCATACAAATGTTAGGGCACCCCTGGTCAATGCTACTGTGAACAGTTAAGCAAGCTGAAGAGGAAATGATCTCCAAAAGGCATAGAGTTAAAGATGAAATACACTTGTCAACATTTTAACCCTTAGAGGACCCTGAGATTTTCCATTTTTGCGTTTTCATTTTTCACTCCCTGCCTTCCCATAGTCCTCTTTTTTATTTTTCCATTCACATAGCCTTATGAGGGCTTATTTTTTGTGGGACAAGTTGTACTTTCTAATGGCACCATTTACGGTTGCATACCATGTCGTGGGAAGTGGAAAAAAAATTCTAAAAGGGGTAGAATTGGGAAAAAATGCAATTCTGACAAAGGTTTTTATTTTTTTTACACCGTACACTATGCGGTAAGATTGACCTGTTATATTCATTCTCCAGGTCAGTACAGTTACAACAATACCACACTTGTATAATTTTTCTTGTGTTTTAATACTGAAAAAAAAATTACAACCTCTGAGAAAATTTTTTTTAATTTTAGCACCATATTCTGACCCCTATAACTTTTTCGTAGTAATGTGTACAGGGCTGTGTAAGGGCTCATTTTTTGAGGGACTATTTATACTTTCCAGTGATAATTTAAAGTGTGTGCAACGTTTTGATCACTTTTTATTAAAAATTATTGGGGAGTTATTCTGTTATGCCATTTACCTATACCATTAATATTATTATATTTTAATTGTATGGGCATTTTCGAACGTGGTGATGCCCATGATGATTATTTTTTTTATTGGTTAAATATTTTTATTTTAAGAAAGGAGGGTTGATTTGAACTTTTATATTTTTTAATTTTTTTTTATATTTGTAAAAACTTGAAAAGCAGATGGCTTCTACAAATGGATAATAATCCTCACACACCTCAAACATCCACAACAGACTACCTCAAAAGGCACAAGCTGAATGTTTTACCATGGCCCTCACAGTCCCCTGATTTGAACATCATTGAAAATCCATGGATAGAATTCAAAAGAATCTCACAGAACTGGAGGACTTTTGCAAGGAGGAATGGATAAAAATCCCTCAAACAAGAATTGAAAGATTCTTAGCTGGCTACAAAAAGCATTTACAAGCTGTGATACTTGCAAAAGGGGGTGCTACTAGGTATTAACCATGCAGGGTGCCCAAAGTTTTGCTTCGGGCCCTTTTTCTTTATTTTGAAAATGTAAAAGATGAAAAAAAAAATAAAAATGTTTTTGCATAAAATACAAAGGGAATGTGTCATCTTTAACTTTATGTCTTTTTAAAATAATTACATCTTCAACTTGTTTAACTGTTCACAGTAACAGTAATTTGACCAGGGGTGGCCAAACTTTTTCATGTCACTGTAGTTTTAGTAGACCTGAGCCAGATGAATGAATTTGGAAAAAATTAGTAGTATTAGGCCTCTTTTAAACAAGCGTGACGGATTAGGTCTCGATGCATTCAGGGTGCGTCCAGTGAAACTCGCACCATTTTGTAAGGAAGTTTAATCAGTTTTGTCTGCGATTGCGGTCAGTTCTTTCCGTGCGGGTGCACTGCGTTTTGTTGCGTTTTTCACGCCCGTGATAAAAAACTGAAGGTTTACAAACAACATCTCTTAGCAACCATCAGTGAAAAACGCATTGCATCCGCACTTGCTTCAGGATGCAATGCGTTTTTCACTGAAGCCCCATTCACTTCTATGGGGCCAGGGCTGCGTGAAAAACGCAGAATATAGAACATGCTGCGCTTTTCACGCAATGCAGAACTAATGCTTGAAAAAACGCTCATGTACACAGACCCATTGAAATGAATGGGTCAGGATTCAGTGCGGGTGCTATGCGTTCACGTCACTGTCACGAACGTGCCTGCATCAGGTTGCAGGCGATCGGCTAGACATTTTAAAAAGTGACATAATTTGACATGTTTTCCTCTTGGTTTGGTTGCTGTTTACCACACCCCTTTCCCTCAGCTATTGCGGGTGTGGTGATTGTCTTTCCCCTATTTATCCCTTCCTCTCCCAGTATCCCTTGCGGTTTGACATTGTTGTGTGTGGTGTTGTTCTCGGCTGAGATCCGGTTCCTGCAATATCTGCATTAAGATAAGTGTCATTTTCCCTTTTGTGTTTATCCTACTTTTCCCTGTTGTGGTTTTGCCTTCTGGAGTCTCCTGTTCGTCCGTCCTTTTGGAGGAACGGGTTGACTCCCTCCCCTGTGGCAGGATTCTCTAGGGTCAGGTGTTATTAGGTTCCTGTGTATGAACTCTCCTACAACTAAGGCCTGTTCATACTGGTCAGGGCCTTGTTTCAGGGTTTCCTGCAGGAGGTGACCGTTTTCCTTGTTTGGTCCTTTTCCCTTCCCTCTTACGGTTGGTGTGGCTATACCCTCCACACCAGAGCGTGACAGTCACGCATTGCACCTGCGTGGAAAACTCGCTCGTGTGAAAGAGGCCTTAACCTGCAAAAGATATCAGAGTAGCGCAGTTTTTACAAAGAACCCTTGCTGTCCAAGCTTTACAGAAATAATAAACATGCACATATTTTGTACTGGATACACGTGAATTTTCAGTTAGTATGACAGCCCTTTCCTACAGCATATTGTTTCATAACATCCTACTATGCTGTGTGTACATCCTAGTCAGTGTGTGGTCTGTCCACAAAACAATAGTATTCCCGTCAAAAAAGGCAATCTTACTATTCTCAACATGTTGATATTATGGTTGTGTGTACCGTATATGTGAAAAAAGGGAAAAAAACTATGCATAGTTGAATCGTGTACTTTCCCTAATGATACTTTTTCATTGTTTCAGAAAGATTCTTGTGTAATGTATACTTTTCCTTTCAGCATGTTCAAAAGTAACATGATTTCCAGGAATTGTAATGTCCTGCAATTTGGCATTTAATGTAGTGAGGTAAATTCTTATTAGATGTTATCAACAAAGATAAGAACCAAGAACGTTTCTTAAATGTTTCTTGAAATTCCTCAAAGAGTAGCTAAACCTTGTTAAAGGGTTATTCCCATCTTAGACAATGGGGGCATATCGCTAGGATATGCCCCCATTGTCTTAGAGGTGCGGGGACCCGCACCTATATTGAGAACGAAGCGGGGGAGCTCTGCCCCCCCGCTGCGCTAATAGAAACGAATGTGAGCGCGCCGCGCATGCTGGCTCAGAGCTCCCCCGCTTCGTTCTCAATATAGGTGTGGGTCCCAGCAGTGGGACCCTCACCTATAAGACAATGGGGGCATATCCTAGCGATATTCCCCCATTGTCTAAGATGGGAATATCCCTTTAAATATATGAAGGGGCAGAAGCACTGTTTTCCAGTGTGTGGGGTACACATCCACCGAAAGTGAATGAAATCTGTACTCCACACCAGGTCTACCACCAGGAATTTCAGAGCCTTGTACAGGCAAAACATGTGGCCCCCTCCCTTCAGCCTTTCTCACATTCATAGCTATAACAACCAAAACTTTTTTTTTTCATCAGTCATTTTTGCCATACACATTAGTAAGACTTTAATTTAAGTCAACTTTAGCTAGCATATTGTTGACCACTCTCTGTCTTGTGATTTGGTAATGTATTGACCTCCTGGCTTTTGACCATTTCTGTACGACCATTCTGTGTGTGTGTGTTGGCTTACAATAGTGTAAACAGGTCCCTGCAGTTTTTACTGCGGGTGCTTGGTTTGGTTCCGTGTACTTACCAGCTTAGGGTCGGTCGACCAGTTGTAGACTTGCTGTTTAGGGCTTGCTCTGCAAGTAGGCAGGGACAGCAGGTTGGGTGCAAGTTAGGGCTCACTGTGTGAGTTCATTTCCCTGCCTACAGTCATGACAAGTTGTGTGTCTTATCCTCAAAAAATAGATGAAGGGTAGGTTCACACGAAACTGATTAGCTGCAAAATTTCTGCTGCATAACATCTGCAGCATTTCTGCTTGCAAATGCACCAAATAGTGTATTTTTGTTACTAATTTTGTTGCTTAAAGGCTGCTGATTAGACACAGATTTCATTCAGCTGCTGACTTTTCTGCCCTGTGTGAATAATTGCTAAAACGTTCATTCACCTTGCCAGTACGGTAAAATGCTGCAGATTTGCTGCACAAAAATCCGAGAAGACAAATCTTGACCCTAGCTCATGCAATCACATGTGGATATAGCCAAAAATTGTCTGTGAGTTCTTTGTCTTCACAAAATTTATAAATTGGTCTTGTCTTCCAAAAAAATCCATTTACTTCAGTATGCTTCCATATACGAAACCATCGCCACCTGCAAGCTCTACTGCCTAATTGAACAAAAACATTGTCTTGTCTTCCTTTATATCGCCAGAATAGCCATATGTGCTTTGTATTCTCACATGGTGGCGAACATGGGACCCTCCTAGTAAATATTACTGTGTGGAATGGCATTGCCATCCATGGAGACGTGGAGCAGCTGTTGCAGCCAGGGACAATTCTTGCTTTTCATGGCCCACTTGGTCAATGTTTTGCGTGCCAGCAGCAATGCAGCACCACAGAAGTTAGGACAGGTCCTATTTACATCCTGTTTGTATCAGTCTGATTTCCACACCAGACACTTGCGTTGCCATGTTGTCTTAGAACTAATGATGATGTGTGGGCGAGAAAAAACACACAGTGAACCAGTTGCTAATTCGCATCAAGCAACAAATTTACAGCTGGAGGTGTACCCATCAACTACAATAAGCCACTGCTTTTTCCAATACTACCTTTTGCGTGTACATAAACATGGGCAGCCATCTTCCCCATTAAGGCATAGTTTTTGGACAGCTTGTTTTTTCTGATAACATCATGTTCTCTAAATAAGGGACAATTTTAGAAACATTTTTTTGAAAAAGGATAATGAATATGACGGTGCAGGTTGGCCATGTAGCATATCAGAGAAGACCAAAATTTTCTCAGAAATTGATTGCCGCAATCAGATTTGCAATATCTCATGGGGTTCAAAAGTTATCAATACTGAAAGTTGCAACAACAGCTGGGAACGTTCCCTGTGACTCACAGCTAGTTGATGTGTTCAAAGTGTTGTCCGTGGTGCTAAATAAAGAACTTTGAACTTTGAAGTATTAAACTTTGTGTTGATTTGAGAGAAAATTCCGGTCTTCTTTGATATGCTACAAGACCCCCTTCCCATTGGAAACATGATCCATGGTGGCTTTCAAGGTGGCGCCCATGTGCTGACCATAGCATTAAAGATAGCCCCTCTCAGCCATTACTTGCTGGGATATTCAGATATTTTATTTTCTCTTGTGTTCTTGAAATAAAATGGTGTCCTGAGACTTTTGACTCCCTGTACCCTGACTTTTGACTTAATGTACCCTGTACATTATATTTACCTAACAAGTAAGATGGAACTGTAAAAGTGTGGGCCCCATGTACGGTTCTACAGAAGGAACAAGATGGGTAATTTTTGATGGTTTATTTTTATTTGCATTTTCGGATTTATTCCATATACAGTGGAGGAAATAAGTATTTGATCCCCCACTGACTTTAAAAGATTTAATACTAAAAAATAAATGAAACGTCTCATAATTTTATGCCAGCTTTATTTTAACAGTGGCACATAGAATATCAAAAGAAAAACGGAGAAAATTACATGAAATGAGAAATAAAAAATAATTTTCATTTCTTTGAGGGAAATAAGTATTTGATCCCCTAGTAAAACCATGACTAATGTTGGCTCCCACAGACCACTGACACATCCTAATCACAGTGAAGTTGTTACCTGGATGAGAGACACCTGTCCCAAATTGTCACCTGTATAAAAGGCCACCTGCCAGCAGTCTCAGTGACACTCCAACATCTCCACCATGGGCAAGACTAAAGAGCTGTCTAAAGATGTCAGGGACAAAATTGTTGACCTACACAAGGCTGGAATGGGCTACAAAACCATAAGTAAGAAGCTGGATGAGAAGGTGACAACTGTTGGTGCAATTATTCGGAAGTGGAAGAAGTACAACATTACTGTCAATCGACCCAGGCCTGAAGCTCCATGCAAGATATCACCTCGTGGAGTCTCATTGATCATGAGAAAGGCTAAAAATCAGCCAAGAACTACACGGGAGGAGCTGAGTAATGATCTCAAGGCAGCTGGGACCACAGTCTCCAAAAAAACCATTGGTAATACACTGAGACGTAATGGTTTAAAATCCTGCAGTGAACGCAAGGTTCCTCTGCTCAAGAAGGCTCACGTCCAGGCCCGCCTCAAGTTTGCCAATGAACATATTAATGACTCCGAGAGAGACTGGGAGAAGGTGCTGTGGTCAGATGACCAAAATTGAGTTCTTTGGCCTCAACTCAACTCGACGTGTTTGGAGGAAGAAAAATACAGAATATGACCCTAAGAATACCATCCCCACCGTCAAGCATGGTGGTGTAAGTATTATGTTTTGGGGGTGTTTTTCTTCTAAGGGCACAGGCCAACTTCACCGCATTGACGGGAAGATGAACAGGGCCATGTATCGCAAAATCCTGGGTGATAACCTCCTTGCCTCCGCCAGGGCACTGAAAATGGGTCGTGGATGGGTCTTTCAGCACGACAACAACCCAAAACATACAGCCAAGGAAACAAAGGAGTGGCTCCATAAGAAGCATATCAAGGTCATGGAATGGCCTAGCCAGTCTCCTGACCACAATCTCATCGAAAATCTATGGAGAGAGCTGAAGCTTCGCGTTTCCAAATGCATGCCTAAAAACCTTAAGGATATGGAGATGATTTGCAGAGAGGAGTGGGCCAAAATTACTCCTGAAGTGTGTGCAAACCTTATAAAAAACTATAAGAAACGTCTGACTGCTGTGCTTGCCAACAAGGGTTTTGCCGCCAAGTATTAAATGATGTTTTCCTAGGGGATCAAATACTTATTTCCCTCAAAAAAATGAAAATTATTTTTTATTTCTCATTTCATGTAATTTTCTCAGTTTTTCTTTTGATATTCTATGTGGCACTGTTAAAATAAAGCTGGCATAAAATTATGAGACATTTCATTCATTTTTTAGTATTAAAACTTTTAAAGTCAGTGGGGGATCAAATACTTATTTCCTCCACTGTATATATTTGAATACGCATATTTGAAATATATTTAGTTTTATATATTAAATACTATTTTATCTTCAATCACTGAAGCTGGTCTTATGTTGGTTAAAAGTGCATGTAATGAGCTAGAGAGTAGTAGCTGAGCATACCTGTTATTGTAGCCATAGTCCTAGGGTGTGGTGAGCATATCTATCCAATTTATTTATACAAATATTTTTATGTCTATTTTAGGAGTAAAAATAGTTGCAAGTCCCATTTTTGCAACTATTTAGGAGTAGCGAGGGTGTGATGGGGGCTGGACCTCCGGCCCCGACACATTTAATATCTTTTACGCCTGAAAACAGGTATAAAAGGAGTAAAAACTACTCCAGCAGCACAGACTGCTGGAGGTGCACCCAATTCATAAATTAGGCTAATCCCCTGGCAGTGCAGAGGAAGAACAAAGATCAGTCTAAAATTCTGGTCTTTGTAAATAACACCCAATATGTTACCTGCTAAAATCTATGTGTTTAGAGCCGCACTTGGTTTTGGCTCAAAATCACTGATGGAAATCACTGACCAAAATATTGACGTCTGAATGAGGCATTAGGGATGGTAATTGTCCCTGTTAAATCCCCAGTAGGGGGAGCTGTGCGGCCCTGTAACACCGAGCCATCCGAATACTATAACAGGGTAATCTAGGGCATTGCTTTCCCCTTAGTGCTACCACACAGTACTAATGCTCATGTTGCGTCCCCTCACAGTAGTAATATCCACATTGTACCCTATCACAGTAATATTGCCCACATTATGCCCCCCTCACAGTAGTAATGGCCACATTATGTCCCCTCACAGTAGTTATGACCACATTGTACCCCCCTCACAGTAGTAATACCCACATTGTGCCCTATCACAGTAATAATTACCACATTGTGCCCCTTCACAGTAATACTGACCACATTGTGCCTTCTTCATAGTAGTTATGGCCACATTATGCCCCTCGCAGTAGTAATGCCCACATTACATCCCCTTACAATAGTAATGCCCACATTGCGCCCCTCAAAGTTGTACTGCCCACATGATGCCCCCTCCCAGTAGTTTTGCCCACATTATGCCCCTCACAGTAATTATGCCAACAATTTGCCCCCTCACAGTAGAAATGCCTACAATGTGCACCCTCACTTTAGTAATGCCCACATAGAATCGATTTGGAAACTCGTCAAATTCTTAGAAAATGTGATGAATCAGACATGAAAAGAATTTCAATAAATTCACTTATCTCTAGTCCTAAGCCCTAACTCCTTAGAGGAGATCAGTAGTCCATAGGTTTCATAGGGTACTCCAGTCTTGGTGTCTATATATATTGACTATATTGGAGAAATATACCAGTCCTAAAGAAACGCTGTAAATTCAGTTCATGCAAATCATACTTCCAATACAGTATAAACATCGGTATGTTTCTGTATGACATAACCTTGAGCAGCATTTATATATATTTTGTATCTAACCCTATTAGGGTGGTTACATAAAGTGTCATCTGGCCACCAGTTCTGTGTTAATTTTAGCATATAAAAAGTAAGGGCAAGCAATCATACGTGGAAATAGCAGAAGTAACATAGTAACATAGTTTATAAGGCCAGAAAAAGACATCTGTCCATCCTGTGAGGTAGAAGGCAATTTGCCCCACTTTAGGGGAAAAAATTCCTTCCCGACTCCAATCAGAATAACTCCCTGGATCAACGACCCATATCTAGTAACTATAACCTGTAATATTGTTACCCTCCAGAAATACATTCAGGCCACTCTTGAACTCTTTTAGTGAACTTACCATCACCACCTCCTCTGGCAGAGAGTTCCATAGTCTCACTGCTCTTACAGTAAAGAATCCTCTTCTATGTTTGTGCACAAACCTTCTTTCCTACAGACGCAGAGGATGTCCCCTCGTCACAGTCACAGTCCTGGGGATAAATAGATCATGGGACAGATCTCTGTACTGACCCCTGATATATTTATACATAGTTATTAAATCTCCCCTCAGTCATCTTTTTTCTAAAGTAAATAACCCTAATTTTGATAATCTTTCTGGGTACTGTAGTCCACCCATTCCAGTTATTACTTTAGTTGCCCTCCTCTGAACCCTCTCCAACTCTGCTATGTCTACCTTGTTCACAGGAGCCCAGAACTGTACACAGTACTCCATGTGTAGTCTGACTAGTGATTTGTAAAGTGGCAGGACTATGTTCTCATCATGGGCATCTATGCCTCTTTGCAACCCAATATCTTAATGGCCTTGGCAGCAGCTGTCTGACACTGGTTTCTGCAGCTTAGTTTGCTGTTTACTAAAATTCCTAGGTCCTTTTCCATGTCAGTGTTACCCAGTGTTTTACCATTTAGTATGTACTCGTGACTTGCATTATTCCTTCCCATGTATATAACCTTACTATTGGCAGTGTTAAACCTCATCTGCCACTTCTCTGCCCAAGCCTCCAGTCTATCCAGTTCCATCTGTAGCAGTATACTGTCCTCTTCTGTGTTAATTACTTTACACAGTTTAGAGTCATCTGTAAAAATTGATATTTTACTGTGCAAGCCTTCTACAAGATCATTAATAAATATATTGAAGAGAATAAGGCCCAATACAGACCCCTGTGGTACCCCACTAGTGACAGTGACCCAATCTAAGTGTGTACCATTAATAACCACCCTCTGTTTTCTTTCACTGACTCAGTTACTTACCCACATACAGACATTTTCTCCCAGGCCAAGCATTCCCATTTTATATATTAACCTTTTATGCGGTACAGTGTGAAATGCTTTGGAGAAGTCCAGATATACGACATCCATTGATTCGGCGTAGTCAAGTCTAGAACTTACCTCCTCATAGAAACTGATTAAATTGGTTTGACATGACCGATTCCTCATGAAGCCTTGCTGATATGGAGTTATTTTTTATTGAGGTACTCCAAGATGGAATCTCTTAGAAAACCTTCAAACAGTTTACCCACAACAGATTACCGGTTTATAGTTTCTGGGCTCTGTTTTTGGACCCTTTTTGAATTGGCACTACATTTGCTATGCTCCAATCCTGTGGAACACCCCCTGTCAGTATAGAGTCCTTAAATATCAGAAATAAGGGTCTGGCTATGACATTACTTAATTCTCTTAGGATACGGGGGTGTATGCCATCCGGTCCTGGCGATTTGTCTATTTTAATCTTTTTAAGACATCGCTGTACTTCTTCCTGGGTCAGACCAGGCACTTTTAATGGGGAATTTACTTTTATATTCTGCTTTTCATCTGACAGTTTATTTTCCTCAGTGAATACAGTGGAGAAAAAAATATTTAGTAGCTTTGCTTTCTCCTCATCGCTCTCTGCAACTCCCCCCTCATTACTCTGTAAGGGGCCGACACCTTCAGATTTATACTTTTTACCATTTATATAATTGAAGAACATTTTAGGGTTAGTTTTACTCTCTTTGGCAATTAATCTCTCGGTCTCTAATTTGGCTGCTTTTATTTGTCTTTTTTCTTTATAGTTTTCCAATGCTTTCTTGCTCCCCTCCTGTTTGAGTGATTTAAATGCTTTCTTTTTGTCATTTATTGCTATCTTTACAGTTTTATTTATCAACATTGTTTTTTTTTTGTTCCTTAACCTTTTATTCCCAAAAGGTATGTACCGCTCACAATTAGATATTAGGATGCTTTTAAAAATATCCCATTTTGTGGCTGTATTTTTATTTTTTAAGGGACTTTGTCCCAGTTAGTTAGGCCTATGGCCTCTCTTGGCTAAATTTAGCTTTTTTGTAGTTTGGTATTTTTGTTACTCCCTGAAGAAACACTCTTTTGAATGACAGTTGGAAGGTTATTATTTTATGGTCACTATTTCCAAGGTGTCCCCCAACCTGCACATCTGTTGTTCTGTCAGGTCTATTGGATAATACTAAGTTCAGTATGGCTGTCCCCCTAACTCGGGTCCTGAACCAGTTGGGAAAGGTAATTGTCTTTGGTTATTGCCAAGAACCTGCTTCCTTTATGAGATATACAGGTTTCAGTTTCCCAGTCTATATCTTGGTAGTTGAAGTCCCCCATAATAATGACCTCATTATGATTTGCCGCCTCGTCTATTTAGTTTAGAAGTATATTTTCTGTGGACTCTGGTATATTAGGTGGTTTATAATAAACTCCTATTAGTATTTTATTATTGTTTTTGGCTCCATGTATTTCTACCCACAGTGACTCCACATGTTCATGTCCCTCACTTATATCTTCCTGGAGTGTGGGCTTTAGACAGGACTTTACATAAAGGCAGACCCCTCCCCCTCTCTGTTTTTGGCGACCTTTCTAAACAGACTGTAACCCTGTACATGTACTGCCCAGTCATAGCTATCATCCAGCCATTTCTCAGTTACTCCCACTATGTCTTAGTCCTCCTCACACATTACTACTTCCAGTTCACCAGTTTTATTAGTCAGGCTTCTGGCATTAGTGTACATACAATTAAGAGGTTGATGTATATTTTTTCCCCTACACCTTTGAATACAGGTGAATATGGCTGTGCAGCCACCAGAAATCTTGAGGACATAGAGGTTTAGAAAACAAAAAACAGTAGTAGTAACCTGCAAAATGTATCACAGTCCAAGCTTTACAGAAATAATAAACTTACACATGCTTTGTACTGGATGCACACGGGGATTTAGTTATTAGAACAGCCCTTTTCTATTTCATATTGTTTCATAGCATCCTACTATGCTGCATGTGCACCCTTGTCAGTATGTGGTCTGTCCACAGAACAATAGTGTTCACGTCAAACAAAAACAATCTTCTGTTCTCAACATGTGGATATTATGGATGTGTGTACAATGTACGTGAAAACAGCCCTATGTATAGTTAAATCAAGTACTTTCCCTGATAATGATACCTTTTTATTGTTTCACATTTTGCATAACATGTACTTTTTCTTTAACCACTTCAAGACCAAGCCAGTTTTTACCTTAAGGACCATGCTACATTTTTTCAAATCTGACATGTTTCACTTTATGTGGTAATAACTCTGGAACCCTTTTACTTACTGTATCTAAGCGATTCTGAGATTGTCTTCTCTTGACATATTGTACTTCATGTTAGTGGTAAATTTGAGTCAATATGTTTCACCTTTATTTATAAAAAATTCAAAAATTTACAGAAAATTTGGAAAAATTCATAATTTTTGAAATTTGAATGTCTCTGCTTTTAAAGCAGATTGTGATACTTCATAAAATAGTTGTTACTGTACATTTCCCAGATGTCTACTTCATGTTGGCATCATTTTGTAAACATCATTTTATTTTTCAGGACGTTAGAAGGCTTAGAATTTTAGACGCAATTCTTAAAATTTTTAAGAAAATTTCCAAAACCCACTTTTCAAGGACCAGTTCAGTTATCAAGTCACTTTGTGGCGCTTACATAATAGAAACCACCCATAAATGACCCAATTTTAGAAACTACACCCATCAAGTTAATCAAAACTGATTTTGCAAACTTTGTTAACCCTTTAGGTCTTCCACAAGAATGAAAGGAAAATGGAGGTGAAATTTTAAAAAATCACTTTTTTTTTGTAGATTTTCCATTTCAATCTATTGTCTCTGTAACACAGCAAGGGTTAACAGCCTAAGAAAACTCAATATTTATTACCCTGATTCTGCAGTTTACAGAAACACCTCACATGTGGTGGTAAACTGCTGTAGGGGAACATGGCAGGGCGCAGAGGGAAAGGAGCGCCATATGGATTTTGGAGGGCAGATGTCGCTGGGATAATTTTAAGTTGCCATGTCACCCCCTGATGCACCCCTACAGTAGAAACTCCCAAAAAGTGACCCTATTTTGTAAACTACAAGATGAGGTGACAGTTTTATTGGTACTATTTTGTGGTACATATGATTTTTGATTGCTCAGTATTACGCTTTTTGTGAGGCAAGGTAACAAAAAAATGGCTGTTGTGGCACAGTTTTTATTTTTTGTTTTTTACTGAGTTCTCCTGACAGGATAAATCATGTGTTGCTTTTATAGAGCAGATTGATACAGATGCGACAATACCAAATATGTGTATTTTTTTCTGTTGTTTCAGTTCTACATAATAAAGCATTTTTCAAAACAAAAATTATGTTTTTGTGTCTTCATTTTCTAAAAGCTGCATTTTTTTTATTTTTCTGCCGATCGCCTTGTGTAGGGGCTCATTTTTTGCGGAAAGAGTTGACGTTTTTATAGGTAGCATTTTTGGGTACATATGATTTTTTGATCACTCAATATTACACTTTATGTGGCAAAGTGACCAAAAAAATGGTCGTTTTGGCAGAGTTTTTATGAAATTCACTTTAGGGGTGGCGATACCTAATATGTCTACTTTTTTATGTATTTTAGTTTTACACAATAAAAGCATTAAAAAAAAATCATGTTTTATCTCCATTTTCCAAAAGCTATATTTTTTTATTTTATTTTTTGGCCGATTATCTTATGTAGGGGCTCATTTATTGTGGGAAGAGATGACGGTACCATGATTGGTACCATTTTGGGGTGTGTATGACTTTTTGATCGCTTGTTATAACATTTTTTGTGATGAAAGGTGACAAAAAATGGCATTTTTTGCAGTTTTTATTTTTAGTTTTTTATGGTGTTCCCCTTTAGGGGTAAATCATAAAATATTTGTATAGAGGAAGTCATTATGAACGTGGAGATAACTAATATGTCTACTTTTTTACATTTATATTAGTTTCACACAATAAAAGCTTTTTTGAAGAAAAAGAAATCATGTTTTAGTTTCTCCATTTTTTGAAAGCCATATTTTTTTAATCTTTTGGGCGATTGTCTTAGGTAGGGTCTCATTTCTTGCGGAAAGAGGTGACAGTTTGATTAGTACTATTTTGGGTTACATATGTTGTTTTGATCGCTTGGAATTACAATTTTTGTGATGTATGGTGACAAAAAATGGCATTTTTGGTATTTTTTACTTTTTTTTCTGGTGTTCACCTGAGGGGTTAGGTCATATGATATTTTTATAGAGCAGGTTGTTACGGACGTGGCGATACCTAATATGTCTACTTTTAAAAAATGTATTTCAGTTTTACACACTAAAACCATTTTTGAAGGGAAAAAAATAATGTTTTAGTGTCTCCATTTTCTGAAAGTCATTTTTTTTTATTTTTTGGACAATTGTCTTAGGTAGGGTATCATTTTTTGCGGGAAGAGATAACGGTTTGATTGGTACCATTTTAGGGTGTGTATGACTTTTTGATCGCTTGGAATTACACTTTTTGTGATGAAGGTGACAAAAAATTGCATTTTTGGTACAGTTTTTTTTTTAAGGCATTCAAACGGGGGGGAAAAGATCATATGATATTTTTATAGAGCAGGTTATTACGGACGTGGAGATACCTAACGTATACATTTTTTGCAGGAAAAAAAATCAGGTTTTAGTGTCTCCATTTTCTGAAAGCCATATTTTTTAAAAATCTTTTGGGCGATTGTCTTAGATAGGGTGTCATTTTTTGTGGAAAGAGATGACAGTTTGATTGGCACTATTTTGGGGTACATACGTCTTTTTGATCGTTTGGAATTACACTTTTTGTGATGTAAGGTGACCAAAAAATGGCATTTTCGCTCAGTTTTTTTTTTAAGCGTTCACCTGTGGTGGTAGATCATGTGATTTTTTTTATAGAGGTCTTCGTTATGGACGCACCGATACCTAATATGTGTGTTTTTTATGTTTTATTTTTTAAAAAACTTTATTTTATGGTGAGGGGGCGTTTTGTCTTTTTTTTACTTGAAACTTTATTTTTTATTATTAAAAAAACACTTTTTTTTTACTTTTTACATTTGTCCCACTGTGGGACTTCACAGTGTCAGGGTTTGATCCCTGTTCAATTCAGTACAATACTTTCTATATTGTACTGAATTGAACTGTCAGCGTCTCACTGTGTGAGACGCTGACAGGTTGCCTAGGAGACCGAGCCTGCAAGCTGGATCCCCTAGGCTTCCGTACATGGCAGACGTTGCCATGGCAAACATCGGCCCCCTGCCAGCGCAGCGTGGGGGCCGATGGGATCAGAGGGAGCTCCCTCCCTCTCTCAGACCCCAGCTGACCGCGGCGTGTGAAGGGTTAATCTGCCGGCATCACCTCACACAGCGATGCCGGCGGATGCAGCAGGGGCCTGGCTATTGGCAACAGCCGGGCCCATGCTACTGATCGGGCAGGTGCAGCTCATGCTCACGTACATGCACGTGAGCATGCGGCAATTAGCCACATTCGCTCACGTACATGTATGTGAGATTGCGGGAAGGGGTTAAAGGACATCTGTCAGCAGATTTGTACCTATGAAACTGGCTGACCTGTTGCATGCGGGCTTGGAACCTGAAGACATCTGTGTTGGTCCCATGTTCATATGCAAATGAGCCTCTAGCAGCAACAGGGGCGTTACCGTTACACCTAGAGGCTCAGCTCTCTCTGCAAATGCCGTGCCCTCTGCACTTTGATTGACAGGGCCAGGCAGTGAAAACATCATAATGCCATGACCTGTCAATCAAAGTTCCTATGTTATTACATGAATGAAAATCAGACATCATATAGTACATGACAATACTTTTCTAACGAAGCTAGAACCAGCCCTATACTGCGCTATATAACATTGCATATCATATCTAAAGAAAACATATACAGATCCCCTAAGGGGTGTCGCTGCTCCCTGAACCCTGGTCTGGATATATTTTACTTGGACATGATATGCAATGTTATATAGTGGTGACTAATACCATTGATTGATGGTACATGACGTTGTATGACTAGTCTTTATTCATGGAGTAATTTACCCGGATATATATTTATGTTGTGCTAGTTATTTTAGCTTATGTTTATGTACTATTATATTTTTGTAATATATAAGTGATTGATGAGCGGATCAGGGTCCAGGTCTTTTAATAATGTTTCAATAAAGGTATGTTTGTATTTATTCTTGATGTGTGACATTGGTTTGGTTTCTTTATTGGAGTTTATGCATCTCATGCCACTGACTACTTTGGTGATCCAAGCGCCCAATTTGTATAGGTGTTATAGTAGCTAAACCTTGTTGATCACATGAAGTAGCAGAAGCAATGCTCAGAGCACTCTGCACCTTCGGTTTTCATTGGCTCTGCTCGGCTTTTCGAGCATGCAGAGTATGGTTGCAAGTAAATGGGATCTGTACTCCAAAGACTTGAAAAGCCAAGGAGAGCCACTGAAAGCCAAAGGTGCATAGTGCTTTAAGTGTGGCTTCTTCCTCTTCATGTTTTTTCCCCCAAATGTTTAGGTTAGAGATCAGTTAATTCTTGTTCCACTTGCTCCAAATCATGCATGGATAATGAAAACTAAACTATGGCTATGTAAGAGGGTAGAGTTACATTTTTGCCAATAGAAGTTATAGTGTACAGTCATGGCCAAAAGTTTTGAGAATGATACAAATATTAATTTTTACAAAGTCTACTGCTTCAGTTTTTATAATGGCAATTTGCATATACTCCAGAATGTTATAAAGAGTGATCAGCTTAACAGCAATTACTTGCAAAGTCAATATTTGCCTAGAAAATGAACTTTATCCCCCAAAACACATTTCAACATCATTGCAGCCCTGCCTTAAAAGGACCAGCTAACATCGTTTCAGTGATTGCTCCATTAACACAGGTGTGGGTGTTGATGAGGACAGGGCTGGAGATCAATCTGTCATGATTAAGTAAGAATGACACCACTGGACACTTTAAAAGGAGGCTGGTGCTTGGCATCATTGTTTCTCTTCTGTTAACCGTGGTTATCTCTAAAGAAACACATGCAGTCATCATTGCACTGCACAAAAATGGCCTAACAGGGAAGAGTATCGCAGCTAGAAAGATTGCACCTCAGTCAACAATCTATCGCATCATCAAGAACTTCAAGGAGAGAGGTTCCATTGTTGCCAAAAAGGCTCCAGGGCGCCCAAGAAAGACCAGCAAGCGCCAGGACCGTCTCTTAAAAGTGTTTCAGCTGCGGGATCGGGCTACCAGCAGTGCAGAGCTTGCTCAGGAATGGCAGCAGGCAGGTGTGAGTGCATCTGCACGCACTGTGAGGCGGAGACTCTTGGAGCAAGGCCTGGTCTCAAGGAGGGCAGCAAAGAAGCCACTTCTCTCCAGAAAAAACATCAGGGACAGACTGATATTCTGCAAAAGGTACAGGGAGTGGACTGCTGAGGACTGGGGTAAAGTCATTTTCTCTGATGAATCCCCTTTTCGATTGTTTGGGACATCTGGAAAACAGCTTATTCAGAGAAGACGAGGTGAGCGCTACCACCAGTCTTGTCTCATGCCAACTGTAAAGCATCCTGAAACCATTCATATGTGGGGTTGCTTCTCAGCCAAGGGAATCGGCTCTCTCACAGTCTTGCCTAAAAACACAGCCATGAATAAAGAATGGTACCAGAATGTCCTCCGAGAGCAACTTCTCCCAACCGTCCAAGAGCAGTTTGGCGATCAACAATGCCTTTTCCAGCATGATGGAGCACCTTGCCATAAAGCAAAGGTGATAACTAAATGGCTCAGGGAACAAAACATAGAGATTTTGGGTCCATGGCCTGGAAACTCCCCAGATCTTAATCCCATTGAGAACTTGTGGTCAATCATCAAGAGATGGGTGGACAAACAAAAACCTACAAATTCTGACAAAATGCAAGCATTGATTGTGCAAGAATGGACTGCTATCAGTCAGGATTTGGTCCAGAAGTTGATAGAGCATGCCAGGGAGAATTGCAGAGGTCCTGAAGAAGAAGGGTCAACACTGCAAATATTGACTTGCTGCATTAAGTCATTCTAACTGTCAAAATAAGCTTTTGTTACTCATAATATGATTGCACTTATATTTCTGTATGTGATAAAAACATCTGACAAACACACATAAAAACCAGAGGGCAGCAGATCATGTGAAAATATAATATTTGTGTCATTCTCAAAACTTTTGGCCATGACGGTATATTGTGATATAGGATACTTACGGACATGGCTATGACTGAATGTATACACCCGCATACTTACCAATAATTTAGTTGGTAAATTTGGGACATCTAAACTCTGCCTCTAAATACAACCTAGTCCTACCCAGGAACACCTACTTATGGTTGGGGTTTACTTTAGCACCACCCATTTGTAGCCCAGGACAGCTGCTAATTCGGGACAGTTGGCTTCTATGCACTTGTGTATGTGTTTGTGTACAGTATGTATAAAAAGGCTTGGGAAGAGATAGCCCTTAACCTGGACTAAAGTACAGTATGTGTAAGTGTCAGACTAGCAACAGCAAAGGGGGAGGGGGTGGCAGGAAAAGCATGGTTGGGCATGTATGGAAGCAACCATGTGGAGGAAGGGGGTTGAGAGTGAGAAATCAGAGGGGAGAGGAAAGACAAACTTAGGGGGAGATTTATCTAAACTGGTATAAAGGAAAGCTGGCTAGTTACCAATGCCAACCAACCAGATTCCATTTTTCAGAGCTCCTTTGGAAAATGAAAGGTGGAATGTGATTGGTTGCTATGGCTAATTAAGCCAGTTTTACTTTAAACCTGTTCTGATAAATCTCCGAATGAGAGAGAGTCAGTTGAATGATTGACTGTGATATAGGGACAGCCATATATAAGAGAGATGGATTGCCTAGGGAAAGAGAGGCATAGACAATCCAAGTACGGCAAGGCAGAGAGAAGTCCCTGAGTGGCCAAGCTGACCTCTAAAAGTTAGAAATATATATAAATACTAGAAGAGTGTGTAGTATATCAGTCAATATCCAGTGATTCCTATGAGATTAGCAATTGTTCAAGTGGATGCACCTCTTTATTGTAAAGAAGTAAAAAAAAAATATAAAGTTCATCTTCATTATGCAATTTCAACTTTGTTTCTTTAAATATGCTAACTAGTGATTGGGTGATGCAGAAGAAATATTCAAGTCTCTCCAAATTGTCATCATAGTAAAAATCCTATACTTGGCCTACCTTACATTGGTATAGTGATGGCAGGATAAAAAGGGCAGCAATGATTCAGCAGATTGTAGACTATGTAAGTAACAGAGAGACTCTCATCAAAATGTCAGTTCATGGTTACACTTACATCTCCCAAAAATGAAATGAGACACAATCTGCAGATAATGTAGAGAATACACAAGAAAAAAAAGACTAAAAAATACAAGAACTGGAAGACATGGCTTCCTCAATAATCCAAAATTTATGGCTGAACCACACAGAAACTTTTGGGATCAAAGGCTGAGAGACCTCCTTAACAAGCCATCAGGCAGTAGCATCCAACAGAGCAGAAATACTGGGAACTGTCTTCTATTTTATTCAAAAAAAGGGATTCGGCTTTATCTTAGAGGACAATTCCAGGGAGATCTTTTTATGTCCAGCGAGTCTCAGGGAAGTCCCACGAGCTACCTGAAATATTGTGCAATCTCCAATATGGGGGCGCAGGTTACAACAAAATATGTGGATCATTGGATTGTGGGCAGCAGTAGTGGTCAACACTCACAAAGCAAAAAAATATGGACCCTCAGAAATTTGGGAATACCCAGAGGAAGAAGATCCCTCATCAAGTCCAATGGAATCCAACCAACTGGTAATCAATCAAGAGCTAAGACGGTCTGTATTGCCAGCAAGAGAAGCCAGAGCTGAAAAAATTCCCTGAGCTACCAAAAACGTCAGCTGAATCAGGTCCACAGAAATCTCATGAACTACCTGGAGGGCTAAACATAGAAAAAGATATGGAAGTCGGCTGAAGAGCCCCCAAATCCCTTGGTCACAGGAGTAGCTGCACCCTCGAGGGAGAATGAACACCACAAATGTAACTCATCTCATCTCATGTGAGGTCCATGACATAACACTGGTAAACATCAAGACTGGCCATGACTTTATAGTTCTAACATTGTGGAATATGGACTTTCACATGATTGTTCACATGATTGTTATTTAACGTTGCAATTATTATACTGATATGTTATTGTTATAACATAGTAGGAAAACTATAATTGCAGGGACTGCAATTAAAAAGGAAGAGGGATATGTAAGATGGTAGAGTTACATTTATGTCAATGGTGGTCATTGTTTATAATGCGATATGGGATTTTGACTGACATGATTGTGACTGCATGTGTACAGAGGACAAAAAAAATCTCAGAAAACTCCTTTAACTCATATAGGGGCAGAGAGAGACATGGACAATCCAAGTATAGCAGAGACAGAGAGAAGTAGTCCCTGAGTGGCTGAGCTGATCTGTGAGAAATGAGAAATACATAAAAATACTGGAAGTATCAGTCAATTTCCAGTGGTTCGTCTGAGATTTGTAATTGTAGCAGAAATCTTCCTCCTCTGCTCTGTGTTTGTTTTTACCAAGCTCCACACCTTCTGACACTCCAAGCCAAGGTTGCGAGTTTAATGGGCATACAGCTAAATCGAAATTGTTTTCTAAATGCATGTGGCACTACACTCTTTACAGAGCAAGCACTTTAGCAAATGCATTATTAACAGCAGTATAGTTATGAACAGTGCTGAGATTTGTAACAAAAAGTACTTCTGTTATTTCTGAAGCAGCTTTTGGCTGGTTTTAGTCACTTTCCAGATTGTCTTCAGCTGGCATTGAAAATTAGACATTGCAACTCTGCTGTTAGATTATTATTGGTCAAAAAAGTGATTTTTATATAAATCTGTAATATAGGCACAACAAAAAATGGTCCAGAATGCAGACACAACATCGTTGTAACAGGCAGTGGGTGTGGACCTATTGTACAAACTAAGGGCTCGTTCACATCACCGTTAGGGCTTCCGTTCAGTCTTTCCGTTATAACATCGTTATAACGGAAAGAAACGGAATCCCTAGGACGGACATCAAAACGGACACCTTTAAGAGGCATTCCGTTTTGATCCGTCATAATAGAAGCCTATGGCCCTGCATAACGGATCCGTCTGGTTGCCGTTATGCTGGACGGAAAACAAAGTCCTGTCGACAGGACTTTGTTTTCCGTCCAGCATAACGGCAACCAGACGGATCCGTTATGCAGGGCCATAGGCTTCTATTATGACGGATCAAAACGGAATGCCTCTTAAAGGTGTCCGTTTTGATGTCCGTCCTAGGGATTCCGTTTCTTTCCATTATAACGATGTTATAACGGAAAGACTGAACGGAAGCCCTAACGGTGATGTGAACGAGCCCTAACTGGTTTGGCTTTGGGCTAAATCTAAGGACGTTATCCTGGCAGTCCCCTGGTTTTAACCCTTTAAACCTTGTAGAAGGATCTGGTCTTTACTACAGGGAAGCCTACTTGGCTACTAACTAGTCCCGGTGTACTTGGCAGTTGACCCATTGTGGTCAGAAACACAGGTGCAGAGCAACAGGCAATATTCATATTCAGAACAAGGTCAGGACAGGCGGAGAGTACAAACATATCTGAGAAACAAGTCCGAGGTCAGAGCAGGTAGCAATAAAAAAATATGGTAAGCAGGCTAAGGTGAGGGCAGCTAGTGGGGGAATCAGTCGGTTGTCAGGCAGAAGTTCAGAACACGGACAGTCAAACAGAATATCACACCTTTACTGGTAAACTAGAGATTAGAAATCTAAAGCTCAGGCACCCCCCCACCCATTGGCCTTATATTCCCAGGGGTGGCCAGCCATAGGCTGGGAAAGGATTTTGATGTGCACACACTGGCCCTTTAGGAAGAAAAGGGTGCACGCCCTATGGGGCAGACCCAGAGGTCTACACAGGGAATGAGACCACAGCCTGCAGAAGACAAAATAGGTGCCGGCAGCTGGGATTACCGTTGGCTGAAAGAGGAGGTAAAGCACACCTAGACCACCGGCTTGCTGAGAGAACCAGATGGGTGAGTAGAGCAATGCCTGTGTCCACAAAGAGAAGTGGGACACGAGTGGGCATACTATAGGATGCCATTGCAGCAAACAATCTATAATGAGCGAAGTTTGGTTCAGTTGTCTTACCAGAGGTTTGGTTTTTGCAGCCATAATATGGACAATAAACTGGTGCCTTATTATTGTCATGTAAGATATATCCTCAAATATTTCAAGATCTGTTTTTTTTATCTGTTTTGCACTGTTATTTTAGGATCATCTCCAGAGCTAAACTGATCCTAAATTGAGCAAACTTTGCCTTTCCTGGTCATAGAGGATTTCTTTAAAGGGGTTATCCCATCTTTGACAATGGGGGCATATCGCTAGGATATGCCCCCATTGTCTTATAGGTGCGGGTCCCACCGCTGGGACCCGCACCTATATTGTGAACGAAGCGGGGGGAAATCTGAGCCTGGAGGACCCCGGGTTTCCCGGGGTCCGACCACCGCCGGGTGCAGCCCCCCCGCCTTCCACCGCTGCACTAATAGAAAACGAATGGGAGCGCACCGCGCATGCGCGGCCCGGCTCCCATTCATTTCTATTGAGCCGACGGAAATAGCCGAACCAGTGCTTGGCTATTTTCGGCGGCAGCATAGAAATAAATGGGAGCCGGGCCGCGCATGCGCGGTGCGCTCCCATTCATTTCTATGAGCGCAACGGGGGGTTGTGTCTGGCAGTGGTACAAGATGGGACAACCCCTTTAATTCTAAATATGGAGCTCATATAAAGGCTCTGCATTAGAAGCCTGAGCCCTTAGGAAAATGCATATAACCTGTAATCTATACAACCTTGTACATTGTATATATGCATTTCCCCCAAATGGGAAGCTTTTGAGGAGAGTAAGATGTAAAAGCAGATCTGTAAATATATATAATAGTCAATGTAGTGGCATCTGATCTAGATCTACACAATAGCAGATTTTTGCCCATACATGCCCAGAAACAAATTAAAATGACAGTAGATAAGTTAAACTGCATGTGGACACAAGAGTTTCAATGAACATAACACAAGCAGAAGACCAACTACAGAGCTACAAAACAGGGTAGTATAAATCTAGATGTCAGCTGTAACTTCTATTTACCTGGAACGGAAAGGTCTATTGTTTTTAGCAGCACCCTGCCGATGACACCAATAAATCAATTCTATGCACGGAAACAAATTAATAGCTGAAGTGAGCACATTCCTTCTATTTGAAAGCTAAGGTTTAAAGGCTTGTATAGTGTTATAATTTTTTAAAATTGTATTATAACACATAGGCAACCATTTTGAATCATATGCATATGCCCCCTCCCACATTATTCTCTGAAAGTCTATATTATGCAGGTGTCATGTGAATATACGACCACTGAGAGCTGTATATATGAGTTTACACTATAAACATATAGACTGATCAGTCATTGCTTTAAAACCAAATATTGTGCAGGTCCTCACTGTTCGAGGAAACAGCTCTGACCTGTTGAGGATTTGGACTCACTAAGCACCAAATGTTAGCAGCGGTTCCTTTAAGCTTATCTGGTGAAATGGGGCCTCCATGGATTGTAGTCATTTTTCCTGCACATCTCACAGATGCTTGATCAGACTGAAGTCTGGGAATTTAGAGGCCATGTGAACCACCAAACTCACTGTTGCGTTCTTAAAACCATTCTGGAACACTTTTTGCAGCATGGTAGGATATATTATTCTCCTGAAAGAGGACATTGCTGTTAGAAAATACTGTTGCTATAAAATCATATGATAGATCTGCAACCGTGTTAGCTAGGTAATACATGTAAGACCAACATGAATGCTGAGATCCAAGGTTTCCCGGCAGAACATTGCCTGATGATCACACTGCCTCAGCTGGCTTGCATTCTTTCCATTGTGCATCCTGGTACCATCTCTTCAAAGCACACGCACATGGCAGTCTACATGATGTAAATATACTGTGATTTATCAGACCAGGCCACTTCTCTTTTGCTCCATAATCAAGTTCTGATGCTTATATACCCATTGTTATTGCTTTCGGTGGCAGACAGGGGCCAGCAAATTCCCTCTGACTGGTCTGAAACTATACACATGCTTATCCCTTTCTACTTTAGCCAGAATTAATAATTTTCAGCAATTTCCATTACTGTGACTTTGTGTGCTGGCCTTCATTCTGCACATCACGCATTTACACGCACCAATGAGTCCATTGACTGTCCTTCCTTGGATCACTTTTGGAAAGTACTAACTGATGCCTAGTGGGAACACTCAACAGGGCTGCCGTTTTGAAGATGCACTGATCCAGTCATGTAGCTGTCAGAATTTAATCCTTCTCAAGTCGATTCTCTTCAATACATTACCAATTCTAGAGTCTTTGGTATCCTTTGCTTTTATTGAATGCTCAGTCTCTGACTACATCAAGCTCCTCTCAACACAGATTATCTTCGTCTATACTTAATTTACAGACACACTGTTCATTCGTTTCAATGTATAACGCCTACAGGGCAGCAGGCCTATATGTAGTATACCAGCACAAGAGACAGCCTGGGAGCTCTACCAACCACAAAAAGCATGTAGAAATACAGTAAAAGAGTAAAATAAATAAAGAGTAAACAAAATTGAAGAAGGGTACTTAAAAACATATTTATGCAAAATTTTGTTAGGCTACTTGCACACTTGCGTTTGCAGGATCCGTTTGTGAGATCCGTCCAGGCTCTCACTAACGGATCCGTCATGATAATACAACCATCTGCATCTGTTCTGAACGGATCCGTTTGTATTATCTTTTACATAGCAAAGACGCATCCGTCTTGAACTCTATTGAAAGTCAATGGAGGATGGATCAGTTTTCTATTGTGTCAGACAAAACGGATCCGTCCCTATTGACTTACATTGTGAGTCATGACGGATCAGTTTGCATCAGTTTCTTCATGCGGACACCAAAACGCAACAAGCAGCGTTTTAGTGTCCGCCTCCAAAACGGAATGCTGACTGAACTGAAGCAAACTGATGCATTTTGAATGGATCCTTTTCCATTCAGAATGCATTAGGACAAAACTGATCAGTTCAGGACCGTTTGTGAGAGCCTGTGACGGATCTCACAAACGGATCCTGCAAACGCAAGTGTGAAAGTAGCCTTAGCTTGTCACTGTTTTATCATATTGCAACCAGAGCTGTAAATGAAGATTATGCCTTTAAATAACTTTGTCAAACTAGAAATTCCCCTATGCATAGCCAGATTCCTCACTTTGTGCCAAGCAATACCTAACTCATAAGTCAAAGAACAGCAGCACTTGTTCCTTAAGTCACCTATTATGGAATACAGGACCACTTTTTTCTATTTTGTACTGCTGCTGCTCTGCAATTCCTTGGACATTTGGTAGTGGACTGTGTGGTCGAAGTTCTGTATTTTTACCTTTATAACACAGTGCAGTTTTTGCTTCATTTTAAATCATAGATTATTTGTTGGCTGCGAAATATGAAACTGGGCATTACGGCCCTTATTTATCAAAAACCGCATGTGCTATGCTGGTCTAGATAAGCCCTGCTCCACTGGAAGAAGCATTTAATTTATAACGAGGGGAACACCTCATCATGAACTAAAGGCATCCTTCAGCAATCGATTCACTCCCGTGAATGGCTCTGCCCACGCCCTGCCCTTGGAAACTGGTGAGAATGGCGTAAAAATGCCAGTTGTGACTAAATTTAGTTGAAATGGCTTTTAAAAAGCAGGTTTTGACACTTTTTAAAGCTAAAACCAAGACATAGGGGAATGACAAACCTCCCCCTATATTTCTATTTGTAAAAAAATGCAAAATGTTTCATATTATGGAGCAGAACAAAAATTATTGCCTTTATGTACACAAAAATGGCCATGACGTCTAACTTACTGTCATTTTATCTTATTTTTTAGACTCAAACAACTCAGAAAACAAGAGTGTCCCAATGAATTTTTTATTGTATCTGTACAAAGATTTTACACTATGGATAGATGCACACGTAGTGACTATCTTGCAGCTGAGGGGCGGCCACAATGCAGCTAAACCATGGTGCAGAATGGCATGTATTTTTAAATTGGAGCTAAAACTGCCATTTAAAACATATACCGCAAGTGCCTACTCAACTGTATACCCAATGCGGTCAGCAGCCGCAAGCAGCAAGACATGTTTTTCATGCGGTCAACCATACGTAAATCAGGTGCAGTCATCACAACTATGAAAGTGTCAAGTCTATCTCGGAAACCTATTTTCCCATTGACTTTGACGCTTCCCATTGGGAAATGAGATCGTGCAACTTACCCTAATAAAATGTATGGACGTAGGTAGTCTTACAGTCTGCCAACATCTGCCATCCTGTGTGTACTGTAAACCTTCATCTCATCTGTTTTCTGCAGAAAATCTTCATGTATCTAGTCAGATTTGCTGTTTTAAATTCTGCTTAGTGCTTTGATCTAAAAATTTTGATATCTTATTTTCTGTAGAGTTTCACAACTATATTTTATTAAATTACATTTTAGACTGTGTTCACATTTCTGTCAGCCAGCTGTCAGCCGGACAAAAAAATGTTGCATGCAGTGGTTTTTGTTTGGCCAAAACATGCCATTTATCCTGGAAATTGGCTGGATCACCCCGAGCCCCCATTAAAGTCAGTGGGGATCCGGCGGTAAAGTGGATCCAGAAACGCTCAATCTGTAACATCCAGCAGGCTGCTCTGTGCCGGAAAAACCTGACGAATCTCCAAACAGAGATGTGAACGAGGCCTTACTAAGAATTGTCTATAAATAGATGCACCGTTGATTGAGATGTTCTCTAGTCTCAGATAAATGCCTCCTCAGTGCTCTTAGGCTACTTTCACACTAGTGGCATGGTTCTCCGGCAGGTGAAAAGCCTGCTGGATCCGTGCTGCTGCTAGTGCACGCGTGCAGCTGGAACTCCAGCCCCAATAACTATAATGGGTGGTTTTTGGGGCTTTCATTTTTCCATTGAAGTCAGTTTTTATGTGTGTTCATGACTTCCTTCTCTATTCTTGGTGGGGTTACTCTCTCAAATGGCGTACATAAAAATTAGATAAAATGTGTCTTGGTATCATCCTCCTTCTAGAACACCAAGATTATTAAAGTTGGTTTTTGAGTGTTTAATACTAATGACCTATCCTCTGGGAAGTTCATCAGTATGTGATCAGCTGACTGCCTGTAACCCCACAGATCAGCTGTTTGAGGAGGCCACAGTGCTCCAGTAAGTTGTTGGTATACTATAGCTGTGCACACTGTGATTGGTGTCCATATAGAAGTAGGAAGCTGCAGCACTGCAGGGCGATCTGCAGGGGGATGAAGGGTGATTAGTGTCCATATAACGCACTTCAAATATGTTTTGGTGAGTGGTTAGTAAGAATAAGTCACTTAACTCAACATGTGATTACATTTTCTGTAGGTTTATTAGACTTTCCCAAATATTATTTTATTATGAAAAAGATGACATATTTTATCTTCATTTACTTCTATAGGACTGCTGAAGATAGCTGAGTGCTGCATTTAGAATTCCCATATAAGTAAGTTGTGGTCATGCATGCACACTCCCAATCCATTCACACTCTCATTGAAGCCTCATAAGTCACTGTCACGAATGTTCCTGCATCAGGTTGCAGGCGTCCGGCTAGGCTTTCAAAAGTGACATAATTTGACATGTTTTCCTCTTGGTTTGGTTACTGTTTACCACACCCCTTCCCCTCAGCTGTTGTGGGTGTGGTGATTATCTTTCCCCTATTTATCCCTTCCTCTCCCGGTATTCCTTGCAGTTTATACTTTCTGCTTACTTTGTTGTATGTGGTGTTGTTCTCGGCTGAGATCCGGTCGGTGCATTATCTGCATTAAGATAAGTGTAATTTTCCCTATTGTGTTTATCCTACTTTTCCCTGTTGTGGTTTTGCCTTCTGGAGTCTCTGGAACCTATTTTCCCATTGACTTTGACGCTTCCCATTGGGAAATGAGATCGTGCAACTTACCCTAATAAAATGTATGGACGTAGGTAGTCTTACAGTCTGCCAACATCTGCCATCCTGTGTGTACTGTAAACCTTCATCTCATCTGTTTTCTGCAGAAAATCTTCATGTATCTAGTCAGATTTGCTGTTTTAAATTCTGCTTAGTGCTTTGATCTAAAAATTTTGATATCTTATTTTCTGTAGAGTTTCACAACTATATTTTATTAAATTACATTTTAGACTGTGTTCACATTTCTGTCAGCCAGCTGTCAGCCGGACAAAAAAATGTTGCATGCAGTGGTTTTTGTTTGGCCAAAACATGCCATTTATCCTGGAAATTGGCTGGATCACCCCGAGCCCCCATTAAAGTCAGTGGGGATCCGGCGGTAAAGTGGATCCAGAAACGCTCAATCTGTAACATCCAGCAGGCTGCTCTGTGCCGGAAAAACCTGACGAATCTCCAAACAGAGATGTGAACGAGGCCTTACTAAGAATTGTCTATAAATAGATGCACCGTTGATTGAGATGTTCTCTAGTCTCAGATAAATGCCTCCTCAGTGCTCTTAGGCTACTTTCACACTAGTGGCATGGTTCTCCGGCAGGTGAAAAGCCTGCTGGATCCGTGCTGCTGCTAGTGCACGCGTGCAGCTGGAACTCCAGCCCCAATAACTATAATGGGTGGTTTTTGGGGCTTTCATTTTTCCATTGAAGTCAGTTTTTATGTGTGTTCATGACTTCCTTCTCTATTCTTGGTGGGGTTACTCTCTCAAATGGCGTACATAAAAATTAGATAAAATGTGTCTTGGTATCATCCTCCTTCTAGAACACCAAGATTATTAAAGTTGGTTTTTGAGTGTTTAATACTAATGACCTATCCTCTGGGAAGTTCATCAGTATGTGATCAGCTGACTGCCTGTAACCCCACAGATCAGCTGTTTGAGGAGGCCACAGTGCTCCAGTAAGTTGTTGGTATACTATAGCTGTGCACACTGTGATTGGTGTCCATATAGAAGTAGGAAGCTGCAGCACTGCAGGGCGATCTGCAGGGGGATGAAGGGTGATTAGTGTCCATATAACGCACTTCAAATATGTTTTGGTGAGTGGTTAGTAAGAATAAGTCACTTAACTCAACATGTGATTACATTTTCTGTAGGTTTATTAGACTTTCCCAAATATTATTTTATTATGAAAAAGATGACATATTTTATCTTCATTTACTTCTATAGGACTGCTGAAGATAGCTGAGTGCTGCATTTAGAATTCCCATATAAGTAAGTTGTGGTCATGCATGCACACTCCCAATCCATTCACACTCTCATTGAAGCCTCATAAGTCACTGTCACGAATGTTCCTGCATCAGGTTGCAGGCGTCCGGCTAGGCTTTCAAAAGTGACATAATTTGACATGTTTTCCTCTTGGTTTGGTTACTGTTTACCACACCCCTTCCCCTCAGCTGTTGTGGGTGTGGTGATTATCTTTCCCCTATTTATCCCTTCCTCTCCCGGTATTCCTTGCAGTTTATACTTTCTGCTTACTTTGTTGTATGTGGTGTTGTTCTCGGCTGAGATCCGGTCGGTGCATTATCTGCATTAAGATAAGTGTAATTTTCCCTATTGTGTTTATCCTACTTTTCCCTGTTGTGGTTTTGCCTTCTGGAGTCTCCTGTTCGTCCGTCTTCTTGGAGGAACGGGTTGACTCTTTCCTCACTAGCTGCAGGGTTCTATAGGGTGAGTTTGTTATTAGGTTCCTGTGTATGAACTCTCCTATCACTAAGGCCTGTTCATACTGGTAGTCAGTCAGGGCCTAGTTTCAGGGTTCCCTGCAGGAGGTGACCGTTTCCCTTGTTTGGTCTTTTCCCTTCCCTCTTACGTTTGGTGTGGCTATTCCCTCCACACCAGAGCGTGACAGTCACATCCCCCAGTGAACAGTGATATGGTGGTGGCCCATGCCTGCAGCCATTCTGCACTCCCTGGTGGGCATGGTTGCCACTCTGCTCACCAGCCCCTCCACTCCTGTTTGCTTTTGGCTTGGACCTACCAGTCTCTTCCTTTCTGGTGGGCCCAGTGGCTGGAGTGACTTCTGTCTATTCTTGCAGGCTGTAGCTTGCTTCCTGCTGGCACTGATTCTGGCTGCCTGAAGGGTGCATGTGCTCCCTCAAGCTCTTAAAATACCAGTGTGCATGCACATTGATCTTCACCAGCCAATGGCTGGTCACCCAGGGGTGCTTATGGCATTTCCCTGAGCAATAGTTTCCAGTTCGCTAGTTCCTGCAAAGGTGTGCTGTTTACATTAGTTTGCCCATGTACCAACCCCTACCTGTTTCCTGGATGTTTACCCTTTGCTGCCTGTTCTGACTTCTCCAGACAGATCCTGAGCTGCCATAAACTCAGACTGTCCACTGGATTTCACATACTCAGCCTGTCCTGACCTCAGCTTGTTCTTGACTACAGATTTGCCTGATCTCTTAATGTTCCACACTGGTGTCTTTTGACCCACGTGGGTCAGCCGTCACTTGGACAGAGACTACCAGTGAATACCAGGTGGGCTATTTAGATCCCTTTGGAGTAGCCCCAGTTCAAATCTGTTCAAGTGACACAGTGGGTCCACACCCCTTCTTAACAGACACTATTATCACCTATTATGTGGGCAGGTGAAAAATGTTGTTTATTGGAAAATCCCTCAAAGTATTGTAATCTAAAGGAATACCTAAGTGTTCAGAAAAATTTTCAGAATAAATTGCCATGTGTGTATACATAAATAATAACACTATATCTAGATATGCCATGACTCGTATCTTGTGTATTTTAGGAGTTTTTGTCATGATATACTGTGACTCGGAGTAGGTAGGTGGAGAATAACTGTTCCCCGTAGATTGTATCTCATTCACTATAGAACTATACACTCACCGGCCACTTTATTAGGTACACCTGTCCAACTGCTCGTGGCATGGTTGTTGGTGCCAGAAGGGCTGGTCTGAGTATTTCAGAAACTGCTGATCTACTGGGATTTTCACGCACAACCATCTCTAGGGTTTACAGAGAATGGTCCGAAAAAGAAAAAACATCCAGTGAGCGGCAGTTCTGTGGGCGGAAATGCCTTGTTGATGCCAGAGGTCAGAGGAGAATGGGCAGACTGGTTCGAGCTGATAGAAAGGCAACAGTGACTCAAATTGCCACCCGTTACAACCAAGGTAGGCAGAAGAGCATCTCTGAACGCACAGTACGTCGAACTTTGAGGCAGATGGGCTACAGCAGCAGAAGACCACACCGGGTGCCACTCCTTTCAGCTAAGAACAGGAAACTGAGGCTACAATTTGCACAAGCTCATCGAAATTGGACAGTAGAAGATTGGAAAAACGTTGCCTGGTCTGATGAGTCTCGATTTCTGCTGCGACATTCGTATGGTAGGGTCAGAATTTGGCGTCAACAACATGAAAGCATGGATCCATCCTGCCTTGTATCAACGGTTCAAGCTGGTGGTGGTGGTGTCATGGTGTGGGGAATATTTTCTTGGCACTCTTTGGGCCCCTTGGTACCAATTGAGCATCGTTGCAACGCCACAGCCTACCTGAGTATTGTTGCTGACCATGTCCATCCCTTTATGACCACAATGTACCCAACATCTGATGGCTACTTTCAGCAGGATAATGCGCCATGTCATAAAGCTGGAATCATCTCAGACTGGTTGCTTGAACATGACAATGAATTCACTGTACTCAAATGGCCTCCACAGTCACCAGATCTCAATCCAATAGAGCATCTTTGGGATGTGGTGGAACGGGAGATTCGCATCATGGATGTGCAGCCGACAAATCTGCGGCAACTGTGTGATGCCATCATGTCAATATGGACCAAAATCTCTGAGGAATGCTTCCAGCACCTTGTTGAATCTATGCCACGAAGAATTGAGGCAGTTCTGAAGGCAAAAGGGGGTCCAACCCGTTACTAGCATGGTGTACCTAATAAAGTGGCCGGTGAGTGTATATGATATTATAGAGACGTACAAAGCAGAATAGATTTGAATAAAATATTTGGAGTGATATTGAACACATACTATTAGCTGCTGAATCATCCCGGTGTTGTCTGTCTCTCTGTTTCTCTATAGAATACTATACTTCTATGGAATCATGTAATCTGATCCTTTAGTATGCAGACAGCCTGTCCTGGTCTCATAAGACATTTTTCTCTCAGACTTCATAGAGAAAGTCAGTTTACAAAATAGAGGTCGAGCTGATAAGTGTAGAACAAGGCATTCCTTTCTGCTAATATATATTATAAAGATTCTAATAGTCACCTTTTTATGCAAAGTTGTGTTAAAGCACAGGGAGTCAGTGACCATTTAAATGATACAGTGTTCGGCTGTATCCATCAACCATAGCTTCAAACCCCTGTTTTAGTGATCAACAGAACCCCAGCCTTGGGGCCTCCAGCAATTCTACATGTATTACCTATCCTGTGAATTGGTGCTAAATGTTATTTGGTGGAAAACTGCTTTAAATGTGATTAATGTATTGACAGCATACAACAGCCATTAAGAAAATATAGTGATCTTTATTGAGTCCTCTATCGTCAATGTACAGACGAAGATCACAGTCACAAAGAGGAATCCATCAGCAGCAGGTTCTCCTTAATATATAGTGCTTAATCGCCCGAGTCTCTGGAGCAGACAAGGTGTAAATGATCCCTTTTGGAAACTTGGAACAGCGAACTAGGTGAATGGAACAGTCATATCCCATATGAAAGGGAAGGACATCAGACATCTTTTCAAAGGAGTGCAGCAAATATACAATACTCATGAGGCAGACCTTGGAGACTAGTGGTGGCAACTAAAACCTTGGAATTAAAATTAAAACACCTTCCTGTACAAGTACTGGCTTAAACAAGCAGACTCTATTTAAAATGTCACAAAATGTAAAAATATACAATGGTGATGTCATAAATATTCCTTTGCAGTCCAATACAAGGCTACTATTGGATATTGCACTGTATATATAAGCCATCTCATATATTAGTGTTCCTTGCATACTATCCACCAATTTTCCAAAACAGGTCCAATAAATTGTTAATCTCCAATTCTATGTATGTGGATATATTCTAGGATGTGTTCAGATATATATGAAAGTAAGCTCCAAAGATGAACATAGTTATTCTGAGAACTACTGGCACTCACCGAGTTAAGAAACAATTTGCCACTTTCTGAGAGTCATCCAGCTATGCGTATGCACAATGATGTTGCTATGCTGGCTGAGCACAGGAGTTTATGTAAAGTGCTCTGTACTATGATCTGCCTGATTATAATTGCTGTATCAATCACAATCTCAATCCAGTAGGTGGGTGGAGTAGAAAATCTGGAGTACCTTTTCTAAACTAAAGTGTTAAGTTAAAGGATGAGACAAATTTATCAAACATGCGACATTTGACAAATGTAGCATAATGGACCCCAACACAGACTCAAGCAAAACTGACATCAAATATTCCCCTCATGAATAATTCCTTCCAAGGTCTCAGAGAGGATATTCCCTACTGAAAACTTAAGACCAGGATTACAAAATCTTAAAGGGACTGTGCAGCGATTTATATTGCTGATCTATCCTCAGTACAGGTTATCAATGTGCTGCTTCTTGGTCTTTACACTATGCCAGGGGCTGGCTGGCAAATTTTGGCCTGGGGGGCAAGCACACAGCACTGGCCCATGTGTAGCGGCCCACCCTTAACCTGTTTAACTCCGCCTACCATAAAGGCGGTATAGGTAAAAGGGCTTTAAATCGTTAAAAGGCGGCAGCTGGTTGTGTTTTCATGTTGGATCCCAGATACAGTACATGACTGAGTCCGTAGCAACAGCTTGATCATTAGAGGGACAAGATTTACCAACTCCTGAGCTGAAGAGACTCCATTGACTACAATGGGGTCTGCTCAGGAAGCTGCTCCTTTACCGGACAAAAAGGTTTTGCATGCAGATTGCAGAACTTTTCTGTCCGGTCTTTTTGACAGAATCTGTGACAGTGACCCAAACGCAAATGTGAATGGATAGTATTAGACGTATAGCATCAGATGTATGTTTAACATACAAATAAAAAGCAAGAACCAAGATCACTACATACACACAGCACCAGAAGCAAATCTATAAGTCAAACACAGCACCAGAACCAAGTTCACTGGATGAATACAGCACCAGAACAGGCCCATATGTCAAATACAGCAACAAAATCAACAAGAAATATAGCACCATAACAAAACCCATAAGTCAAATACAGCACCAGAACCAAGTTCTCTACATAAATACATCACCAGAACCAAGTTCTCTACATAAATACAT
The DNA here is from genome assembly GCA_900303285.1 of Rhinella marina. Lineage (NCBI taxonomy): Eukaryota > Metazoa > Chordata > Amphibia > Anura > Bufonidae > Rhinella > Rhinella marina. The sequence continues at coordinate 258,548 of ONZH01028864.1, forward strand.
CACCAGAACCAAATTCTCTACATAAATACAGCACCAGAACCAAGTTCTCTACATAAATACATCACCAGATTTTAAACGTTCAGTACAGATACCATCTGAGTAGTCAGGTCAGCCCTCGCCTTATGACCTTGTACAGTGTGAAACTACAGCTCCCAGTATGGCCTGAACAAGTGTAAAGGGATGCTGGGAGTTGTTGATGTGCAAAACAGCATGCTACCACCCATCATCAGCTGTAGATCATCCAGGTGACTACAGCCCTCATCATACACAGTAGCAGAATAATAATTTCCATTTAGTGACTTACAGATGACATCTCCTCCTGAGTTCTTCTCCATCTGGTTCAGACCACCATGATGACTTCTCCCATCCACAATTCAGCTTTGCAGATTTTGCCGAGAAGATCTCTTCAGCTTCACGATTTACCAACACATTGACACCCTGCATACTGACACAAACTCTTAGTGCCACATGCTGTGCCCTGAATATAACAGCAGCATTAGTGCTACACATAGGTCCCCAATAGTAGTGACACATACTCTGTGCCCTCTGTATATAGTGCCACATACTCTGAGCCCTATGTATATAGTGCCACATACACTGTGCCCTCTGTATACAGTGTCATATGCCCTCTGTGTATAGTGCCATATGCTCTGTGCCCTCTGTATATAGTGTCATATGCCCTGTGCCCTCTGTTTATAGTGCCACACACAGTGCCCCTAATGCTAGTGCCACATGCTTGGTGCCCCTTATAAAAAGTGCCTCTTATATGTACCCCCTTTATGTATTGTGCCTCTTATATGTGCCTATTTGTGTATAGTGCCCCTTCAGTGTGCCCCCTTTATGTACAGTGCCTCTTCTGAGTCCTCCCTGAATACAGCGTACACATCTAGCTTTTACAGAGTATTATAATACTAGGTAAAAGCTAGAATGTAGTGGGTGAGACGTCACTGGCTACAAGTTGCTGACGATCACATGACAATCTAGATGCAGTGGGTATATATAGTATATACAGCAGTGTACATACTATATATCTGTACACACTACATCTATTATACCTCGTACCTCACATATCAGTACACTGCTGTGTATACTATATATCTATACACACTGCATCTATTATACTTTTATAATACATGCAGTATATACAGATATATATATATATATATATATATATACTATATATATAGTATATACAGCAGTGTACTGATATGTGAGGTATGAGATATAATAGATGCAGTGTGTACAGGTATATAGTATATACAGAAGTGTACTGATATGTGAGGTATGAGGTATAATAGATGTAGTGTGTATAGATATATAGTATATACAGCAGTGTACTGACATGTGAGGTATGATGTATAATAGATTCAGTGTGTACAGATATATAGTATATACAGCAGTGTACTGATATGTGAGGTATGATGTATAATAGATGCAGTGTGTACAGATATATAGTATATACAGCAGTGTACTGATATGTGAGGTATGAGGTATAATAGATGTAGTGTGTACAGATATATAGTATATACAGCAGTGTACTGATATGTGAGGTACGAGGTATAACAGATGCAGTGTGTTCAGATATATAGTATATACAGCAGTGTACTGATGTGAGGTACTAGGTATAATAGATGCAGTGTGTACAGATATATAGTATATACAGCAGTGTACTGATGTGTGAGGTACGAGGTATAATAGATGCAGTATGTACAGGTATACATTATATACAGCAGTGTACTAATATGTGAGGTACAAGGTATAATAGATGCAGTGTGTACAGATATATAGTATATACAGCACTGTACTGATATGTGAGGTATGAGGTATAATAGATACAGTGTGTACAGATATATAGTATATACAGCAGTGTACTGACATGGGAGGTGTGATGTATAAATTACACCTCGTATCTTACATCAGTACACTGCTTTGTATACTATATATCTGTACACACTGCATCTATTATACCTCATATCTCACATATCAGTACACTGCTGTATATACTATATATCTGTACACACTGCATCTATTATACCTCATATCTCACATATCAGTACACTGCTGTATATACTATATATACGTTTACCCACTGCATCTATTATACCTGGTAACTGACGTATCAGTACACTGCTGTATATACTATATACGTTTACCCACTGCATCTATTATACCTTGTAACTGACATATCAGTACACTGCTGTATATACTATATACGTTTACCCACTGCATTTATTATACCTTGTACCTGATGTATCAGTACTCTGTGTGTATACTATGTGTCAGGTGTGAGGTATAAAAGATGCAGTGTGTACAGCTATATGTGGACAGTCATACTGTATATTATGGTCACTGTGTGAGGTATGTGAGGTATTGGGGGTTGTAGTTAAGGTTCCGGTCAGTTTTAGGGATAGGATTAGCATTAGTGTTAGTATATTAGGGCCAGTATTAGAGTTAGAGGTCAGTATTGGGGTTAGGGGCCAGTATTAGGGTTAGGGGTCAGTGTTGGGGTTAGGGTCCAGTATTAGGGTTAGGCGTAGTATTAGCATAAAGCTACATTCAGAAGACCGAAAGTGTTTAGCAGTCTCCAAATTGTGGATCCACAAAACACATTTTGCAGAACGCACAGTGCCAGCCCTATACAGAAATGCCTATTCTTGCGGACAAGACTGTCAACATATGCTCTATAGTTTTTGTGGGGCCACGGAACAAAACTACAGATGCGGACAGTGCATGGTGTATTGTCTGCATCTTTTAGGGCCCCATTGAAATGAATGGGTCCGCACCCATTCCGCAAAATTGTGGAACGGATGCAGACCCAGAAATATGGTCATCTGAATGCACCCTTAGGCCAGTATTAGGGTTAGAGGCAACATTAGGGTAAATTCACATGATCAGATTTCCATTCACTTCAATGGGGCCGCAAATCTGTAGTTCCGTTCCACGGCCCTGCAAAAACGATAGAGTATGACCTATTCTTGACCGCAATCGCAGACGAGAACAGGCATTTCTATGATAGGGCTGGGCATGTTCGTTCCACAAAATGTGAAACGCTCATGGCCAGTATCCGTGTTTTGTGGATCCGCAATTGTGGACCTCAAAACAAATATGGTCATGTAAATGTAGCCTTAGGGTTAGTGATCAGTAGTAGGGTTAGGGGTCAGTATGGTGTAGTATTAGAGTAAGAGAAAGTATTATGGGTCAGAACAGTATATTAGGGTTAGGGACAGTATTAGAGGTCAGTATTAGGGTAGGGGTCAGTACTAGGGTTAGGGATGGGACAGGGCCAGTATTAGGGGGGTGAGAAAGGGCCAATACAAGGGGGTCAGGGGCCAGTATCAGGGTTAGGGGTCCAAGGTTAGAGGTCAGTACCAGAGTAGGGGTCAGGGGCCAGTACTAGGGTTAGGGGTCAGACAGGGGCAGTATTAGGGGTCAGGAGCCTGTATTAGGGTTGGGTTCAATGCAGGGTCAGTATTGGGGGTCAGAGGCCAGGGTTAGGGGTAAGGCAGGGCCAGTATTGGGGGTCAGAAATAGGGAGGCAGGGGCCAGTATTAGGTTTAGGGCTGCATGTAGAGTGGGAGGGCAGTTTATACTTACCTGTCCTGGTGTGGTCCCACGATGCAGACCCGGCCTCTTCTGGCGGGTCTGCTCCTGAGGAACGTCACAGGAGGCGCGATGACGTCAGTGCGCCGGCCACCGGTAATAGTGGAGCAGCGAACCAGAGATTCGATTGTTCCGCCGTCGCTGGCTGCTGCAGGCACAATTGTATCTGCATCTAGTGGATGCAGATACAATTGAGTTCAGTAGCAGCAGCGGCCCTGACATCTACCGGCCTGGAGGGCATCTGCCCTCCTGCCCCCCAGTCCAGTCTGCTCCTGCACTATGCATTGTCTCCTGTGGAGCGGCGGCGTAGTGAAGGGAGCAGGTACTTGCATTATACTGCACTTCCGAGACAAAGTGCAGTGTAATGAACAGAAAGCGGTGCTCGCATAGAACCCTGCTGCTCTGATATTGATGACTTATCCTGACGATGGGTCATCAATGTAAATTGCTGCACAACCCCTTTAATACCCAATTTTTGAAAATCTAAGAAAATCTGCTGTAGCACCAGAATCAACAAAAGCATCATCAGCAAATAATATATACCTTTCCATTCAGTCTCATAGGGCAACAACATAATATTTTTTAAGAGTCTCCTCTTAACCTTATATATCACAGAGGGCAATTACCTAAAACTTAACTTTTAATAAATACCCACATAAAAGGCTCCTTTAGGAGCCGCAATAAATCCCAAAATGCAACACCGTCAATAAGTTGCTATATAGATAAGGCAGCAAAGAATGTATAAATCTATGTCTAATACTATTGTGCTCTTTAAAACCCTATTACATAGTCCCAGGTCCCGACACGTTTTCCCTTCAAATAAAAAGAAGGTTCATCAGGGGACTAAGTACAGTGCCTTGCGAAAGTATTTGGCCCCCTGGAACTTTTCAACCTTTTGCCACATTTCAGGCTTCAAACAAAAAGATATAACATTTTAAATTTTTGGTGAAGAATCAACAAGTGGGTCACAATTGTGAAGTGGAACGAAATTTATTGGATCATTTAAACTTTTTTTTGTAATAATAAAACTGCAAAGTTGGGCGTGCAAAATTATTCGGCCCATTTACTTTCAGTTCAGAAAACTCACTCCAGAAGTTCATTGAGGATCTCTGAATGATCCAATGTTGTCCTAAATGACTGATGAAGATAAATAGAATCCACCTATGTGTAATCGTATAAATGCACCTGCTCTGTGATAGTCTCAGGGTTCTGTTTAACCACTTCAGCTCTGAGCCATTTCCCCCCTTCCTGACCAGGCCTAATTTTTCAAATCTGACATGTGTCACTTCATGTGGTAATAACTTTGGAACGCTTTTACTTAGCCAAGCGATTCTGAGATTGTTTTCTCGTGACACATTGTACTTCAAGTTAATGGTAAACTTGAGTCGATAAGTTTTAATTTTATTTATAAAAAAATCCAAAAGTTACCGAAAATTTGAAAAAATCCACTGTTTTCTAAATTTCAATCTCTCTGCTTTTAAGACAGATAGTGATGCCCCATAAAATACTTTTTAATTTACATTCCCCATATGTCAACTTTATGTTGGCATCATTTTGGTAGTGTCATTTTATTTTTTTAGGACAGTAGAAGGTTTAGAATTTTAGACGCAATTTTTGCTAATTTGCAAAATCAACTTTTTTAAGGACCAGTTCAGTTCTGAAGTCAGTTTGTGAGGCTTACATAATAAAAACCACCCATAAATGACCCCATTTTAGAAACTACACCCCTCAAACTATTCAAAACTGATTTTAGAAATGTTGTTAACCCTTTAAGTATTCCACAGGAATTAAAGCAAAATAGATGTGAAATTTCAAAATTTCACTTTTTTTGCAGATTTTCCATTTTAATAATTTTTTCCTGTAACACATCAAGGGTTAACAACAAAACAAAACTCAATATTTATTACCCCGATTCTGCAGTTTGCAGAAACACCCCACATGTGGTCGTAAACTGTTATTTAGGGATACGCCAGGGCTCAGAAGGGGAGGAGCAGCATCTGCATTTTCTAACATGGAATTTTTTGTCATGGTTTGTAAGAGTGATAACTTTTTAATTTTTTTGTGGACTGAGCTGCGTGAGGTCTTATTTTTTGCGGGACAAGCTGTGCTTTTTATTGGCACCATTTTGGGGTACATATGGCTTTCTGATCACTTTTTAATCTAATTTTTGGGAGGTTAACTAAAAAAAAAAATCAGTTTAGGGGCATTTTTCTATATTTTTTTTTACACAGTTCACTTGATGGGGTAGATCATGTGATATTTTTGTAGAGCCAGTTGTTACGGACGCAACGATACCAAATATGTCTATTTTTTATTTATTTTTTTATGTTTTACACAATAAGAGCATTTTTAGAAGAAAAATCATGTTTTTGTGTTGCAGTTTTTTAAGAGCCATTTTTTTTTCATTTTTCGGGCTATAATCTTGTGTGGGGGCTCATTTTTTGCGGGAGGAGGTGACGTTTTTATTGCTACCATTTTGGGATGCATACGACTTTTTGATTGTTTAATATTATGTTTTTTGGTAGGTGATGCGACAAAAAAAGCTGTTTTGGCTTAATTTTTATTAGATTTTTTTTACGCAGTTCACTTTATGGGGTAGATCATGTGATATTTTTATAGAGACGGTCGTTTCGGACGCGGTGATACCAAATATGTGTATCTTATTTATTTATTTTTATTTGTAACTTTTTAAATGAAATATTTGGGGGGAAATTATTTTTTTTTATATATATGTGATTTTTTTTTTTTTTTTTTATGATACTATTTCTTTTTTATTTATTTTTTTACACTTTGTGTCCCCCATAAGGTCATACAAGACCTCAGGGGGACATTTAACTTCACTTATTTTATTTTTTTTTACACTTGATTTCTCCTGTAACTGGGGCTGACATAGTGGCCCCAGTTACAGGGGAAATACATCCCCAGAGAGGCTGTACAGCATAATACTATGCTGTACAGCCTCAGTGCAGGGCTGATCGGGTCTATGAGAGACCCGGCAGCTCCTGCACTCTCCCGGCCCCGGCGATCACGTGACCGCCGGGCCGGAACAGGAAGCGCAATAGCGCTTCCTGATATGTATACACAGCGCTCGTTGAGCGCTGTGTATACAGCGATCTAGAAGGCAGGGACCCCTGGGAACGGTCCCTGCCTTCTCTTTGGGGTACCCTGCTGTCACTGACAGCAGGTACCCCACTGTGCAGCTGCACGATTAGCGTGCAGCAGCTATCTCTGAATCGCCGTTTATAAACAGCGATTCAGAGATAGATAACCACTTCCCGGACGTTTATAGTCAACGGGCGGACGGGAAGTGGTTAAAGCACAGAGAGCATCATGAAGACCAAGGAACACACCAGGAAGGTCCGTGATACTGTTGTGGAGAAGTTTAAAGCCGGATTTGGATACCAAAAGATTTCCCAAGCTTTAAACATCCCAAGGAGCACTGTGCAAGCGATCATATTGAAATGGAAGGAGTATCAGACCACTGCAAATCTACCAAGACCCAGCCGTCCCTCTAAACTTTCATCTCAAACAAGGAGAAGACTGATCAGAGATGCAGCCAAGAGGCCCATGATCACTCTGCATGAACTGCAGAGATCTACAGCTGAGGTGGGAGAGTCTGTCCATAGGACAACAATCAGTCAAACACTTCACAAATCTGACCTTTATGGAAGAGTGGCAAGAAGAAAGCCATTTCTCAAAGATATCCATAAAAAGTCTTGTTTACAGTTTGCCACAAGCCACCGGGGAGATACACCAAACATGTGGAAGAAGGTGCTCTGGTCAGATGAAACCAAAATCGAACTTTTTGGAAACAATGCAAAACGATATGTTTGGCGTAAAAGCAATTGTTATCTTCCAACAATACAATGATCCCAAACATAAAGCAAAATCTACAATGGAATGGTTCAAAAATAAACGTACCCTGGTCTTAGAATGGCCAAGTCAAAGTCCAGACCTGAATCCAATTGAGAATATGTGGAAAGAGCTGAAAACTGCTGTTCACAAACGCTCTCCATACAACCTCAAAGAGCTCGAGCTGTTTTGCAACTGATAGAGACATACCCCAAGCGATTTGCAGCTGTAATCACAGCAAAGCGCAACAAAGTATTAAAGGGGTATTCTCATCTTAGACAATGGGGGCATATCGCTAGGATATGCCCCCATTGTCTTATAGGTGCGGGTCCCACCGCTGGGACCCGCACCTATAGCCAGAACGGAGCGGGGAGTGCTGCGCCTGGAGGACCCCAGGTTTCCGGGGGTCCGGCCACCACCAGGCGCAGCTCCCCGCGCCGCTCATAGGAATGAATGGGAGCCGGGCCGTGCATGCGCGGTGCGCTCCCATTCATTTCTATGGAGCCGACGGAAGTAGCCGAGCCAGCGCTCGGCTATTTTCGGCGGCCCCATAGAAATGAATGGAGGGCGGCTGCGCATGCGCAGTGCGCCCTCATTCGCTTCGGGGGCTCCGTTCTCGATATAGGTGCGGGTCCCAGTGGTGGGACCCGCACCTATAAGACAATGGGGGCATATCCTAGCGATATGCCCCCATTGTCTAAAATGAGAATAACCCTTTAATGCAAGGGGGCCAAATAATTTTGCACGCCCCACTTTTCAGTTTTATTATTACAAAAAAAAGTTTAAATGATCCAATAAATTTCGTTCCACTTCACAATTGTGACCCACTTGTTGTTGATTCTTCACCAAAAATTTAAAATGTTATATCTTTTTGTTTGAAGCCTGAAATCTGGCAAAAGGTTGAAAAGTTCCAGGGGGCCAAATACTTTCACAAGGCACTGTACATGTACCGTAGGATACTCAAAATAGAGAAATGATATGGAGAACCTCATTGATCCGCCCCTAGCTATTATATATATATATATATATATATATATATATATATATATATACAGTACAGACCAAAAGTTTGGACACACCTTCTCATTCAAAGAGTTTTCTGTATTTTCATGACTATGAAAATTGTAGATTCACACTGAAGGCATCAAAACTATGAATTAACACATGTGGAATTATATACTTAACAAAAAAGTGTGAAACAACTGAAAATATGTCTTATATTCTAGGTTCTTCAAAGTAGCCACCTTTTGCTTTTATTACTGCTTTGCACACTCTTGGCATTCTCTTGATGAGCTTCAAGAGGTAGTCGCCTGAAATGGTTTTCACTTCACAGGTGTGCCCTGTCAGGTTTAATAAGTGGGAATTCTTGCCTTATAAATGGGGTTGGGACCATGAGTTGTGTTGGGCAGAAGTCAGGTGGATACACAGCTGATAGTCCTACTGAATAGACTGTTAGAATTTGTATAATGGCAAGAAAAAAGCAGCTAAGTAAAGAAAAAAACAAGTGGCCATCATTACTTTAAGAAATGAAGGTCAGTCAGTCCGAAAAATTGGGAAAACTTTGAAAGTGTCCCCAAGTGCAGTCGCAAAAACCATCAAGCGCTACAAAGAAACTGGCTCACATGAGGACCGCCCCAGGAAAGGAAGACCAAGAGTCAACTCTGCTGCAGAGGATAAGTTCATCCGAGTCACCAGCCTCAGAAATCGCAGGTTAACAGCAGCTCAGATTAGAGACCAGGTCAATGCCACACAGAGTTCTAGCAGCAGACACATCTCTACAACAACTGTTAAGAGGAGACTGTGTGCAGCAGGCCTTCATGGTAAAATAGCTGCTAGGAAACCACTGCTAAGGACAGGCAACAAGCAGAAGAGACTTGTTTGGGCTAAAGAACACAAGGAATGGACATTAGTGCTTTGCTGGTGACACTGTTGGGGATTTATTCAAAATTAAAGGCATACTGAACCAGCATGGCTACCACAGCATCTTGCAGCGGCATGCTATTCCATCCGGTTTGCATTTAGTTGGACCATCATTTATTTATCAACAGGACAATGACCTCAAACACACCTCCAGGCTGTGTAAGGGCTATTTGACCAAGAAGGAGAGTGATGGGGTGCTACGCCAGATGACCTGGCCTCCACAGTCACCAGTCCTGAACCCAATCGAGATGGTTTGGGGTGAGCTGGACCGCAGAGTGAAGGCAAAAAGGCCAACAAGTGCTAAACATCTCTGGGAACTCCTTCAAGACTGTTGGAATACCATTTCAGGTGACTACCTCTTGAAGCTCATCAAGAGAATGCCAAGAGTGTGCAAAGCAGTAATCAAACCAAAAGGTGGCTACTTTGAAGAACCTAGAATATAAGACATATTTTCAAAACTGTGGTCTGTTTGTATATGAGGACAGAGATCGCCAACTTACCCCCGTCCCCAGGCTGCCCAGAAATCATTGGGCCATCAGGCACAATTGTGTGGGACCTATTGGTGTCATTCCTACACAAAGGGAATCACATGTACTTCGATAATTTTTATATAAGTGTACCTCTTTTTAAAGAGGACCTTTCACGGATTTTAATAACTGGAGATTAATACCTTGTGTCCTGGGGTACCCCCCGCTGATGCTGCCACCCTGCCTAGTTTTCTAAAATAGCGCTCCTGCGCTCCGCTGTGCCCCCCTGTAGTTTTCGCGCTCAGTATGTAAATACTGAGCATCGGTACAGGGAGGAGGAGACGCCGGCATTTCTCAATGGGCGTCTCCTTCTCCCTGGCTGTGCAGCGATCCAATCACAGCGGAGAGCGTCACAGCCAGGGAGAAAGCTGTGACGCTCTCCGCTGTGATTGGATCGCGGCACAGCCAGGGAGAAGGAGACGCCCATTGAGAAATGCCGGCGTCTCCTCCTCCCTGTACCGATGCTCAGTATTTACATACTGAGCGCGAAAACTACAGGGGGGCACAGTGGAGCGCAGGAGCGCTATTTTAGAAAACTAGGCAGGGTGGCAGCATCAGCGGGGGGTACCCCAGGACACAAGGTATTTATCTCCAGTTATTAAAATCCGTGAAAGGTCCTCTTTAAATCCGTCTATGTTACAAACACAGGGGCTTGCGGAACAGTCCGCAAGCCCCTGTATTTGTGGGATTACTACAACCGCTGGTGTCCAAGCATTTGCAAGTGACCAGCTGCTTTCAGTGAAGTAGAAGGACAGGAAGGAAGTCTACATGCTGACCACTGTGCACACAGACACCACAATGGCAGTTAGGGAGAGGGGGGCTACTGCTGATAAGCACAAACTGGTCTGTGTGACAGACTATAATAAATTCATGGGAAGTGTAGATCTCTCGGACCAGGCATTTCAACCCTATCTGGTGAAGCTAAAAAACAGGGCCTGGTATAAAAAGATAGCGATCTACCTCATTCAGATGGCTACATATAATGGTTTTATTTAAAAGGAACCCTCAGCTTCCTCGAGTTCCAGGAGAAGGTGGATGAGTGCTTCCTGTTTGAGTCCCAGCACCTGGACAAGCCTTTGAATCTAAAGATGTTTGAAGGCCATCAGAAAGCCACTCCCTTCACCCAGTCCCTGCCACTGACACCCACAAATAGTGCCGGATGTGTAGCAAGCATGGAAGGAGGAGGGATACCCATTTTTACTGCACCAGTTGCCCATCACAACCAGACCTCTGCAATTACCTCTATTTTGAAACGTATCATACGGTTTCTAATTATTAATATTAATAGTTGGTGGGGGAGGTCTTTTTAAGAAGTCAAGGGAGGGATCCTTTTGGGACGGGCACATGAAACATTGAAACAAATTTCCTAATTTTCATCATTTCCTTTTTTATGACTATATCCTGCCACATAAAGCTGTTTTCCGTTGAAATTACTGTATCATGATATGGGCATGATATTTTTTTATTTGGAGGATTGCTAAAGATTCAGTTGTTCCTCACCAGTACACTAAGGGCTGTATTAAGAATTTGTTTTTGGTGGACCTCTTACACCTGACAACACGTCTAGAAATACTGACAGCATTTTGGGAGCTAGTGATCCATTACTGATCCTACAGATGGTTCTAGACACTGCCCTTTTATATATTCTGTAGGTGACTGGTTGATTGTGTGCATAGCGGTTTATACTGTGCCGGGCAGGGACTTGTTATGGTGCAATGCGACACTTGGCACATTCTTCTGTCATATAGGGATTTTTGAGGCTAAAGATACATTGTACAACCAGTCACTGTCATTGTATGTGAGCCTGTCATTATAGTCCTACAGCTGTTATTTCATCTTGTGCACGAACTGGAATTTACAACTGCAATTTTTTCCGGCAATAGTTTATTATATGTCAGACCAGAACACTGTTCACAACAGCATCAGAATGACATAAATGCAGGACAACTGCTTTGTTAGCGAGACATAGTCATATGTACATTACAGACAAATACCTTTTTTTAGAAACATTATTAGTGCACAGCTTCACTTCTCATCTGTATACACCACAAAGATAAGAATGTGCCATATTTCTAAGACAGCGTTACCCATCTAAATATTTTTTCTCCCATTGTAGCTCTTGGTGTTTTGACCACATTAGTGGTAAAAGACACTGAGGGGCATTTACCCACCTGTTCATGCCACTACTATAGCAATAAAAGGTCACAAATTATGGCTCACACCATATTTGTGCCATAATTTGCGACTTTTTGATGTTCTCAACACTTTTCCAAATTGGTGAGGGAGGGAGCTTAGCCCACCGGATTTACTATAACTGACACCAGAAACTGTCATAAAGTTATAGCTCAAGCGTACACCAGCCCATTGAAAATTTGAGTTTCTGGCTCACGGATTGCCAGAGATGCGCTTAAAGACTATGTACACCTTTGGAGGCAATTTTTGTTTATGATTGCCTTTTACTCATTTTTGGCTAAAATCATATTTTCAATCGGCCTTTATTAAAAATATTGAGGTGTTCTGTCACTAAGGGTTAACTGTTTCTTTAACTGTGTGACTTGTACTTTCACTTTGTGCAGTCATCTAATAAACCTCATCTCTAAACTAGTAAGAAATCAAACACTTATTTAAGCCACATTCTTATCAGTAATAAGCTCCTTGTCGGCTCCCCAACTGATAGAAAAGAGAGAAAATCCACAGGCAGTATCTACAGCATCTCAGTTGTGTACATAAAAAAAGACTCCATATTTTTAAAAAATACCAATTGAAAAAATAATTTTTAGCTCAAAATGAGTACATTGCAATAATAAAACAAAAATTCCTCCCAGAGGTGTACATAGCCTTTAATTTATTAATAGGTATCCTCTTAACAGGCATTAGGTGCAGGGTACAGGGGATCAAGACTGGCTTATGGGAATGCCAGTCTTGATAAATGGCTCCTACTGTTTGCAAAAAACAAAAGGAAAACCACCACAAGTACTGCACCACTGGTTAAAAAAATTGTTCAAATTTCATGTGTGTAAGGATCCTAAACATGAATTCAGTTAAGCAATATTTTATACAAGATACGCAAAAATCTAAACATTCACTTTACTACAGGGTGTTGGTTCCAACGACATTGTGTTGTGCATGTGTTGACTGCCAGTTCAAAGCTCTCATGCTGTTGATATGACATAAAGGAAATTCCTGCAATGTCCAGGAACTCAGCTTGAGGTAACGGATTACTGTTATGAGCTTTACTCTGGCAACAGGTCATTGTCATTAGACTGCAGGGAACATACTAACACCTCCCTCTCCTCGAATAGCCCACCCAGGTAACAAATAAACACGCTACAAAAATACTTTATGGGTGGGGGTTGGACACAGCATCAATTATAAACCAATACTTGAACAGTCACATAATTTTGCCACCAGCATGGAATGTCCATAGCTGGTACGTTGGCATGTACCACCCAATGACCACCACTTTCTGTAACACACTTAATTTCTCAAAGAAAGAGAACCATCTCACAAGTGCCACATTCTGGAAGTTCCCCCTATGAGTCAATGGAGTACATTTACTAAAGGACTTGCCACTATTTTAGGCGTCCCCTTTTTTTAACTTACACCATTTTGCAGCTGGGCGTGATGGGGGCTGTGTATGAAAACAGGCGTAAATGTTATCGAAAAACTAGGCCAGCCAGGGACTAGCATAGTTTTTACACAGGCGCAAGGACTGCTGCAGATGCGCCTCATTTATGATGAAACGCACAATTAAATTCGACGACTTTAACTGCAGCGCAAGAAGGAAACTGAGAATGGCGTCTTAGTAAATGGGCCCCTAAGTTGACTGTTTAAGCCAATAGCCTGACAAATTTTCATATGCAGACAACAGTTTTGGGATGTTTGCTTCTCATCAGAATGGAGTAGGGTTCTGGCTGGCTGGTCTTTCACTACTGTGATGGCTTTCACTACTTTTAGAGTACTAATCTGCCGAGAGATGAGTCTGATTCCATGCGCTGCCCCCACAGTCCCCTGCCTCTTGATTGATGATAGACATTTTTATCCCTATGCACAACAGGAAAGAAAACTTTGTATTGTGGTCCCGAGCCAGGGGAGGGAGGGGCAATGTGGGGCATTGTACTTACCTCTCTCGTAGCTCTGACATGTGCTATGGGCGTTGAGAGGACAGCACTCTAAAAGTACTGAATGCCATCACAGAAGTGACAGAAATCCATGAGGGAGGCATACAGGAGTTGACAGGTTTCCTGTAAAGGGAATTTATCACCAACATTTTTTTCTTACAGTTAAAGTATAACAGTCACTTACATTTTTTCTGTATTGTGTAGGTCAAGTGAAAAAAAAGGTTTTTCTAAAATGCTTATTCTTAGGGCCAGGGGCAGATCGGCTATAGACCTTACAGGGAAGTTTCCCGGTGGGACGATGCCCAAGGGGGCACCTGGGACCTCCTCGCGGCCAACTAGTGGAAGTTTTTTGTCTACAAGTTGGATGCAGACCCATTCACTTCAATGGGGCCACAAAAGATGCAGAAAGCACAGTGTGTGCTGTCCACATCTGTATGTTCATTCTGTGGCACCTGCAAAAAAAATGTCCTATACTTGTCTGTTCTATAGATGGCAAGATGTTCCGATCTACAAAATGTTGAACGCACACGACCGGTATCCATGTTTTGCAGATCCACAAGTAGTTGATTGACTCCCTTTTTTGACTGACTGTGTGATAATATTTAGTCACACAACCAGCTTTACTCTGTGTTCTGCAGTTGGGCAGGACAGGGATAGTTTGGGGACCATGCCCGGACTCCAACCCAGCAAATTTATTAACATTTACGCCTTGAAAAAAGGGTAAATGTTGGTGAACGACTACTGCAGCCAGGGACTGGGGTAGTTTTAACACCAGGTGCACTGAATGCTGTAGATTCGCCTAATTTGTGACGAGGAGCATACTTTGTCAAAAATTCGCTGAACCTTATGCCAGCATAGAGGGGAATCTAAGACTGGCGTAAAAAGCCAGTCAATGGCGTTTTTGAAGCCTGCTTTATTTGGCCCAAAAAACGCCATGAACAAAACTGTGTGTGAACTAGAAAAGAGAAAGAAAGAGGCACTTCATAGGGAGGACGGTTCTGACTCAGGCAAGGCTGGCCTGTGGTGGAGCTTCTCAACTCAAGGGGTTGAGCTAGAAGCGTAACAACCACCGCTGGCCTGTAGTGTAATCGGTGTAGCCAGGCTTATCCCTCTGTGCAGTTGTGTGCCAGGCCAAACATCAGAGGAGAAGAGAAGAATGAGATACAGCAGCGGTGTGAGGTAAGTACAGATGTGTTGGTATGGTTGAAATATTTTCCTAAGTTGTAACAGGTAATTGACTCCTTCATCATACAAAAATTTCCCATGTTCAAGAAAAATGGCATCAAAAAGCTACAAATTTTTGTGCACCATTTTCGCATAAAATTTGCAATTCACATCAATGCCAGTTTATAGTTAGCACATAGTTACTGGTACATGGATGGTAAGAAATGCACTGAATTTATCAAAAGGGTTGCGGTGCATTTGCTTCCCTTAATCAGATAATACATTAAGGAGCATCTCACTTCAGTACAAACTATGAAAACTATGGTCTATAAAGCACTTGTCTTGATAAGGTCCCTACATGATAATTTGCAAAACAATGCAAAGGGTACTATGTAAGAGGCAGCAAATTGGCATCATTTTTTTTTTTTACTGGCGATTTTCGCTGTGTTTTTTTAGTAAAAAAAAAAACCTGCTGCAGATTTTACCTGGAAATCTATGGGAATATTAAACACAGTACACACAAGCATATTTTGGGGTAGCATTTTTTGACAATTTGTAAATTGCTGCATGCTCTGGCATTTTTGTCCCATAGTAAGGATGAACGAACCAGTTCAGTCTGAACTTTGCTATTTTTCAGACATCAGATGAACCCAAATCTTTACGGGTTTGGATGAATCAGTCAAGCTTATTGCCAGGGACAGTGAAAGGAAAGGCTAGGATTCCAAAGAACAATTGTGTGTTGTGTACAATATAGAGAAGCAGTGCAGCTGACAGGGGGAGAGCAGACAGGACCTGTGGCTATGCATGCTGTCAGAAGTGCAGGTCCACCTCAAAAGCAGCTACCTGCAAACAATTACTTTCATTTTGTTTCCCCATTTTCACAGAAATTTTTTTTGTGGGGTTCAAAATATAATTAAGCAGCATATCTGTGTGGCAGCAATCTACCTGTGTGTGTGTTAAGTTGAAATTGAGCATCACGTCTCATTCGTCCATTTACGCATTTTCAGTTTCCACATGTTTATTATTGAATTTTTCTTTTGGAAGGTGCTTTCAAAAGCACCTCTGATCGGGGCTAATTTTTGGAAGCTTTGGAATATGAAAAAGCATGAAACACAGGGGCGGACTGGCCATAGACCCTACATGGAAATCTCCCGGAGGGCCGATGCCCTGGGGACCAGCCAAGGCCTTATGGCCACCAGCTAGGTACATAAAGACATGATGCTCTCAGCATTAATTAAGAGCATCACACACTTATGCACCTGGCCAACGGCCACAGGTGCCCTCCTGAATTCAACTGTATTGCCATCCTTAGAACAATGATAGTTTCGTACTGTGAGATGGACGGCAGTATTTTGTGTTGCACTGTAGTATTTGGTTCTGCTGAGGCAGTATTTTGTGTTGCACTGTAGTATTTGGTTCTGCTGAGGCAGTATTTTGTGCTGCACTATAGTATTTAGTTCTGCTGAGGCGGTATTTTGTTCTGCACTTCAGTATTGCTGGCCACACCTACTTCAGTTGCCCCTCCTACATGTGTTGGCCCGCCCACTTGTGTTATACTGCCTTCTGTCAGTTTGGACTCAACTACAACATGTGGACACTTTTGGGTTTTTTCTTTCAGAGCCACTTTAAGTTCCCAGTCGGTCCATGATAAATCATGTGCCGGTGCGTTGTCTTTTAAAACACTGTATATTAACGCCATCAAATGTGCGTTTACCCATAGCTATGTATGTCAGTGTCACTCAGACATCATTTACTATTGCTGTCATTGTTTGCCAGAGGGGGAAAAATTCCTAAAAAATGAAAAGTTTTCCTAAAAATTAGTCCTAGGAGGCTAGAGGGGGTTACATACCAACTTTCAGGGCAAATGGAGCAACTTGGGTTTGGCTCAAAAATTCAATGATCCGGACCTAAAATTAATCTTGACTGGTTCGTTCATCTCTATCTCATAGACATTCACAGTTTTTTTTTTTGTGAAAAAACACAAGTGCCTGTAAGCATACCTCCCAAGTGTCCCTCTTTTGGAGGGACAGTCCCTCTTTTTGACCCAAGTCCCTCCGTCCCTCTTTTATCCTTAAATGTCCCTCTTTTTCACCTGGAGGATTAATGCACAACTGTGCATTAATAAATTTACTAAATTGCTTCTTACTAAAGTTTCTGTATGGTTTCTACCTAAATATTAGACCAGAACTTCATAACTTGGTGCAATTTGGACTTTAAAATATCTATAATCTGATGATTTATGTGCTAATGTTTATATGGACAATGAAGCGCAAGAAAAATATTGCCTCAGGGGCTCTAGTAATTATGATTTGGGCGGAGTTAGAGGCGTGGCCTAGTATGAAAAAAACTGCCGTGATGCACGCCGCACACACTGTCCCTCTTTGCAATTTTCAAAAGTTTGGAGGTATGTGCTGTGTTTTGTAAGGGTGTTCTTGCATGGTATTTTCTTTAACAATGCATTTTCCCATACTCTACAAAGGAAGTGACATTACAGTGGGGTACATACTTTCCAATATAACAATGCAATGCTGCCAAAAATGTCATGAAACTTTATTTAGCCAAAAAAGCGCACACCACAAAACTTTTTATCATAGACCAGTATTTTATGCTGGTCTGTCATATCCCCTGCACTGCTAGAGGATGCAGTGGATTTATGGTAAGGCATGGTTGGCTGTGTGCCTAATCTGAGTTGCTGTAGATTTCTGTCTTCATTTATGCCAGAAAACAGGCATAAATGAAGATAAATATACCAGGCCCGGTGGCCCACCCCCTCAATAACATTTAAATACAAACATATGGTTTATGAATTTTGTTACACCAGGAATCTAGCATGGGGGGATGGTAAATCCCCCCTTATGTGTGTAAACATCCTGAAAGCAAAAAAAAATAAAATAAAAATAAAATAATTGCTGACTTGGCTTTAAAGGGAAGCTGTCATCAGTTTTATATAGTCCTATCTGAGGGTAGCATAAACTGGTAACAAATACTGTAAGCAAAATTCCTTGTTTCCTGAAGTGACCTAGGCTTTGCAAAAATCTGTATTGAGCAGCTCCAGCCTAAGTTGAGTGCTAGAGACTTCATTTGCTACTCATGGCTTTCCACGCCCCCTGCAACTGATTTACAGCTCTTTTTCTATTATAAGCAATGACAGGGGAGCAGAGGGATTCGGGAACTCATGTTGTTTAACATAGTTTATAAGTAACATAGTTTATAAGTAACATAGTTTATAAGGCCGAAAAAAGACATCTGTCCATCCAGTTTGGCCTGATATCCTACAAGTTGATCCAGAGGAAGGCAAAAAACCCCTGTGAGGTAGAAGCCAATTTTCGCCACTTTAGGGGAAAACATTCCTTCCCGACTCCAATCAGGCAATCAGAATTACTCCTTGGATCAACGACCCATCTCTAGTAACTATAGCCTGTAATATTATTACACTCCAGAAATACATCCAGGCCCCTCTTGAACTCTTTTAGTGAACTTACCATCACCACCTCCTCAGGCAGAGA
Organism: Rhinella marina; assembly: GCA_900303285.1. NCBI lineage: Eukaryota > Metazoa > Chordata > Amphibia > Anura > Bufonidae > Rhinella > Rhinella marina. The sequence continues at coordinate 277,238 of ONZH01028864.1, forward strand.
GTTCCATAGTCTCACTGCTCTTACCGTAAAGAATCCTCTTCTATGTTTGTGTACAAACCTTCTTTCCTCCAGACGCAGAGGATGTCCACTCGTCACGGTCACAGTCCTGGGGATAAAAAGATCATGGGAGAGATCTCTGTACTGACCCCTGATATATTTATACATAGTTATTAGATTTTCCCATCAGTCGTCTTTTTTCTAAAGCGAAAAACCCTAATTTTGATAATCTTTCTGGGTACTGTGGTCCACCCATTCCATTTATAACTTTAGTTGCCCTCCTCTGAACCCTCTCCAGCTCTGCTATGTCTGCCTTGTTCACAGGAGCCCAGAACTGTACACAGTACTCCATGTGTGGTCTGACTAGTGATTTCTATCATTGGTATCTGGCTGAGTGGGGCACATGAGTGATGGCTCCCACATGAGACCTTCTGGCCGTGCCTCTCTATGCTCCGCCTCAGGTCACTTGACCTTTTTTCATGTGAACGTGACGCTCGGCCCGGAAGTGATGTCGTGCGGGGGCGCATCCCTCTTGTTACCGCCTATACTCAGGTGATACTCTTTTACAATTAAGAGGAGCCTCTTTGTGATTGGTGTTGGTGGGTTTATCAGGCATAATTCACAATGATGATGTTACCCCCAGACAAAGGTATGCCGAAACGCAAGTTGGGGTCGTGTCCACCATTGACCACAATTGCAAATGGGTGAGTTTGAATATTGGTATTAGTTTTTTATACTCTGGTCTGGACACAGTTATTACTATTTATTCCTAGCACTATTTATAGCTATGTTGTTTACAGGGTACTATCTCAGTGGATGTAGTCCAGACCATACATTATAATATATACACCTTTCCATATTCACCCCCATTTGCAAATCATTTGATCTCTGGAGGATGCTTTTTCTGCCACCTGTCCTTGCATCATGTGATTTTTTTATTAAAAAAATTATGTTATTTGTATACACAGTAAAGTTTTATTATATTTTATGGGTACTGTTTTGGGCTTGTTTTTTTTGTAGGTTGTTTGCAGTTTTTGAGCTGGCACCTTGGTTACCATAATAGATGCAGGTAGTGCTCAAGCACAGTGTACTGTACACCTGTGACTTAGGTGTTATTAGTGCTTGGCCTGTTTGGTCTTTTTTGTTCATACTAAAATTGAGTAGAAGTTGGTGTTAAATACCCTTTAATTCCTAGTATAATAGGCCACTAAAATATTTTCAAGTATTTTTAAAAATCTTAGTAAACTATGAAGTGGTTGATTTATTGAGAAGTCTTCTTAGTCCCTTTTGTCCCTTAAAGAGGTTGTCCATGTTATTGCTGACCTATCCCCAGGATAGGTCATCAATATCAGATCTGCGTGAATCCTACACCACCGCCAATCAGCTGTTTGAAGAGAAGATCAGATGCAGGGAAAGGGCAGCCTTTCTTTAATTGTTTATCTGCTTGCCGTCTCAACCACAGCAGTTAGCAAGGGTATTAACAAGTAAGTTGTACCATTCACGTTTATGGGACAGCTTGTTTCTATTCAAGATGGCTTTGGTGCAATTACACCTGCTCATCACTATGGTTGTTACTATGTGCAGGTAAACAATGACGGGAAGGCTGTTTTGCCATGACGTGCGGCCTTCTCTTCAAACAGCTGATTGGCAGTGGTGTCAGATTCACACAGATTTGATATTGATGAGGATATTTCATCAATATAAATGGTGTGTACAATCCCATTAAGGGATGACAAATGGGGTATTATCTACCTTGTTGGCTGATCGAACTTTCACTGCGGCTATGATTGGTACTGCAGCCCAACATTAATTGAACTGCTAGTAGGCCATTCAAATGATGTACGGTGACATCTGCAGTGGTCATGGAGTGCACAATGTCTGTGGATAGATCATCTATAACAATTACCAGATAATTAAGTCTTATCTGGGTCATAGGAGGGGAGAGTGGGGGGTTAGTGGGGGTTGGGATTAGTGAGGAATGTAGGGAGAATATTGGGCAAAACATCAACCAAAGTAACCCAAAAACCCCGGATATTCACTTCACAGGTAATAGTAATTTAAAAAGGGGAGTAAAAAATATACATAGACCTCTTAAGTGTATGTACACTAATGCCAGAAGCCTGACTAATAAAATTGGTGAACTGGAATTAGTGATGTGTGAGGAGGACTATGACATAGTGGGAATAACTGAGACATGGCTGGATGATAGTTATGACTGGGCAGTTAATGTACAGGGTTACAATCTTTTCAGAAAGGATTGTCAAAACCGGAGAGGTTGAGGGGCCTGCCTTTATGTAAAGTCCTGTCTAAAGCCCACACTCCGGGAAGATATAAGTGAGGGACATGAAGATGTGGAGTCACTGTGGGTAGAAATAAATGGAGCCAAAAACAATAATACAATAATAGGAGTTTATTATAAACCACGTAATATACCAGAGTCCACAGAAAATCTACTTCTAAATGAAATAGACGAGGTGGCAAATCATAATGAGGTCGTTATTATGGGGGACTTTAACTACCCAGATATAGACTGGGAAACTGAAACCTGTATGTCTCATAAAGGAAACAGGTTCTTGGCAATAACCAAAGACAATTACCTTTCCCAACTGGTTCAGGACCCGACTAGAGGGACAGCCATACTGGACTTAGTATTAACCAATAGACCTGACAGAACAACAGATGTGCAGGTTGGGGGACACCTGGGAAATAGTGACCATAATATAATAACCTTCAAATTGTCATTCAAAAGAGTGTTTCTTCAGGGAGGAACAAAAATACCAAACTTCAAAAAAGCTAAATTTAGCCAAATAAGAGAGGCCATAGGCCTAACTAACTGGGACAAAGTCCTCAAAAATAAAAATACAGCCACAAAATGGGATATTTTTAAAAGCATCCTAATATCTAATTGTGAGAGGTACATACCTTATGGGAAAAAAAGGATAAGAAACAAGAAAAAAACCAATGTGGATAAATAGAGCTGTAAAGAAAGCAATAAATGACAAACAGAAAGCATATAAATCACTAAAACAGGAGGGGAGCGAGGAAGCATTGAAAAACTATAAGGAAAAAAATAGATATGTAAAAGACAAATAAAAGCAGCCAAACTAGAAACTGAGAGATTAGTCGCCAAAGAGAGTAAAACTAACTATATAAATGGTAAAAAGTATAAACCTGAAGGTGTCGGCCCCTTACAGAGTAATGAGGGGGGAGTTGCAGAGAGCGATGAGGAGAAAGCAAAGCTATTAAAGGGAACCTGTCATCTCCGAAACACCCCCTGAACTAGAGTAAGCGGTGTATAGTGTAAGTGATGCTGAATCTGAATATGTAATTTTTATCTTCATACTCACTTCCATTCTGATGTTGTGCTCCCACAAACTGACAGTGAAATGCACTCAGTGGACTCCAGTGCTCACTCACATAATGGAGAGGACTCAAAGAAGAGTCCACTGAGTGCATTTTACTGCAGGTTTGTGGGAGCACAGCGTCTGAATGGAAGTGAGTATGAAGATAAAGCTTACATATTCGGATTCAGCATCACTTACACTATACACCGCTTACTCTAGTTCAGGGGGTGTTTCGGAGATGACAGGTTCCCTTTAAATATATTTTTTCTCCACTGTATTTACTGAGGAAAATAAACTGTCAGATGAAATGCAGAATATAAAAGTAAATTCCCCATTAAAAGTACCCTGTCTGACCCAGGAAGAAGTACAGAGACATCTTAAAAAGAATAAAATAGACAAATCGCCAGGATCGGATGGCATATACCCCCGTATGCTAAGAGAATTACGTAATGTCATAGCCAGACCCTTATTTCTGATATTTAAGGACTCTATACTGACAGGGAGTGTTCCAGAGGATTGGCACATAGCAAATGTGGTGCCAATATTCAAAAAGGGTCCAAAAACAGAGCCTGGGAAATATAGGCCGGTAAGTTTAACATCTGTCATGGAAAAACTGTTTGAAGGTTTTCTAAGAGATGCTAACTTGGAGTACCTCAATGAAAATAAGCAAATAACTCCATATCAGCATGGCTTTATGAGGGATCGGTCATGTCAAACCAATTTAATCAGTTTCTATGAGGAGGTAAGTTCTAGAATTGACCGCGGCAAATCAATGGATGTCGTATATCTGGACTTCTCCAAAGCATTTGAAACTGTATTACATAAAAGATTAGTATATAAAATGAGAATGTTTGGCCTGGGAGAAAATGTCTGTACGTGGGTAAGTAACTGGCTCAGTGATTAGTGGTTATTAACGGAACATACTCAGATTGGGTCACTAGTGGGGTACCACAGGGGTCAGTATTGGGCCCTATTCTCTTCAATATATTTATTAATGATCTTGTAGAAGGCTTGCACAGTAAAATATCAATTTTTGTAGATGACACTAAACTGTGTAAAGTAATTAACACAGAAGAGGACAGTACATTGCTACAGAGGGAACTGGATAGATTGGAGGCCTGGGAAGAGAAGTGGCAGATGAGGTTTAACACTGACAAATGTAAGGTTATGCACATAGAAAGGAATAATGCAAGTCACCAGTACATACTAAATGGTAAAACACTGGGTAACACTGACATGGAAAAGGACCTAGGAATTTTAGTGAACAGCAAACTAAGCTGTAGAAACCAGTGTCAGACAGCTGCTGCCAAGGCCAATAAGATAATGGTTTGCATCAAAAGAGGCATAGATGCCCGTGATGAGAACATAGTCCTGCCACTTTACAAATCACTAGTCAGACCACACATGGAGTACTGTGTACAGTTTTGGGCTCCTGTGAACAAGGCAGACATAGCAGAGCTGGAGAGGGTTCAGAGGAGGGCAACTAAAGTCATAACTGGAATGGGTGGACTACAGTACCCGGAAAGATTATCAAAATTAGGGTTATTTACTTTAGAAAAAAGACGACTGAGGGGAGATCTAATAACAATGCATAAATATATCAGGGGTCAGTACAGAGATCTCTCCCATGAACTATTTATCCCCAGGACTGTGACGAGGGGACATCCTCTGCGTCTGGAGGAAAGAAGGTTTGTTCACAAACATAGAAGAGGATTCTTTACGGTAAGAGCAGTGAGACTATGGAACTCTCTGCCTGAGGAGGTGGTGATGGTAAGTTCACTAAAAGAGTTCAAGAGGGGTCTGGATGTATTTCTGGAGTGTAATAATATTACAGGTTATAGTTACTAGAGATGGGTTGTTGATCCAGGGAGTAATTCTGATTGCCTGATTGGAGTCGGGAAGGAATTTTTTCCCCTAAAGTGAGGAACATTGGCTTCTACCTCACAGGTTTTTTTTTGCCTTCCTCTGGATCAACTTGCAGGATAACAGGCCGAACTGGATGGACAGATGTCTTTTTTCGGCCTTATAAACTATATGTTACTATGTAACTATTTCAGCTGTTGGGGAGGCATCCGCGTAGCAGTGTTCCCGTCATCGGTACTAATGGGTGTGCTTTAGCGCTGCCCTAGCTTGTAAAACGGCCCTTGCCTTGCGCGATATAGTGCACTGCAAGGGAGAGCATTGCCTGGACAACACTTTTAAATAGTACTTACAGTCGTAGGTCCGTAATACTTCGATAACAACAATTGCAACTGTTGCATATATAAGTACGCCCTTTTTTTGAAGGAACTTCTTCCCTTTTGCCATTAGCCCACAACGGAATTGATCTTGAGTAGAATTTCAACGCGTTTTCAATTTAGCTATTATTAATTAAAAAAAAAAAAATAATTATTGGGAATAATCAGGCAGTAATGTGAAGAAGTGCAATATGGATTAAACAATCAGGGGTTAAATTGCAATGTGATGCAATAACATTATAGTAGGCCCAATAGTGTAATCGGGGTTAAATTGCAATGTGATGCAATAACATTATAGTAGGTCCAATCTTACAATCAGGGGTTAAATATTACAGCAGGCAAAATCGTGCAATAGAAGTTTTAAAAAAAAATGCTAAATGTACAGCATATCATGGAATAGTTGCTAAAATAACATGATGCTAAATAAATTCAGCAGAGTAGGCATATACCCAATTCGTTTTTCTTGGCTTTATCAGCAGCCTCCCATTTTTCAGGTGCTATTTCATGTAGGACCTCCTTCCAGACTGAGTCGTGGTATATATCAAATTGGGTGTACCATAATTCGGGCATCTCGTGGACCAAAGTAAAGAGACGTTCAATGTTAAAGGACGTGATTTTTTTCACAATGAAATACTGATGCCTTGAAAATAACCAGTGCCAGTCACTGACTCCCTAACTGTGCTCCTGGTTCCGGTCCTGTGTGTATTTGGATTGCTTCTATTATTGACCTCGGCTTGACCAGTCTCTGTCTTGAGTTTTGGTACTGTGGTAGTTTTGGTTTCTCATCTGGTTCTGACTTCGGCTTGGCTATTTGACTACCCTCAGTCTTGCGATTTGGTACTGTATTGTCCGCTCAGTACCGACTCATTTCTTGCAGTTTAGCAGAGTAGGGAACGTCGACCACTTACAGACTTGTTGCCTAGGGCTTGCACTGTAAGTAGGCAAGGAAAACAGGGTGGGGGGTTTAAGTTAGGGCTCACTGTCTGTTCATTCCTGCCTACTGTGGTTACATTATCACTGGCCATAACATTTTTTTGCAAGTGACCTTAGTATTATGGACGCCATGGCAGCATTAGTCACCTAGATGGAGGGTATTGGCCAATTGGCACCCTTACTTTTAGAACCCAAACTCCCTGACTGGTTCTCTGCTGATCAAAAATGTTTTGTTACATTTTGGGAGAGCAGCAAATTGTATTTCTGTCTTAGGCCTCATTCGTCTGGGACAGAAGCCTAGAGTGTGGGCATTATAATGTCCCTACTTCAGGGGGACCCTCATTAGCTTATGTGGAGAGTCAGCTTCTGTCTTTGTGTCAGGGCAAACGGCCAGTGGAGGAGTACTGTTCAGAGTTCTGTGAGTGGTGTACTGCCTCAGGGTGGACTGACCCTGCTCTTAGATCACAATTTTGACTGGGACTTTCTGACATGCCGAAAGATCTTCTGGTTAGTCAACATATCCCAGGTTCCCTTGACGTGGCTATGTCTTTAGCTATTTGACTCAACAAACGTTTTAGGGAACATAAGCGAGGGGGATCTGTCCATCCCTCCCTCTTCTCTTTACTCTGTCCCTAAACCCTCTGTATCCAAGTCCCCTGAGGAGCCCATGCAAGTTGGTGTCATATCCTCTCAGCAGTGGAAGGGACATTGCCTGTAGAATGGATTATGCTTCTACTGCGGCAGCCCAGCTGATCAATTGTGGTCCTGTCCTGCTAGACCAAAGGCGGAAAACTTCAGCATCTGAATGACGATCAGGCACAGGTATTTTCCAAAAAATCTGATAGTATTCTCTTACCTGTTTTATCTTCACATGGAAGGTCCATCTCAGGTCTGGCTTTTGTTGATTAGGGGGCCATGGCAAATTTTGTTAATTATTATTTTGTATCTGCTTGGGCCTCCTGGTTTGTAAATCGCCTGAACCCATTCTGGTTTGTAGGGTGGATACCACTCTATTAGCCAGGGGGTTTATTGAATATCTAACTACTGATTTGGTTATGACAGTTGGGTCTATTCATTCTGAAAAATGTTTGTTATATGTTATGAATAACCTGTCTGCTGATGTTGTTTTGTATTTACCCTGATTAAGAAAACATTGTCCAGTTTTTTTATTGGAGTTCTGGAGAATGAACTAAGTGGGGTCCTCTGTGTTCTAATCATTCCTTGTCTGTGCAGCTCTTTGGTCCTATTCCTGGGTTCATCAGGTATGTCCAGGATGTATTCTCTAAGGAGGGTGGGGAAGCTTTACTCAACTGCCCTAGGGACGACTCTTCAATCTTTTTGGGCCTGAAAGACAAGCTATGAAAGACTATATTCAGGACAGTCTAAAAAAGGGCACATCTGACCGTCTATATCTCCTCTAGGGGCTGGGTTCTTTTTTGTTGGGAAAAAAACTATGAGTTTGCAAAATTGACCTTAGAGGAGCCTACAATTTGATCAGATCAGAATCAGGGAGGGCAATAAATGGATGACAGCATTCAACACCCTGAAGGACGTTTTGGATACTTGGTGATGCCATTTGGGCTGTGTAATGCTCCAGTTATTTTCTACAACTTAGATAACAACATTTTCCAAGAGATCCTGGGTCAGTTTCTAGTGGCATATCTTGATGATATCCTAGTGTTCTTCCCGGATTGGTCATCTTATGTTTTGCATGTGAGGAGGGTCCTACAAAAACTGACTATAATTTGTACGCAAAATTAAGAAAGTGTGAATTTGGAGTAAGAAAGGTCTCCTTCTTGGGTTATATCCTTTAACCCCAAAGATTCCGTATGGATCCCGTTAAGGTGCGAGCCATTGTCGATTGGTCCAGGCCTACCTCTCTCAAGGCTCTTTAATGGTTTCTTGGCTTTGCTAATTATTATAGAAAATTCATCAAATGTTTTCTGTTATTGCTAAACTGTTGACTGACTTAACCAGAGAGGGAGCTGATCTTCTCCATTGGTCTCCTGAGGCTCTGTCCGCATTTGATACATTGAAAGGAAGTTTCGTTCATGCACCTATAGTCATCCAGCCAGACATAAATCAACCTTTTGTCGTTGAGGTAGGACTGGGTGATGTGCTATCTTGATTTATTTAGATACTGCCAAAAATCCCCGGCAACCACGATGGGCCGTTTTTTACAATGTTTAACTTTGAAGTCACTTATCATCCTGGGTCTAGTAATGTGAAGGCTGATGCCTTCTGATGTAGTTTTGGTGTTGAAGATTAAGTTGGCGCTGAACGTGGTAAAATAAAGTGCCCTGGTGTCAATGTCGCTGCCATTAATCCTGATGTGGTTGCTGAGATTCAATGTTGTCAGGACCTAGCTCTTAGTAACCTTCCCTCTGGTAAATTGTTTGTGCCTCCAAACGTTCGCCTCATTGCTCTGTACTGGCAGGTTATGCAGGTATTGTAGGGTCTAAACATCTGGTCTCCCGGACCTACTTAGTCCCACGAATGGGTGCCTTTATGTGTGTGATGTGTGTGCTAGGGCTAAAATACCCAGGAGACATCCTGCGGGTTTACTTTATCCTTTAGCAATTCCAGAGACCTTGGACCCACATCTCTATGAACTTATTTACAGACCTTCCACCCTCCTCAAGTAAGTCAGTCACTTGGGTAGTCATAGATTCTCAGAGATATGTCATCTGGTGTCATTAAAGAAACTTCCTAATGCAAAAGAATTGGCTACTTCATTCGTGGACAACATCCTTAGATTGCATGGCATACCTGATTCCATTGTCTCGGATAGAGGTGTCCAGTTTGTCTCGAGATTCTGTAGAGAGTTTAGCAACAAACTTGGGATCAAACTCTCTTTCTCCTGTACATTTCATTCTGAGACTAATGGACAAACAGAAACGGTCAACCATGTCTTGATGCAGTTTTTAATGTGTTTTGTTTCTAACTGCTAAAATGAGTGGAATAGGTTTTTGAACCTAGTGGATTTTGCTATTAACAACCATGTCAGCTCCCCAAGTGGCATTACACCTTTTTACTATAATAATGGTTTTAATCCACATCTTTCTTTTGTCTCTAGGATCTAGCTCTGTGAATCCTGCAGTGGATGCTATCATTGACGATCTGTGCACAGCTTGGGCCCAGGCTCGCAAGAGCCTGGAAAAAGCTCTAAGCATCCAATGTAAACAAGCTAATAGAAATCGGTCTGTAGGTCCAAACTTTGTGTTCGGTGAGCTCATCTGGCTTTCTAGAAAAGCGTACCACCATCAGAGTACCACCTGGTAAACTTGCACCTAAGTTTATTGGACCATATAAAATAATGTCTGTAATTAACCCAGTATCTTTTCATCTTCATTTGCATTCTTCGCTCAGGATACATGAAGTCTTTCATAAGTCATTGCTTAAAAAATACATCCCTCCTGTAATTTCTCCACCTAAAACTCCTGATCCAATGGTAATTCTGGGTGAGTTTGAGTACGAGGTGGAGAGAACTCTTCACTTCCAGAAAGTTCAAGGTTCAGTGCAGTACTTAATACATTGGACGGGGTATGGTCCTAAAGAGAGAACATGGGTGTTGCTCAGGAAGTTCATGCTCCTCGCCTAATTAGGAAGTTCCATTTAAAATTTCCATTTAAGCCTGCTCCCCATGTTGAGGGGCCAGTGGCCCCTCTTAAGAGGGGGTAATGTCACAAACCTACCTCCAGCGACAAGATCTCACGCGTCAGTGTGACTACGCTGGGAGAGACCCACTGCTAAGCCACACCCCCTGGTGATGCGACAGCATAATTTGCAATAAGATGCAATGCTTTTTCTCCTCACAGCAGGCTAGTGCTGGAAGAGACCAGCAGTGGGCTGATTGCTCAGCTGATCTATTTCTATGTGCTAGTGTTCTGACTAATGGAGTGCCAAGCCATGACCTATCAAGTTCTGACCCTGGGACTCAGAGCTCTATTTGAACCCCTTCCTGGCCTAATACCAGTGCCAGTGATAGTTATAGCTGTGCTCCTGGTTCCGCTGCTGTGTGCTTTTGGATTGCAACTATTATTGACCTCGGCATGCCTTTGACCACTCTGTCTTGTGTCCTGGTATTGTGTTTCTCTTCTGGTTCTGACTTCACCTTGGCTATTTGACTACCGTCTGTCTTGCAGTTTGGTACAGTATTGTCCACTCGATTCCGACCCATTTCCATACGACTCTACATGCTCTATCATTTTTGTGGAGCCACGGAATTGAACAACGAATGCAGGCAGCACACTGTGCACTGTCTGCATTTTTTGCAGCCCCATTGAAACGAATGGGTCCACATTCGATCTGCAAAAATTGTGGATCGGATGCGGAAATAAAAATACGGTCGTGTGAATGGACCCTAATGAGTAGATCTAGGGTGTACTGACTAGGGGCGTAAAAAGTCTCAGTGAGTGACGTCAACACAACTCCAAGAAGCTGATCTATCTCCTCTCTTGCACGTAATCAATCTTACACTCACCATCTGCTTTACGGTACCTACACACGTTATGGATTTTGCACGGTTTTTCCACTTGGATTTAAGTGCAAAAAAAAACAAAAAACGCAGTGTTATACAGTACCATCAAAGTGTAGGAGAATAGATAATTCTCATGTACACTTTGTGGATTTTTTCTGTGTGGAAATTCACCAGCTATGTGTATTTAGCGGGACGATTATTATAAAATAAAAAAAGAAAAGATAATAAGAGACCTAGCAGTTAAAGTCTTTACTGCCTCAAGGGCTGACTGCCCTCAGAAAATATGAACCCTGATCTATGGTATTAACACGGTCGGAATTAAAAGGAGGACACCCAGGGCCTCCACCAGATCTGTAGGTTTGGAAGGGGCATCAGTCCGAATCTGCAGATCTGGATGTCATAGGGGAGTCTGAACTAATAATCAAATAGGAGTGATTGGCTGCTGTACGTGCAGTCTGCTGACTCCTAGCCCCACACTGGGACCCTGAATAAAGAGAGGCAGAGTGCGCCTCCTATTATAGAGAGATAATTACCATAGCTATTAGGTGGCAGCACTACATGTGGCAGCTCACAGGAGCTGAGCAAGTGGGATGACCTGCTAGCAAGAAGATATGAAAGGAGGAGGGGAAGTGTGTGGCATCCCTCCAACCCTCCATACAACCAGAAATGGCTTCATGAAGACCTTCTTCATGCTTCTTGTTTGGTGACTGTGGTAGGGAGGTCAGGTTTCACCTTAAGCTGCAGCCCTGTGTGAAATACAAGCAGCAGATTCAGTGGACTTAGGTTTTTCTATGTGATCCTTTACTCCCCTCAAAAGCAACTGACACCATCTGTCACTTACCTTTTTACCACCTCCCCCCCCAAGTGATTTTTTCCCTTTGCTCCCTCCATTGAGCCCCTGGCAGGCTGTTTCCCAGTGCCACTTTCTGTCCCCTTCCCCCAAGAGACCAGATCCTTTATGTCCCCTATACACATCTCACACAGCATGGCTACATCATGTCTCCCGCTCACCCAAAGACTACAACAAATAATGTCAGTTCTATGCCTCTAGAGCCTTGCCATGTTGTGCCCCCACACACAACAGAATCCTGACTGACTGCAGCATTTACATTAGACTGTGGACAGACTGACTGCAGTGTTTACACTAGACTATGGACTAGATGATAACAGCATTGACACCAGACTATGGACTAACTAATCACAGTGTTTACACACGACTCTGGACTGACTGGCTGCAGTGTTTACACTAAATATGGACTGGCAGGCGGCACTGTTTACACTACACTATGGACTGAATGCAGCATTTACACTACATTATTAACTGATTTCAAGTGGATTTACACATTATTTGGCAGACTATTAATTATCTGGCAGTATAAAGTGTCACATCCCCAGAGCCTCCGCTCTCATGGATAGCAGAGACATAGGAGAAGTTGGCAGGGGACCAATCATGCTGTGGTCAGTAGTGACCACTAATGTAAGGGGTTAACATAGGAAGGGGCTCCCCGTTTCCTCCTTCAGGCCACCGAGCTATGATGGCAGTATCCCGATGGTTGCCATAACTGCCAGACGCCTTACAAAGGCATCCAGTACCGCACCATGTGAATAGATGTCAAATTAAAGATGGCAAATTAAAATTCCCTGGGCTGAATGGATGATGAAACCATTAAAGAAACACACTGATGAAATATCCAAAAAAAGAGTACAACATGGATCGCACATCCACATGCTATGCATTGATCTATAAGCGCTTCTCAGCATAATAAATAGTATAAAACCCCCCGATATATGTACTGTACATGAGGCATTGGTATACGTTTTGATCAAAATAATAGATTTTTTCATCTCACCTTTTTAAACACCGGTATAATACGCCATCTAAAGTCATTTGTACCTCAAATTGGTACAAAAAAAACTAGCTTGTCCTGCAACAAACAAGCCCTCACAAAGGTCAGTCAACAAAAAATGAAAATGTTATGGCCCCTTAAAACAATTTCAGCAAATTCCATGTTAGAAAATCTTGATGCTGCTCTTTCCCTTATGAACGCTGCCGTGTCCCCAAAAAGCAGATTATGACGAAATGCTCATTCGTGTCATCCTGTCGTCCGTGCAGGCACATAAATTATTGTTTTTGGGCAGCAGATTGTGCTGTTTAAACAGCGATCTGCTGCCCAGAAACAGCGCAGCAGTATGAGGATGAGAGATTGCAATGGCGAACACTCATTTCCGACAATCTGCCTGTCTAAATGTGCCGCCGATCACCCAATGAACAAGCAAAACACTTGTTCATTGGGTGATCCTGCTGTTCATGCAGACAAGTAAGCTATCATTTCTGGGCAGCAGATTATGCAGTCTAAACAGCGATCTGCTGCCCAGAAACAGTGCAGCTGTATTAAGCCTCATTCACACATCAGTGTTCGGTCAGTGATTTCCATCAGTGATTGTGAGCCAAAACCAGGATTGGAGCCTCCACAGACATAAGGTATAAGATAAAGATCTACTCCTATTCTGTTGTTTAGAGCTGCACCTGGTTTTGACTCAAAATCACTGATGAAAATCACTGACCAAACACTGACGTGTGAATGAGGCTTTAGGATGAGAGATGGCAATAGTGATCCCCGGTCCTCATACTGCATGTAAACAAGGACCCAACTGTCAGGAAGGAGACCTTCCTTCCCAACAATCGCCTTTAGATCGGCCTGTGTAAATCTGCCATAACCCCTTGGCGACCAGCGCCGTAATAGTACGGCGCTGTGGCAAGGTGCTAGACGCCCAGCGCCGTACTATTACTGAGCGCTGATCGGGCGGGTGCAGGAGCTGCGCCCGCCCGATCAGAGTCTGGGGTCCAGCTGTGCCCAGGTGCCGGACCCCTGAGGAATGCGCCAGCATCGCCAGCACACTTCCAGCCCATGCATTACAATACAGAAGTATTGTAATGCATTGTAAGGGGATCAGACCCCCAAAAGTTAAAAAAAGTGTAAAATAAGAAAGTAAAAAAAGTGAAAAAAATTAAGTTTTACAAAAAAAAGTTTCAAGTTCCCAAAAAAAGCGTCATTTTTACAAAATAATATAAAAAAATTGTAAAAAATAGTGAAAAAAAAATAGACATATAAGGTATCACCGCGTCCGTATCGACCGGCTCTATAAAAATAGCACATGATACACTCCGTCAGCTGCACGAAGTAAAAAAAAAAACTGTGCCAAAACAGACATTTTTTGGTCACCTTCCCTTACAAAAAGTGTAATAGCAGGTGATCAAAAAAGCGTATGTACCCCAAAATGGTACCAATCAAACCGTCATCTTGTCCCGCAAAAAATGAGACCCTACCTAAGACAATCGCCTGAAAAATAAAAAAAATATGGCTCTCAGAAAATGGCAACACAAAAAATATTTTATTTTGTTCAAAAATGTATCTAATGTGTAAAACTTTCCAAAAATAAAAATTATACACATATTGGGTATCACCGCGTCCGTAACAACCTGCTCTATAAAAATATTGCATGAGATGGCCCCCCAGGCGAATGCTGTAAAAATTTTTTTAAAAAACTAAGCCAAAACAGACATTTTTTCCCTTTTGCCTCACAAAAAGTGTAATAGCAGGCGATCAAAAAGGCGTATTTACCCCAAAATGGTACTAATCAAACCGTCATCTTGTCCTTCAAAAACGATACCCTACCTGAGACAATCGCCTGAAAACTTTAAAAATATGGCTCTTTGAAAATGGCAACACAAAATAATGATTTTATTCTGTTCAAAAAATAAATCTAATGTGTAAAACTATCCAAAAATTAAAAAGTTAGACATATTGGGTATCGTCGCGTCCGTAACAACCTGCTCTATAAAAATATTACATGAGATGGCCCCCCGGGTGAATGCTGCAAAAAATAAAAAATAAAAACTATGCCAAAACAACCATTTTTTTCCCTCTTGCCTCACAAAAAAGTGTAATAGCAGGCGATCAAAAAGGTGTATTTACCCCAAAATGGTACCATTCAAACTGTCATCTTGTCCTGCAACAACCGCCTGAAAACTTAAAAAAATATGGCTCTTTGAAAATGGTAACACAAAAAAAAGATTTTATTCTGTTCTAAAATGCATCTAATGTGTAAAACTTTCCAAAAATAAAAAAGTTAGACATATTGGGTAACGTCGCGTCCGTAACAACCTGCTCTATAAAAATATTACATGAGATAGCCCCCCAGGTGAATGTTGTAAAAAAAAAATGTAAAAAAAAATGCATGCCAAAACAGCTATTTGTTTTCACCTTGACTCACAAAAACTGTAATACCAAGCGATCAAAAAGTCTTAAGTACCCCAAAATGGTACCAATCAAACCGTCATCTCGTCCCGCAAAAAATGAGCCCCCACATAAGACAATAACTCAAAAAATAAAAAATCAATGGCACCCGCAAACCAATCCATCAAAATCTGTTCTGCAAAATCCATATGGCGCTCCTTCTGTTTTGAGTCCTGCCATGTGCCCCCAAGGCAGTTTACCACCACATATGGCATGTTGCCGTATTCAGGAGAAAATGGGTAACAAATTATGGGGTGCTTTTCTCCTGTTACCCCTTGTGAAAATGAAAAATTTGGGGCTAAAGCAGCATTTTATTGGAAGAAATGAAACTTTTCATTTTCACAGCCAAGTGTTTCCAAATTCCGTAAAACGCTTAGGGGGTCAAAGTTTCCAAAATGCGGTCACTTTTTGAGGGTTTCCACTGTAGGGGTACGTCAGGGTATCTCAATTACAAAATGGTGCCTAAAAACTATTCTAGCAAAATCTGCCTCCAAAATCCGTATGGCGCTCCTTTCCTTCTGACCACTTACACATGCCCATAGAGCAGTTTACCACCACATATGGGGTATTTCTGTAAACTGCAGAATCAGAGTAATGTATATTGAGGTTTAGTTTGCTGTTAACCCTTGCTGTGTTGTAAGAAAAAAATTATTAACATGAATAATCTACCAAAAAAGTGAAATTTTGAAATTTCACCTCCATTTTCCTTTAATTCTTGTGGAACACCTGAAGGGTTAGCAAAGTTTGTAACAGCAGTTTTTTATAACTTGAGAGGTGTAGTTTCTAAAATGGGCTCATTTATGGGGGGTTTCATTATGTAAGCCACTCAAAATCACTTTATATCTGAATTGGTGCTTAAAAAAAATGGTTTTGGAAAATTTGGTGAAAATTTGAAAAATGGCTTCTAAACTTCTAAGCCTTCTAACGTCCTAAAAAAGTAAAATGACATTTATAAAATGATGCCAACATAAAGTAGACATGTGGGGAATGTAAAATAATAACTATTTTTGGAGGTATTACTGTGTATTTTGAAAGTAGAGAAATTGAAATTTGGAAATTTGCTAATTTTTCCAAATTTTTGGTAAATTTGGGATTTTTTCATAAATAAGGGTGAAATATATTGACTCAAATTTATGACTGTCATGAAGTACAATGTGTCACAAGAAAAAAATCTCAGAATAGCCTGGATAAGTAAAAGCGTTCCAAAGTTATTACCACATAAAGTGACACATGTCAGATTTGCAAAAAATCGCCTGGGCAGGAAGGTGAAAACAGGCCCGGGGTTGAAGGGGTTAAGACTGGTTAGCTTTGTTTATCCATGGTACAAGTAGGAAGTGGGAGCTTTTCCTCCCTTAGGCTCCATTCACACGTCCTGTTTTTCTTTCCTGATTCGATCCTGATCCTGATCTGGATCCATTCATTTCAATGGGTCCTGAAAAAATCAGGATCGAATCAGGAAAGAAAAACAGGACGTGTGAATGGAGCCTTATCCTGATCTAATCCCCACCATTTGCACACTTTTTCCTATTCAGATAATAAGGGAAATGTGGGAGAAGCTGGAATTTTAATTAGCTGATTGTCCTGTAGCTCCCCCACTATAATAGATGGGGGATGGTCACTTTAGACAAACAACAGTCCATTTGTTGTGCAAAAAACTAGGTTGGGGGTGACATCTTATGGTGGGTTTACACAGCCTGATTTCGGGCAAATTACCAGGGACAAACGTTCCTGCACAAAGGTGTAGCCGATCATCCAATGAACGAGTGGATGAAACTATCGTTTGTGCAGGCAAGTAAATTATCGTTTCTGGGCAGCAGATCGTGATATCGAAACAGCAATCTGCTGCCTAGAAACAAAGCAGCTCTATGAGGATGAGGGATTGCAATTGTAGCTCTTCACCCCCAATGAACGAGCAGCCATTTGTCGGGGAGGAAAGCTTCTTCCCCAATAATTCCCACGTAAGCGTGCACTATGACCTGACGCTGTGTGACGTCAGGACAACAGTGCAGCGAGCGGAGAAGATGGACAAGCTGTGGAGTGGCGCCTCTACAGCAGAGGTAAGTATTTTATTTCACTGGCACTGGGGAGATGGTGACACTGGGGGGCAAGCTGGTGTTATTTGGGGGCAAGCTGGTGGCACTCGGCGGGGGAGCTGATGGCACTGGGGGGGCAGCTGGTGGCACTGAGGGGGCAAGCTGGCGTCACTGGGGGGCAAGCTGGTGGCACTCGGCAGGGGAGCTGATGGCACGGGGGGGGGGGTTCTGATGAGTTTTTATAAAGAAAAACATTCCTTTAATTAGTTTTTTGTTATTAGAGTACTCATTACAAAAATAGTCAATAGCTGCAGCCCTAGTAGTAGGTTTTCCCACAAATATTTCTCATATCAATAGGATGGATGACGACAGGATCATTTACCAACCCAGGGCCGGTCACAGAAAAAAGTGATTTTACACACTTAGGGCTCACGCAAGCGACCATATTTTTCTTCAGTGGCCAATCCGTTTTTAAAACGGAGAGAACACTGAACACCATTTCAATGGTGCCTTGCACACACACGTTTTTTTCACAGATCACCAAATCTCACCGCAGATCCTATTCCTGTGCATTTTTGCAGTTTGGACTCGCCCTTTGATTTCAATGGGAGTGAGAAGAAAGCAGGACATGGAAGCTATCCTAAGCTATCTGTTTTTCGCCGTGCTGACAAAACTGGATCACGTCCAATACCATCACGCTTGACATAACGGACAAAATATCACACTACCTAGATGCACGAAGGCTCATAATCCTGGTCCAAGACAGCTCAGAGTTAGGCCTCATGCACACGAACGTGGGCCGCATACGGTGGGTCCGCAATGAACGGGCACCGGCCGTGTGCAGGCCGCATCACGGATCCATTCACTTCAATGGGTCCGCGATCCGGGAGATGCGGAGCGGAGGCACGGATCGGAACACCATGGAAGCACTACGTTTTTGCAGTGCGGACCCTCGGATGCGGATCGCGGACCCCATTCAAGTGAATGGGTCCGCGATCCACATGCGGTGGCCTCGCGGTCAGTGCCCATGCATTGCGGACCGCAGTTTGCGGCACGGGAACGGCCGGCACATGTTCGTGTGCATGAGGCCTTATGGGTCACCCATCAGGACACCTACCATTACTGTGTCTGCAATGATGAGACATGGGAGGAGATCTTGAAGGAGCTAATTCAGACTAGATGGGAGTGATCTGCAAGAATGGAGCATACCAAAACTAGTAAATACAATCATAGCTTTCCCAAGCTAGAAAAGTAATTGACCCCTTTGCCATTTTCTTTCATGTGACTCAGAAGAGTTGCTGAAGCGGTAATCAGATTCTTTTATGTCCATCAAGTGACCCTAGAAGTGTGCACGCCACTCTTACTTGACCTCCATGTTGTTTTGATATTAAATATGAAACTCCTTATGTTTTTTACCATTTTCTCTACAGTGAACCACAAAACCAGTTATGCCGCAAGCTGATGAAACAGAGGTGGAGTTGCTGATGCTCTATCCAAAAAGTGGCCATACATATTCCAGATCCAGCTGATGTTCCCTGTGATGTACGGCCGGAAGTTTTTTGTTTTTCTTTTGTCACCTATTTCTACCATCTGTACAGCATGCCAATGCAGTGGAGAGCCGTCACATTATTCAAACCATACTTTTCTGATCTTTAGCCACGTTTCTCACTCCCAAAATATGAGCTTTTATCAATACGCAAATGAGTCTCAAAGTGCCCAGTAGGGTGTCATAAATTGCTCCTAGACCGTTTCTTTTCATCCTTGTGATTATTACTCCATCCCCTCCGCCTGCTACGTCAGCTTCTCTGTGCTTGAAACCTGGGGCACCGATGATGTCAGCGGTGTGGCGGCTGTATATACAGTGAGTCTGATGCCAGAAGATTATTGTTCTATCTTTATGGCATCTATAACACAACAAAAAACTGGCCTATTGTGATTTCTATTTTCTCTTTACTTTCTCCTAAAGGCTGCTTTACACTGGCCGAGGATTGGAAAAAATGATTGACAACCTGATAATCGGCCCGTAAACGTGGCACATTAAAGGGGTATTCCGGTAAAGTAACTTAATTTTTGATAAACTGCATTAAGGCTTCAAGCTGTGACCCAACCAGAACCCATACCTATACATATAACCAGAGCTTCATTTTACCTTACAATCCATTTGTCTAGCTCCTGTGTGAGCCTGCAACACACTGAGTATCATGGCTCCTGATCTTCCCTCACAAAACTACAATTCCCACAATGCCTAGCTTTCCTGCTGTGAGTTTATGCTTGTTCATGAGCGTTGCTGTTCACTGATTGGCTGCCTGACATTCCAGTGCAGACACGCCCCCTCTACTCAGTAAGCTGCAGCACACTGACATTTAGCTAGAGAACTGATAGCAGCACACTGAGCATGCCTGACCTGACAAAGGCTCAGAACTACAGGCTGGTGCCATGGTAACTATGAGGAACACAGTGGGTAGCAGGGGAAGAAAAGTACTTTATAACTACTGAACGGTAAATATGTGAAACTGACATTATATTAGGCAATGATTGATGATGAATTTGTCTAAAACATAAGTTATATTTATGGTAATCGGAATACCCCTTTAATGGTGGGTTCACACCTAGGTTTCTGCGGCATTGCTCTACAAATCTGTTTTTAGTGTTTTATTTCTTTTTTTGTGGTGGTGGTGGTGGGGGTATTAAACCAGCTCCAGATGTTTATGGCATAAGTTATAGTAAATTCAGCAGACCGGGTGAAGCATCAACCCTCCCCTCTTCTCACAACTTGAGAACGCCATAATTTGTGAATTGTTTTACACCAGCATTGTGGCATAAGCACGTGAGTAAATGCCCCTCACTATTTGCAAACAATTCCCCCAAAAAATACAGGTGGCCAACTAAAAAAAACATACAGTTATGTTTCAGTTTTGTTTTTTTTTTTCTGGTAAAACAATACCACACAAAATGTATGTGTGCACAGATCCTATCAGATCTTGCATAAACAGTAATCTGCTGCCAGCAAACAATGATCCTCTGTGAGAACAAGAGATCTCAATGGCGATACAGAGGAGAGTGCTGCATGGAAGCGCCGCCCTCCGCTCAGCTTTTATGATTATTGGCAATCATTGTGGACAAACTGGCACATTTGTTAAGACCAGCCTTTTAGATGCCGATCTTAATAAAGCCCTAAGCTGGCGGTAGATACGCTGAAGTTCTGAAGAGGCGTTAACCCAGGAGCGTAGCTAAAGGCTCATGGGCCCTGGTGCAAGAGTTCAGCTTGGGCCCCCTTCCCTCAGTAATTTGTGTGTCTTCTTATGCGGCACAAGGGTCTTTGAGTCCCCTTAGGCTCCTGGGCCCGGTAGCGACTGCTACCTCTGCACCCCCTATAGCTACACCCCTGCTCCATAACTTCGGTGCATCCAGCGCCACTTCTGAATGTAAGACAGCTTGGAATCTGATCGGTTGCTATGGGCAACTAAGCCAGTTTTCCTTTACACCAGTTTTGATAAACCTCCCCCAATGTGTTTTTTTACCATAGTGGGGGTCATTTACAAATAGTTTTACGCCTTTTTTATGTAAGATTGTCAAACTACCCCTTATTAAACACCCATCCAACAATATTTGTCTCACAGGCGCTTTTACAACACAAAGTAGTGTCGAGGGAGTGGAGGGGGTAGGCACTCCAAGTTGCTGAAAACCTGCACCAGAGGCAGGCGCAAATACTACTACGTCCCTCATAAATTTGGCGCATCTTCCACCAGCAAAGCCAGCGTAAAGGGTACTAAAAAGACTGTCAAAAAATGATGGACTTAGTAAATGACAACCACTGAGTAAACCAAGCCTGAGCTATTTCTGTATGTAACATATAAACGGTTACACATTGAGGAAAAAACGCCAGAAAAAACATGAAAAGTCGTGTCCCGGGCATATACACCCAGCCTGGTTATTGTATGACCTATTAACTGCATTCACTAAGCACAATTCACACTAACATTCCAGGAATAATAAGCGTTGCGATGACGTATATGAGGAGACGCTGCTTCTACACGGATACACGCCCGCACACCGTTATACTCCTGACTACACTGCAGCCAGTACAAAGACAGCGCCGAGCGGTCACCTCTATGTCTCAGTGAGAGGCGTGGCCGGCAGGAAGGCGTGGCGCGCATGCTCATTAGGCTCGCCTGAGAGGTTGCTTCTGTAAGCGACACTGCTGATTAGCCCATTGCTGTGGTGAGAGCGCATCGTGCGGGGCTGCTGCAGCCCTCATCTCCGCCTCTCGTGTGTGAGTCCAGGCTACATTGTAACCAGAGGTGAGTGACTGGAGCTGCGCTGGCGTCCTGCGCCGCAGAGTACACGTGTGCCCCTGGACTCCGTTACTCAGGCATTGGTTTAGTCCGCCGCGGGGGGGATCTGCTGCTGTATCTGCTGACTGTGCTATGGAGGTGGCGGTTCGGCGTGATATCCACGTGTTATCGGCCTCTCTTTCTCCTTGTATCATAGGGACTTCTGTCCCTTCCAGCATGTGGTAGTCACTTTCATTAACCCTTATTGTTCTATGCGCCCCCTGCAGTGTATATATAGTTTCTACCCGGTCACCATCTGCTTCCACTATAGCGGATTGGCCCTCTGTATTCAGAGGTCAGCTCTGACACCCCCAGTCAGGAAGCGTCTCCCTCCAAAGTTGTCACCTCTTGTTGAGAGTCCCTGATGAGGACTGCCTTTAGTGTTTCATATCAGTGTGATGCAATTCCCTGGAAACCTCTCAGAGCTGCAGGACTGGATATTGATGCTAATAGACATTGTTCTCAGCTACTACTAAGTTATAGTAATTGTTTGATTGCCTCTTATCTCAGGTAGTAGCAGATTACTTGGGATGTTTACTAGTTTGTTGTGGAGTTTTTGCTTGTTTGTTGTGTTTTCTGAATCCAGTAAAAGTGAATTGGTTTCCTGCAGATGGTCATCCTGAACATTGACTACTGGGTTTTCTGGCTCTGGGTGTCCTGCTTGCTAGTGGAAGGCTCCCAACCCTATATATACATGAGAACTGTGCCACAAGGTGTGTGACTTTATTATACTGGTAATCTAGGAATGCATGGCATGTGTCCTCCATAAAGGACCAGGAAAAGTCATCTCGGGGCAGTAGATTTGCTTAGGCACTTGTTTCTTTATGGGTTTTCAGTCTAGTTGTAAACTAGAACGTTTCTATTCACAGATGGCAAGTTGGGGTTTAGGGAACTGTAAGGACCGGGGAACATTAGAAAGTTGCCTCACATGTCTTTACATTCACAGTCCAATATTCTTCAGTTTTCCTGATTAAGTTTGAGCGAACTTGGTGTTTCAAGTTTGGCGTACAAGGTTTGGGTTATATAAGAACTGCCTGGTCCAGAAAACACAACCAGTGTGTTGCCCGCGGCACCTCTGACACGAGCTTGCTGTACCATGCAGTGAAGTTGGATCAGATGAGCCGCTGTTGATCAGGGACCTCCGGCCAACACACAGGCTGTACTTCCCAGGCCGAGCACCGTTTTCTACATGAGCCCCAAGACTTCTGCAGTCAGAATTTGGAATGGATTCCGCTAGTTGGCTGTGTGGAATCCGCCTCCCGCTTTCAGTGGGATGAGCTGGAGTGGCTTATAGCTATGTCCACGACCGGAGAGGATCCTGTCCAGCCGCTGGCGGCATTTGGAGCGGAATCCACACCAGATTTCCGCTGTCCACAGACTCCATGTGAATATGCTATGTGCATTTCTCGCTTGGCATGTCTTATGTGATGTATCTATTTAAGGCACCTTTCACACAAGCTATATGGATTGGGTCAGCATCTGTTCAAGTAAAAACGGATGATTTTGCAGGCAAGTTCAATCAGTTTTTTTCCTGTGGTTGCATTCAGTCTTTTGTGTTCAGATTGCCTGCGTTTTTTGCATGAAGAATAACAATCTACATCTCCTAGCACCCGTCCACAGTACATGTCATGTACACAGACCCATTGAAATGAATGGGTCAGGATTCAGTCCAGATGCAATGTGCTTGCTACACATCTGGACCGAAAACTCGTGTGAAAGAGGCCGTAAAAGGATTATCAAAGTATCTGATCGGTGGGGGTCGGACAGCTGGGAACCCCGCACATGTTGTGTTTGAGAAGGCATCATCGCTCCTGTGAGTGACGCGGCTTTCTCGGTGCTCACCAAGCACAACGCCGTACGTTGTATAGCGGTTGTCCTTGTTATAGCGCTTCATTCCAATGACTTCTATGGTGCTGAGCTGCGCCTAGGACTTGTGACCGATGAACGTGTTGTCACATGGCTTAGGAAAAGCTGAAGGAGGCTGCAGCGCTACAGTGAGTGCTGCTGCCTTCTCAAACATCTGATTGGCTGGGGTCCCAGGTTTTGGACCTCCACGATCAGGTACTGATGGCTTATCCTGAGGATAGGTCATCAGTATTACACTCAGACAACCCCTTTAAAGGGTTTCTGTCACCAGTTTTGGGCATATAAAACAGGATGACATTTGCAATGTGCAAATGTCACCTGATGCCCAAACTGGTGATCATTTTTTTACTGGTGCCCCCGTTTTTGAAATAAATCAACTTTTGTCGTATGCAAATGAAGCTTACTAGGTGCAAGGGGCGGTAACCCTGCACCTAGTAAGCGCCGTTTCCCTACCTTTATTCACGCCCCCTTTGTTGTGATAGACAGGGCCAGGCAGCTCGCTCTAGCTGCTCCTGGCCCTGTCCGTGCTGAAAATCCCGCGCCTGCGCCGTTCGGACTTCATTCGGCGCAGGCGCAGTGAGTGCCGATTGCTGCCGGGCTCCCGGCTTCCTCACTGCGCCTGCGCCGATGACGTCACAGAACACCCAGAAGAGAAGGCGGCGCAGGCGCAGTGAGGAAGCCGGGAGCCCGGCAGCAATCGGCACTCACTGCGCCTGCGCCGAATGAAGTCCGAACGGCGCAGGCGCGGGATTTTCAGCACGGACAGGGCCAGGAGCAGCTAGAGCGAGCTGCCTGGCCCTGTCTATCACAACAAAGGGGGCGTGAATAAAGGTAGGAAAACGGCGCTTACTAGGTGCAGGGTTACCGCCCCTTGCACCTAGTAAGCTTCATTTGCATACGACAAAAGTTGATTTATTTCAAAAACGGGGGCACCAGTAAAAAAATGATCACCAGTTTGGGCATCAGGTGACATTTGCACATTGCAAATGTCATCCTGTTTTATATGCCCAAAACTGGTGACAGAAACCCTTTAAGGGTTTCTTCTAGCAAAATATCCATTGGGTATGTCGTGTGCAGAAAAGTTCATGTGTGTATTGGAATTCTATTCTGTTTACTTGTGAAGGTTTGGATTTGCCTTTCAATGCGTGATCTGAACATTGAGTAATCAGTGGATCATCCTGTTGGTGTACTGTCAGATGACTGCTATAATCGAGCACAAGCACTAGTAATGTGCTTTCCCTTACCTTATCAGTGTCTTTACACTGACGCTGTGGGGCTTGTCTAGCTCCTGAAGCTTCTCCCTTTATGGGCTTTCAGAAGCTAGTAGACAGCATCAGATGTTTAAGGTCCGTCCCTTTCACCTCCTCTGATGCTGGTGTTTGATCTTGCAGGCATAAGATCAGGTATTGTGACTCCATCCGTTGGTGTGCGTGCCGCTGCATGGCTGCCTCATGAAAGGGCGTCTCGTTACATGGCAACTGACAGCATGGAAGCTGTGACGCCATCGCTCTTGTGATGACTTTCCTGGCTAGTTTCCACGCCTCATAGGTTTTAGGAACAGATGCAACTGAAGACGTACAATACCAGGAAGGGAATTTCTTGAGTAAATGCCACCCTGGCTGATGATCCAGATTTGCATCTAAAACACAAGTGCACCTGAGCTTTTCAGGATTTCATTTACACATGAGGATCTTACTTGTTTGATGCAATTTCTTTAGAAGCATGTCTTTTCAGACTGTGGAGAGCTGTTAATGCGCATTCATGATGGTAGGGTGTCTGTATCTGTTCATATGCGAAAAGAGCTGCTGATAACCACTGATTGTTCCTGGACCTGTGATCATGGGGGAAGGGGGTGTGTTCGGGACCCAGTATTCACATTAAGACTTCATGCACATGAGCGTGTCTGTATTGAGGTCTGCAAACCATTGACAATATTTATTTTATGCCCTTCTATAGCATTACTATATTCGCAGCACTTTAGACGTTAGCATCCAACTGTCCCCAATGGGGCTCACAAAGTTCCCTATCAGTAAGTCCTTGGAGTGTGGGAGGAAACGGAGTACCCAGAGGAAACCCACACAAACATGGGGAGAACATACAATATCCATGCAGATGTCCTTGGTCAGATTCAAACCCAGGACCCCAGCGCTGCAAGGTACCAGTGCAAATCACAGAAACCTTGTGCTCACCGTTAGATACAGTCTGTGTGCAATCTGTATTTTGTCTCACTCCCATTGATAGAAATGATGCGTGTTTGCAATGCAGACATAAGGATGCAGAATTTTTTTGCAGACCTCTAGGAATGAATGGGTCCATCTGCAAAAAATACAGGTTGGACATTGATGCAAAATATAATTGCGTGCTTGAGCCCTTATGTTGATGCAGCTTGGCGTGTTTAGTCAGGGAAACATGCCCTGTGTGATGGCCGCCTTTTCCAAATCGACCACTCCTCCTCTGACTGAGCTCACGGCATTGTGATGACCTATGACTTCATTCCTGACTGCGGTTGTACTGTACTCGCATAATTCAGTAGACCCACCATCAGCTAGGAGCTCACAGCTTCTTGAGTCATTATGATGTTCATGTCAGGAGTGTTTCTTGAACAGAACATGCTTGTGTGAATTTAGCCTGAAGAACGTATAATTTATTAGAGGTGACTTTATCTGCTCAGGGACACCTCTTAAAGGGTCGTCCCATTTGTACTTTTGTTGAGTGTTGACAGTATATGCTGTAAATGGCCGATAGGAGCAGGTCCCATGTTTGGAACCCACTGTGAATTCACTGCAGTGGGACTTCAGAAAATAGCTGAGCCATCAATACAAGTCTCGGAAAACCCCTTTAATTTCGTTATACATACTTAAAGACTAAAGGGGCAAAGGTAAAATCTAGTTTTTGATTGTATTTGTCTAACTGGGCAGTATTTTAGAATTCCTAATCATTTAATAGATGCCGAGCCAGAATAAGTTTGGATTGCTGCCTTGAAACAAACAGCAGGTGGTAAGTGACAATGCCAAATCTCCATATTCTTCCGGAGCGCTGGCATCACTTGTCTGCGGTGGGAGGGTTGGCATAGACTAATGCCACCTTTCTGGCTCTTGCCACCACAAAGAGGAAGGTGGTAGCCATGACCCAGCACTAGATTGTAGATGGATTGCCCAGTAAGGCTTCATGCACACAGCCATGGCTGTATTTCTCTCTGCAATTCGTATAGCTCTTCGTCCACAATATAGACAAGAATAGGACGTGTTGTATACGGTTTGCGGAATGGCCACACAGATCCGCAAAAGATACGGATGTGTGCATGACCCCATAGAAATGAATTGATGCGAATTCTATTCACAAAAATGCAGATGGCACATGGCTGAAATAGTCGTGTGCACGGAGTCTAATCATTTTGGAGCCAGCTTTTAGTGTAGCTGTAGGGGGTATTGTTTCTGCTGGTGTTTTTCTTTAACTGAGTGACAACGTGACTTTTCACCAGTTTTTAACGTGACTTTTAAGTAGTGACAAAGGTGACAGCAGTTCTTCTAGCTGCTTGACAGGTGAGGAGTCGTTGGTTCTTGAAATCTTACTAAATTGTCTGAAAACGTATAATTTGCATGTAGTACATGAGAATCCTTCCTTTATTTTTCCCTCTTTTGGGCATGCAGTTAGAAGATGTATGTACTTATTAGGACACTAAGCCACACAGAGCCTGCCTGGTATCCCATGGAGTTCCATGAAGGATGCTTCATCAGATTTACTTTGTTTCTCTATGTGCTTCTGCAAGAAATTTGAGGCAGGTTGGGTGTGAAGTATGGCCCATAGGCTTCTGTGGGTGCTCTCTACATGAGGCCACAGGACCAGAGTTAGTGTGGTTTCACAATGGGGGTCATGTACTAATGTTCTCCATCAGATATACCATTCGACAACAATTCTTTGGTATAAAAAAGTTACAAAAGTTGCAGATTCCCCACAAAAACTGCAACAAAATGAGTTTTTAGCTAGGTCCAACACCCTTGCCACTTTTCCAAATAGTGGACTGGTGGAGGTGGTCCACGGGCAATTCATTTTAACATGTGTGCCAGAAGACTTTCACATGTTATACCAGATATGTACTCCAGCTCCTGGCTGAAGTAGATCTCGCTCCATCTCACAGACGACAGAAAATTCAACACATTTATTAAGAGGCGTGCGGTTCATAATAAATTCATAGGATCTTCTGTCAGCAGGATTTTTACGAAGAAGCTCTGGTCTTCAGTAAATGTCTTTCTTGGCTTTTTTGACTGAAAAAAAATAAACACCATGAAATTCCTAAGGCTTTCCATCTATTTATTTTATATGTTGCTCTAAAGAGGTCTATGGCCAAATGTATGAAAAAAAACACCACACCCAAAGCAGAGCATGCTGTGATGAAGAAAAAAACACATAAAAATCCTGAGAAAGTTGTTGCAGGGTCTTATGATTTCCTTAGTCAGCATGTAACGTCTGGCTGCATTTTGGTTCTTTGCTTCCAATGGGATCTGACTGGATTCCAGCATGAATGCCATCCTTCAGGAGAAACATACCACAGCAGTTGGGTTCCATTATAGTCAATGGGGATCTGATGTGTGGCTGTTCCCCACTATGCCAGATACAGTAAAACTCCGGTAGTCTGTTCCTCTGCTGGAACAGACTACCAGAGTTGTTTGCTGCATATGTAAACCTACCCTTCGTCTTCTGTCTGAGATGTCCTCAAATCTTGACCTGTTGTACGTCAGAAGCATTGGAGCTGAGAAACCTTGACCTAGTGTAGCTGGCGGCAAGTTTGTTTTTCCTGGCTTAGCCTTTTGAATGTTTGAGTGACTGCACAAAGTGCGTAGTTCAATGAAAAGGTAACCTTGGGGCATAAAAGTCAACTGGTGTGTGTTGAAATTTTTCTGTCAGAGTTTTATATGCGGGTATGTATTTAAATGTCAACATAAAATTCATTTATAGCGTAATTTTCATCTTTTAAATGTATTTTGGGACAAATGTAATGAATGTGTAATTTTTAGACAGTGTAAGACAGTCTAAAGATGCTCCCCATTTTTCAGTGGATCATACTGGATCCTACATTTGGTGCATCTTTATATACTTTAACTTTACACCACCTATAAAGTTTTTGTGCATGTTAGCACATTTTAGGTCGGACGAGGCACAAAAAAATGTTCTCACAATCAGAGGTCGCATTAACGCATAAAAATGCGTCATAGACGCGTTTTCAGGCGATTTTACTCCCTGAAAAAAGTCTAAGGCGTACCACTACGCCTTAGACTTTTCCCAGTTTTTCATCAGCGCTGTGAACGGCACAGGCAGCACAGCAATGCGGCCTGTGCCTGAAATAACCAATAACAAAGCTCCTTACAGCAAGGAGCTTTGTTATTGGTTCGCCAGAGCAATACAAGTCGGGTGAGGCAAAGGAAGCCGGCGGGAGCTGGAAGGAGGAGGGGCCTGCTCCCGAGGCTGGAAGGAGAGCGGGCGCGCAGAGATGGACCCTGGGAAACAAAACAGGGCCCTGCAGAGGTAAAGGGCCGCGGACTGATGCCTAAGGTGCCTGGGAGAAGAGCTGCCTCCAGCCTGTGCCCTCCCCCCCCCCCCCCCCCCCCCCGGCCGGGGAGAGGGATAGGAGAGTTGTGGCAGTGAAAAGCTGTCAGTCTTCAGGTGAGTGATTTTTTTTTTCCCCCTCCCCAACTATGGTTCTGTCCAGTCTCCCAGTTCTCTGCTCCCCCTGTCGCCCCTCTAGTGACCCTGCTCCCCCTGTCGCCCCTCTAGTGACCCTGCTCCCCCTGTCGCCCCTCTAGTGACCCTGCTCCCCCTCCTTCTGTCACCCCACAGGGAAGTGAACAGACTCCACCGACTACAATGGGATCCGTTCAGTTTCCATTTGCAATCTGTCTTTTTACCAGACAAAAAACTCCTGCATACAAGGCTTTTTTGTCTGGTCTTTCAACAGAATCTGCAACAGAGGCTCCAAATGCAGCCTCCAACACAGATGTGAGCAAGTGCAGGCCTGCGTATTATGTATTTTAATTACCGCAGATTTCGTACTCCTCCTCGGGTAAAAATACTCCTCAAAAATGGTCGGAGGAGTATTTTTACTCTTCGGAAAAAAACGTAGCGCGACCTCTGCTCACAATATGATAAAAGGCATATATAATTTTTATTGGGCAAATTAAGCCAGAATTTTGGTGGATTATGCATCATAAATCTCCCCCATTATGTTCACTACATGTACTTTGTGTGAAGGTAATGTCAAATTTGGGATTTACCGTATTTTGCTCTAAAAATATATTTTAAATCCTCCCGCAAGATTGATGGGATGATGAACTTGTATGTTGGGGTATTCACTGCATTCTAGTGTATGTTCTCAGATATGTGCTACTGTCAGTAGCATGATAGGTTTATAGGGTTGTCCTATTATGTGTCCCCGCTACAAAAAAAAAAGATGGGGGATAAGTGATCAGCAGTGGTTTGGTCCCATAACTGCTGTGGCCACTCATTGTTCAGTGGTCACATGTGATAGAATGGTGCGTTGCTACTATTGACCAAGCCACTTTGTATCTGTGAGGACTGCTGACAGCTCCTTTACTTTAACCATGGTCGACCAAAATGGTCAAAATTGGCCATTTCCACTTTTGTGTTGCTTGTATGGGGAGTGTAAACTGTGTGAGAAGGGCAATTTAGCGGTTATCTGGTTTCAGGAGTAATCTGGACAAACCTTGGGGCCTGAATGCAATAAAATACTGGTAAGAACTTTCTTGACAGATCCCACACAGCTGCTCTGGTTGTCCTGTGAGGGCTCTATTTACCTGGTTGCAGCCAGTCGGTGTCCTCATTGGGTGTGCCTCTGAGACCAGTGATTGTCTACAGAAGTCATGTGTTGTCTACAGCACAGGATCTGTCAGGTAAGCACTTACCAGTATTTAACCAGTGTTGCAGGCTGATCCTCCTGAAACTGGACAACCCCTCTTAAAAAGCCTCTCCATTTTTTTTACAAAGTGCACGTATTGAGTAGTAGTTTGACATTAAAGGGGTTTTCTGAGACTTTAATACTGGTGACCTATCCTCGGGGTAGGTAATCGGTACCTGTTGCTTGGGTTCTGACACCCAGGGCCCCCACAGATATGCTGTTTGAGAAGGCAGCAACACTTGCTGTAGCGCGGCAGCTTTTCTAGTCTTTCTTGGCCAGTGACATGTTCATCGGTCACATGGCCTAGGCACAGCTCTGCCTCATAGAAGTGAATGCCATACCAAGCACAGCCGCTATACAATGTATGGCACTGTGCTTGGTAAGCATGGAGAAGAATGCGACCCTTTCAGAAGAGCGGAACCTTCTAAAACAACTGATTGGTGGGGGTGTCGAACCCCCACCGATTAGATACTGAGGACCTATCCTGAGCTTAGGTCATCAGTTGTAAAGTCTTGGAAAACCCTTTTAAACCAAATTGTGTTTTTCTTGGTCATGAATTAAGGCCCATGCTGCGCGGTGCTGCTTCGACTTCTGTCTGGAAGACAAGTGACATCCACCTTGAGAACCTTGTAACAATGTCAGTGTGTACTTGCTGTTGTAAGAGTAAGCAGAAGCATTTGTTTCGGCTTCCTTCAAGTGAACATCTCGCTCTGTCTTGATACCCAGCCAAGCGAAAGATGAACACAAGCACCTGAATTTGCTTAAGTTTTAAGCGCGCTGTGGTTTGGCAGCATGAATCTTTACGTTGCATACCAGGTGCACGGTAAAAGTATGTTTCTGTGATAGAAGTCTTCTATTTCCTCTGTTCACATTTCCTTGTGTCAAATAACAATTTGGTAAATGATACCGGAGTGTGTGATGATCTCCTGCTCCCCTACAATTCATTCTTGCTCCTGTATGAGTTCTCCTTGCCGGTCACAAAGGCTACGTTTGTACGACAGTGGGAAAAAAAAATGCCAGTGAAAAATGGACACACTGTCAGTCTACCATTTTCTGGCTGTTTGTTGGCTCAAATGATTTTAATGGGGTCTGCCTTGCTGTGAAATCGGCCAAAAATGACATGTTCTATATTTTGATGGCTATTCTATTTACTGGTAATAAAAAATACGTCCATTTGAACAGCCTCATAGACTGTGATGATCGTCAGACTCGCTGTTGTGTGAATGGAGCCTAAAGCGCCTATTAGACCATATGATTATCGGGAACAGTCGTTTGTAGGAAACACTCATTCTTTAAGGCTAGGGCTACACGGTGACAGTTGTTGCAGCCAGGATCACTGGGTAGCGGGGATCCCATAGAAATGAATGGGATCAACCATTCATTTCCATTGGTTCGTGGCTCCTCAGGGAGCCTAGCTGCTTCGGGTGTCGCGTGACTGTCGCCGTGTAGCCCTAGACTAAGGATGCTCGGTTATTGACCACACACTCGTGCCGATAATGAATAGAACAGACTGAGGGAGTAGTTCCTCTCGCATTCTGTTTGCGTTGGCCGGTGTAATCAGGACGGTGCAAATGAGTGCTTCTGGCTGTTTTATCATCAAATTGTGCACATTTGACAAGGGCAGCATTGCTTAGAGCAGAGATCTCAAACTCGTGGCCCTACAGCTGTTGTAAAACGACAACTTCCATCATGCTAGGAGAGCCTACAGCTACTGGGTCATGCTGGGAGTTGTAGTTTTGCAACAGCTGGAGGGCCACGAGTTTGAGATCCCTGGCTTAGAGCTACAAGGTGGCTGCTGCAGCTACATGTCTACCCTCTGGCTGCTGTTTAGGAGATTTTTAGATCTGATTAGAATGTGCTTAGTTTACAGTGAGAAATCTTGTCACTCAATACACTGTAATTCCTCTACCGGTGAT
The DNA here is from genome assembly GCA_900303285.1 of Rhinella marina. Classification (NCBI taxonomy): domain Eukaryota; kingdom Metazoa; phylum Chordata; class Amphibia; order Anura; family Bufonidae; genus Rhinella; species Rhinella marina. Next base: position 309,586 of record ONZH01028864.1, read on the forward strand.
GCTATAGCTATGTCCTCCTCTGAAAGACACCCACTGCTATTTCTAACCTGAAACCATCTGATGTGAATGCATAATCCAGCCATGTGGCCTCTTCAGCTATAAATGCTTGTCCTTGTCACGAGACTTAGCGGTAACTTGAACAATTCCAGAGCTTGTTCTAGTCTCATTTACTCTTGTGCCGGTGCCAAGGCATACTTCACCCTACAGAGCTGCCTCTGGTTTAAAGGGACCACTGCTCTGTAGAGCTTCACTTGCAGATTGGTTTATGAAGTAGGCTACATAATATGACAGGCGTCCATGGTGGGTGATGTGGCTCTAACGTCATTTCTCTTTTCCCGCTATTCCATTTTTACCCATCTAATGGTTAATATTAGGGTTAGTGTTCAGCCTCAGTGCCGTGGCATCTATGTAACCTTCAGAAGTCCTGGACCATTAGTTTTCTTCTTCATAGGTCAGCATGCTGTAGACAGGTTTTACTCTACGCTGCAAATTCAGGGGACTTTGTTATTAAAAAGTAATCTACTAGTTCTTGAGTAGGCTTTTTTTTTTTTTTTTTCTTTACTACTCCTAGCGCCTGTGATTGGCTTTCGATAGGTAAATTAGCTGACATACAAGCAACACAGAAATGGGGTTAGTAAAAGCTGGAAAAAGTATTCACGACTAATTTAAAAAAAAAAAAAAAAATATATATATATATATATATATTTATATTTTTTCCACTTTTAGTTTTGGCTTCAAAAACTGCATAAAGAAACCTATTGCCATTTTTAAAGGGTGTATTGCAGTCCTGTTTGGACATTTATGCCCTGATTTTCGTAAAAGGCAACACTTCTACACATGTAATTACCCTCGTATACGCACAGATTGATTGGTATGTGAACTGTTCTAGTTAAAGTGGGTCATGCTTGGTCTACCTCTCCTCAATAGCAAGTCAATGAACCAGTCTCCAGCAGCGAGGAGAGACAGCTAACGCCGTGTTTTAGCAATTGGTTTGGGTCTCATCTCTCAGACCTCCACTAATCAAAGCTGTTGGGTTAGGGCTACACGGCGACACCGGTCGCAGCCAGAATCGCTGAGTAGCGGGGATCCCATAGAAATGAATGGGATCGCCGTGGCAGTCGCAATGTTCAATTTTTGTGGGAGGTGAAACCAAGATGTTTGCCTATGGGATACATATTTTTATATTTTAATAGTACTGTGTTTTTTCATGTGGCAATGCCTGTTTAGTTTTGTTTGTATTTTGATTTGAGGAATTGGGGGTGGAGGTTTGAATGAAAATATATATTTTATATTTTTTTTTACAATTTAATAGTGAACTATAACAATCAGATTGCTTCTCTCATAGACTCCAATGCATTAGCGTTGGAGTTTATTAGAAATACACTTTGGGGCACATTTATTCAAACAGGTGTTTTAGATACTGGTCCTTATAAGCCCCTGCTTTTACATCAGGCAGTAGGGGAGGGGTTAAATACCATAGACATAAATCACCCCAACTGAAAAAAAACACTTTTGGAGGAAAAAAAAATGTGCATCCTTCATTTCAAAACTCCTATTGATTTTTATGCGCCCCAAAAAAACTGGTGTAATAACATGAAAGTTGGCAAAAACACTATGAAAAAAAACTGTGAACCTATCCTTAAAGGAGTTTTTGGGAGTACAATATTGATAACCAGTCCTCAGATTAGATCGATTCTTGCCACCCTGCCAACGGAGCTGTTTTGAAGAGGCTGCAGCTCTCTGGGTCTGAGCTGCACGTTGGTCATGTGACCAAGCAACGTGATGTCACTGGCCTGAGAGGCCGCAACACTCACCTAAGTGTCATGGCTTCTTCAAACAGCTGGTCAGTGGTGATGTCTGGAGTCGGACCCCTCTGATCAAACACTGATGACCACTGCCGAGGATAAATCATCAATAGTTTACCCTCTGAAGAGCCCTTTAAGAAATTTTTACTGCAGCCTGTTCCTTCGGTCTTTAGGATCCAATCAGACCACTCCAGGAGTTCAATTCAATAGTTTTATTGGCCCAACAGTCAAAGCTTCTATTGAGCTGAATGAAAATGGCTCTGGCTACCTGGGTATTGCCTTTATTTTTTGCTCTTCTTACGGTCTGAAAGGTATATTTGGGTGACAGACATGCATGTAGTAATTCTAGTTCCTTATGTGCTTCCGTTTTTCACACTGTCATTACTGTAACTGCTGACTTTTGGTAGTAGACCAGCCCTTTGTGACTAAGCAGCTAGACGTCATCCTCCTGTGGAAATCGTTCTCTGTTCATTCTCTTCCTGGCTTCGTAGCTTTTACTAATGAAGTTGCATGTTCCTAAATGGCAAAAAAAAAAACCTTTTCACGACTCCATGAGGCACGTCTTGCACGTAGATCACTGGTGTCAAGTATCGCCCAAGCCTGGTTCTCTGTCCTGATGTTACCATGAGAGCAGCCGTAGAGAAATATTCTGCTGTTTGCTTGCTAAATGCTAGCTCAGAGGTTTACTATCTGACCTCATTTCCTGATTTTTTTTAACTTTTTTTTTTTCTGGAAAACAGGGAGCTCCAGTTTTATGCATTCAGCAAATTAACCCTCTTCTTTCTGTGGCTTTCAGAACACTGTCTTATAAGTGGAAGCTACAATGAGTTATACATTTCCTCTGCAGAAATGGAAAGATTTGAACCTGTTTGTTCTTGACCCACACCTGCTTTTGGCTAATAATTACTGACGTGCAGGTCTATGTATCGTTGGGAGATAGTCTTTCCACCAGGCCAATATATTATCTGCTTTTTGCTTTTCATTTCTCCTTATGAACTGATATTGCCATTGATCTTTCCAAGGAACATCCACCCATGTTTGTAGATGGGGTGTAGCTAACATGATTTATTTAAATTGCGGAACTGGACTTGAAGCAATCCAGCCAAAGCTACCAAGATCATATCTACAATATTGGTATGGTACTTTGCCCCATTGGTGAACTTTCTCGGGGAAAAATACCAAATACTTTAGGATCCCAGGGCCATTTTCAATTTTGAAGCACCATTAGAACTTTTCAGAACATTGAAGATTCCTTTGTGCATTAGTTCCCTGCCTCCTGTAGAAATATAAACTTGTCACAAGTTTTGAAAAATCGGGATCCAGGTGCCCAGGCGATCACTTAAACCAAGGGGCAGAAGCCTTAACCTTTCTATGAACCTGTACACCATTGGTTTGTCTTTTTGAGGAGAGCTGAGCCGAAATGATCAAGAACCCCACCAATCCAAACTTGACATGCTACTTAACACAACTTTTTTTTCTTTTTTTTTGCGTTTGTTGATGATGGTCATGTCCCAGAAGCCAGGTAGCTAACCAGTCAAGGAATTTACTATTTGCATCCTTATTTTACCCTCTTCGAAATGAGGAATTTTAGGTTATAATTAGATTTCTGGGAGGGGTTGTTGATCCAGGGAGTTATTCTGATTGGAGTCGGGAAGGAATTTTTTTCCCACTAAAATTAGGAAAGTTTGCTTCTACCTCAAAGGGTTTTTTGCCTTCTGGATCAACTTTGCAGGATAACGGGACAGATGTCTTTTTTTCCAGCCTTACAAACTGTAACTACTAGTTAAACTAACCATGTTCTTTAAGATTAGATGGGATGCATCCAGACTTGGTGTGTGTACAGTGTACACCATAGTCATGAAATTGCTGAAATTTTTGCTGCTTGTTTGTTTCTTGGCTCGATCATACACAAAACAATTTAACTCTCCATCCAGATCACATGGTAATGGTTTGTGGCTGGTACAGGATCAGTGGGAAGCCTTGTAACAAATGAGAAGTTGCTTATGGAAGATGATAGTCGGTGATGACGCAAGTAATTCCAGTGACCATATTTCCTTTTGAAGTACGTAAATGAATCGAAGATATTTTCAAAGCATACAACTAACATACACTCCCATGACTTCCTCACCGGCTCAAATAATGACTGTAATTGTATAATTTTGAGACTTGTCTGTAATGTTGCATATGCTTTTTTGTCTTTCAGAAGTTGCAAGGAACAGTTTGAGACACTAGCAAGATGCCACCTGCAATTGGAGGACCTGTGGGTTACACACCACCCGAGGGAGGCTGGGGATGGGCTGTGGTTGGCGGAGCCTTCATATCCATTGGCTTCTCTTATGCCTTTGCCAAATCAATCACAGTGTTTTTTAAAGACATAGAAGTAATATTTGGAGCAACAAGTAGTGAGGTCTCATGGATTTCTTCAATTATGCTGGCTATGATGTATGCTGGAGGTAAGGCTTTATTCCGATCAAAAAAATCATACTGGGGAAGAAGGCAGTTGGCAAATATTGCACATGACTTTTATTTTAATGGCTTTTTTTTCTTACAGAGGTTTGTTATAGTAAAACTAATAAAGCTGAATAATAAAAAAAACCTTTACTCACTGCCCGAACCAGTGTTACAGCCATGATGTACCTATATACTGCACATAACCACTGCATCCAATCACTGACCTCAGAGGTATATTACTGCTGCTGTCAATTCTAAAAGCCTCCCCCTTTTTTTTTCAAAACTGGCAACCCCTTAAATTTTTTTTTTTTGGGAGGGAGGGGGGTGTCAAGGGGCTTTCCAATACATTTAAAACTAATCGGAATGCTGGGGGGGGGTGGGGGGCAAAAGCGATTCCTCAAGATACCCGCTGTTGCCAGTCAGTTGGTCCCCAGCCACACTCTACTGTCCTGGTCCAGGGATACGTTCTCATTATAATCTGAAACCTTCAGAACTTAGGCGGTCATTTATCATACAGAAATGCGCTGATGTTAAGCGTAGTTCTGGCGCAGATTGTGGGGCAAAGGCTATTTGCGCTGAAATCTCTGACCTCTCCATTCCAGGTCTAGAAAAGTGGGCGGGGGAGGGGAACGGGCAGGCACAGCTGTTTCATTCATCCTTTTCTACGCCTAAAAATGGTCCACATGTAAGCCAGCAAGGAAGCGGTCTTTCATTTAGATTAGTGCTGGATGCACGGAAGTTATGTAGAGGCCGGCGCCTCTTCATAACTTTGCCGGATCCTCCACCAGATATAGGGGTTATTAAGACTTAAATGCCAGTCTTAATAAATGACTTCCTTCGAGTCCAAAAGATTTGTCACACTACATGAAACCTCACAGGTAAATTCTGAGGATAGGTCCTCAATATGTAAATCCTATAGAACCAATTTTAAAGGGGTTGTCCCACAGTTGACATTGATCACCAATTTACAGGATAGGTGACAAATGTCTGATCAATCGGTCCCCCCCTCCCCCCCCCCCTTGATCGCCAGCTCCCAAGTTCCCCACTCCTCACTGCACGACTGCAGTAAGTAGTGGTTTGAATGGAGCGGTAGTTGAGTATACATGCTGCCGCTCCGTTCGCAGGACTAACTAAAATAATTGAATTCCTTAAAGTACCCTTCCAAAAGTAATGTCTGATAAAATGGGGAACAAATTTGATCATTGGGAATGTATTGAAAGGATCGTTTTCTGTTTCCGTAATAACACCATGGGACTTCAGTGATGGCTGTAAGTCATGCAGACTTGCTCTACAGTGGTTTGTTGGTGTTGGAACAGTTATAAAATGCTCTTTGTATACACAAGCTCCTCCCCCAGTCATGGCGTGATCCATCTGCAGGTTCATTGACTGTTTGCTGTCATGCTCGGCATTCGTTGCTGGTTTTCCTGAGCTTTAAGCTGTGGTTTATGTATAATTTATGCATCTTTCAGCAGGCAATGCATATTATATTAAGACTCGGCATCAACGCTGTCTCGATGTGGTTTGCGTTGGTAAGGTCTGAAAGGCGAATACAATGACATTTAAATAGAAAAATCACAAATTTTCTACATATTAGAAACTGAAAAATGAAACGAGGTGAAGACATGAAAAATTGCAAAAGCATTATGTATGCAGAATTCACAATACAACCATTATGAACTGTCTATGCCTAAAACAGTGTAACTTTTATAAGTGGGCCCTGTGGGTTTAGAGGCTGGTGGGGGAGGACATTTTTCATCCAGCCACAATTATGTACTGAATTGTTCACATCACCTTTTATATAATATTCCTCACTTTGATTAAAACATAAATTCCTCTGTTTCTCAGTGTTGGGGCTCATGCACATGAACGTATTTTTGGTCTGCATCCGATCCACACCCATTCACTTCAATGGAGCCGCAAAAGACACGGCAGCACTCCTAAAAATTATAGAACATGTCCTGTTCTTGTCCGCTTTACAGAATGCGTATAGCTGTGTGCTTGAGCCCTTGAACTGATCATTCTTCCTTCATTTCACAGTTTGTATGTCTTAGGCTTGGGTAATATCTAGGGGTTATTCATTGACCAGAAAAGATCCAAAGGACTGGCACTTCTCCTTCATTCCCTTGCTTCCCTTAAAATACCTTTTGCACACTCCTTTACTCATGTTATCTTTATACTCCTATAAATGTTTCACTTCGTTCCCAGCCTGTAATATTCACACTATTTTAAGTTTAGCTAGGAGCACATTGGTTTACCTCAAAAGCTTCCCCAGTCATTTTCCTGTCTGCAGTGAACACACACAGGGCAGCTCCTGTCCATTGGGAAGTCATTGGGATCTACGTTATCCCCTGTGTTGCCGAAGAATGCGTCTAATTTATGATGAGGCCCAGGCCTGGTCTTAAAGAGGTATTCTATCTGACACAATGGGGGGCATATCACTAGGATATGTCCCCATTGTCTGATAGGTACAGGTCCTACTTCTAGGACCCGCACCTACACTGAAAGCAGAGTGAGGAAGGTGGTGGCTAGAGGACCCAGTTTCCCCAGGTCCAGCCACCACCAAGCGCTCTCCCCGTAGTAGTGAATAGGAGCACACCACGCTTGTGCGGCCACAACTCCCATTCATTTCGATGGGGCTGACGGAAATGGCTCAGCATAGAAATGAAAGGAGGGTGGATGTGCCCTCCACAACTTTCAGGGCTCTGTTCTCTGGGACCCGCACCTATCAGACAATGGGGAAAACCCCTTTAAATTAGGTGCCTAATCTGACTGTCTGTTCTCCATAACAGATCTCTTTAGCAGCTCTGAGCTGCTGTAGATTTTTTACATCAGAATATTCTCTGAAAATGCTTTAAAATGGCTGCCATCAACCTGTCCTAGTATGGGAGCAGGACTGGTTGCCACCGCTTGCAGTGTTGCCCTGGTGGGGGGAACCTCACTGAACTGCTGTACAATAGATGAAGTGACCTTACCATGATATGCTATCATGGCTGAGCAGCCTGACCAGAAAACTCGCCAATATGTAGTATATACAAGTGCTAGAGCAGGGGTCAGCAAACTTCGTATTCTTGCAGTCCTGAAACTACAACTCCCAGAAGCTCTGTTCACTTCCTTGGGAGTTAAAAGAACAGCGACGCATGTTTGCATGCTGGGAGTTGTATTTACATATCAGCTGGAGTGCCGAAGGTTTCTGATCCTTGTACTAGAGCGTAGTGTCATGAAGCCCCAACAGTACCTCGCTAGGCAGCTATGTAAGTGGTAGAAACTGGTCCTGCTCACGTTCTAGGACAGTTGCTGGTGGCCACTTTAGTACACATTTGAGACTCGTGATGGTGTCTCTGTGGTGATGATGGTTGATCTCCCTGAGGTCAATCATCTTTTCTTAAATAACCTTTTACTAGGCATTGCTCCCACTAGCCAGATTCCTACTCCACACTGATGAGGGGCAAATACCCCGAAACAGCTGTCTGTGGATGGATACCATGCTTTGGCATAGGTGGTTTCCTTTTGGAGACTGCCCTTCCCTTGGTTGTTCCTTCCCGGTGAAAGGCCTGGCTAGTTTGACAGTTGTTGAGACGTGATGGTGTCTCCGTGGGTTTTCTTTTATTTGCATATTGGCCTTCACCTCAGACACCAGGTTTAACATGAGGGGTTCCCCTTAATATCTTAAGTTGACATTGGATTTGCATATTTTTTTTTCTGTCTCCTGAAAGAAACTGGTAAGAATATGCCTTATAAGGCTAGTTATACACATTAAAGGGGTTGGCTAATCTCTCACATTGGTGGCATATACTAGCGATATGCCACCAATGTCATAGTTGTGGATCCTACTTCTGGGGCCTGCACCTGTTCATAATCCCTTTAATTCAATGCTGTGTAGATTCGATCAGTCCACATCAGCACTATTTGGATCCAGATATAATATGCCTTTGAGGCTGAGCAGGCAGACCCATATTGCAGCACCACTGCTTTATTATATACCTGACTTTATTTTTTTTACATGACACTACTGTAATGTGTGTGCCACTTAAAGAAAACTTCCATTGTAACATAATAAAAGCTTTAGTAACTTGTGACCTGTGACTGAGTCTGTGGTCCAGAAGTGCTCATTACTCCTCAGAAATGTCATGCTAACTTCTGTTAATGAGTATTGGACAGGTTTATGGTTCTTGTGTTATGTGCTGTTACATCCCAGACACTTGGAAGTGTAAGGAAAACAAATTAGGCCTTGTGTCCCTTGCCCTGTTTTAGTGATTATACATGTTTAGGATTCTCTACATCTGTCTTCATTTCTTTTTAGCGGTTTACATTTTATGTGGTCTTATACAATGTCCTCTTATTTTTTACCCCTTTCTCAGGTCCCATAAGCAGTGTGTTGGTAAACAAATTTGGAAGCAGGCCCATCATGATGGCTGGTGGCCTTCTTGCAGGCATTGGTTTAATCGCAGCCTCGTTCTGTAATACAGTGACTGAGCTATATTTCTGTATTGGTGTTGTTGGAGGTAAGTCTTTTTTTATTTTTATTTTTTTATTGTATTCATAGTGGGGAAGTAAAATCTACACTTCATGGGCAGACTGGGAACATAAAGTGGCCCTGGGGGGAAAAAAAAACCTAAAAGTGGCAGATCCAGATTGACAGAAGGAGATTTAACATGACTAGTCATGGGCAACAAAAGTAGGCTGGGCCAACAGTACCAGGGGCAAAAGTACCTGATGCTCCTAGCATTAATTAATGCTGAGAGCATCATATAATTATACACACAGCTGGTGGCCGCAAGGAGGTATCAGGCATCAGCCCATGGGAAAATCTTCTCTGTAGGGTCTATGGCCAGTCTGCCCCTGATGCACCTTCTCTAATAAAGAATACAAAAGTCTTGTATTGATATGTTTGCTTAGCATAACAATAGGATATATCTAATTTTCTATGAATTTCATAATGCGCACATACACTTCTAGCTAGTAAGTTGCAGGAGTTCCTGTATGATTACTTTAGAGATGAGTGAATTGATTAATCTCATCAGCAGGACTTCTTTACAAGTGGGGCCTGTCCTCTGCCCTTGCTCCGCCAATTGGAGCAGCAGCACAGGCAGGAAATTGTTAGGGCCGGGCTAAATGTCTAGCCCTGTCAATCTAGCAGCTGGTGGGTGTTTCCCCTGTGGGAATAGCCCACCACAGGTGAAGAGGTGCTGCTTTTGAGACTACTTGATTTGCTCATCTCTAGATAGCACTTTAACTGATGCCATGTGGACTTCTAACAGTCTAGAGCAGGAATCTCACTCGTGGCCCTCCAGCTGTTACAGAACTACAATTCCCATCATGCCTGGACATTCTTCGGCTACCAGGGCATGCTGGGAGTTGTAGTTTTGCAACATCTGGAGGGCCACGAGTTTGAGATCCCTGGTCTAGAGTTTGTAATTTTATAAGGCTATAAACATTTCAACAAATATTTTGTCTTTAATTTGTTTTTCTTTTACATTTTCCCTAGGATTTGGTCTGTCTTTTAACTTGAACCCAGCACTAACAATGATTGGAAAATATTTTTTCAAAAGGAGACCAATAGCTAATGGATTTGCCATGGCTGGAAGCCCTGTATTTTTGTCAACACTTGCTCCTCTGAATCAGTACTTGTATAACATCTTTGGATGGCGAGGAAGCTTCTTGATCTTGGGTGGGCTTCTGCTGAATTGTTGTGTTGCAGGTTCCTTAATGCGTCCCATTGGACCAAAACCAGAGGACACCAAGAAAAAAGTGACCAAGGAGGTTTTGGAAGAAGCTGGAAAATGCACCTCAAAAGAAGATGGTGATGCTAACAAAGATCTGATTGATGGCAAAGCAAAAACAAAGCCAACCTTTTTTCAGACAATGAACAAATATTTGGACTTTACTCTTTTTACTCATCGGGGATTTTTGATTTACCTTTCTGGCCACACAATTATGTTCTTTGGACTTTTTGCACCTCTAGTCTTTCTCAGCAATTATGCTAAAAGCAAGAATATTTCAAATGAGTCTGCTGCCTTCTTGCTGTCTATACTTGCTTTTGTAGATATGTTTGCAAGACCATCCATGGGGTTTGTAGCCAATACCAAGTGGGTAAGACCCAAGGTGCAGTATTTCTTTGCTGTTGCTGTCCTTTACAATGGTGTGTGCCACCTTCTGGCTCCGTTATCAACAAATTATGTTGGCTTTGCTGTATATGCTGCCTTTTTTGGATTTGCTTTTGGTTGGCTCAGCTCTGTCCTTTTTGAAACATTGATGGACTTGGTTGGTGCACAGAGGTTTTCAAGTGCTGTTGGACTGGTAACCATTGTAGAATGTTGCCCTGTTCTCCTTGGACCACCCCTTTTAGGTAAGGATAATAAAAGTAACTTGCTAAAGTGACTATTTCTCTACACTTGATCTTAAAGTGAAAACACTTTACTGTAAAATTCTGTACTAATTTATTAATGTCACTGCATTCTGCTTATTGCTTTCACAGCAGACAATGCATTAGTTCCACTCCTCTACCCTTAGCTTCAAAGGAGTGAGTGAGTGAGGCTACCATACATGGACCACCTCCACTAAATAGTATTTTTTTTTTTTTTTTTAATCTTAGAAGCTGTGGATTATTGCACCTTAGAAGTAACATAAATTCAGCAGAATGCTTAACGGGCTTGTCCAGTTTCAGTAAGAAACTAGTTAACACCAGGAAGTAGCCTGCAATAAAGAATAGAGCAGTATTTATCTAGCCAATCCAGCGCCGCAAGTCAGGTTCTCCCATCCAAGCTCTGAGACCACTGCAGCCAATTACTGACCTTAGTGGCACACAGAAGTGGCCAGTGATTGGTTGTGACAGTCATTTGTGGATGTAATGAACAGCTGCAGCTGGGTAAACGGAGCTTGGCCGGTAGAACGTGAGCAGCGGTGCGGAGTCTGCAAGGGGAGTACTGCTCTATTCTTGAAGGCTGATCCCCAGTGTTGACTGGTTTCTTTCTGAAACTGGAGAACCCCTTCTATATGCCTCTCTGTCAGGTATTTGAGGAATTGAACGTATAAAGCAAAAGTTTTAGAAAATAATGTAACAAAGCAAGATGTTGAAAAGAAGTGTAAATGTCCACCCTTCGGTAATGGTAAAGAAAAATCTAATTTATTCCGTCATCTTAAAATCGGCCATTTAAAGATAGTGTTCATCTAGCTGATGCGTTTTGGTTGTCCAAATTAAATAGTGGGAACAGCCAAACATGTGTGCGTACTAAAGAGCAGAATACCCAATTAACCCCTCTGCTGCCAATTGGTATAAAAAATGCTAGTAACTACCTTGACATCTATACAAAAGTAAGATGTTGAGGTATATGCATTTTAAACATGTCTTGTTGGCCCCTGAGTTGTCTGATTTAGGCCATGATTATATTCCTCATAAAATCACAGTATGGGAACATCTTTTGTAATTGAATTTTCCCCTCCTAGAAAGTTAGAAAAGATTTGACAACTTAGCATTACCTTGTAACAAGAGATGTGCCCCCACAGTCTGAGATTCCCCAATCTTGCATTAAGATTATGTAAATTTTGGGAATTTTCAAAAGTCACACAAGTGTAAAAATAAGTGAAGCTCGCCTTACTTGACTGACTGTCTCCCTGGTGGCCTGTGACACATCGGAAAATACTACTCAGGCAATTGGAGGCCACAGCAGTCAGCCATGGTTGTTTCCTATGTTTTGAGAGGGACCAGGATGTAGAGCCCAATAGTAGACTGAGGAGCATTGGCATGGGAGCATCAGGGCATCAGTAAGTAGAGTGTGCAAAAGACATGGGTGTCATTTATCAAAGATTGGCGTTTTGCAGTGGTCTTTAATAGGCATAGAGGGTGCATTCTCTGCCAGTCAGTGTTCCTAGATTAAAATCCCTGACTGGAGTTTTAGTAGTTTTAGTGGAGTTTTAGTAGTCATCTACGCCGGCATAATTATTAGTAAATTTTCGATGGCTGATGGCCAAGCTCCTGCCACTCCCCCGCCCCCCACTGTCCCCAGCACTCCTTAATGTTGACGGCAGGGTAAAAACATCACGTGCCTAAATTTAGGCGCATGGGTGTTTTAAATGGGCCCATGCAACTTTTTATACCACATTTTTGATAAATTACCCACATGGTCTTCAAGAGCATTCTAATGTTGACCTAAAACCTTCTGTTTTGAATTCTAGGTAAACTGCATGATATGTATGGAGACTACAAGTACACCTACCAAGCTTGTGGAATAGTGCTGATCGTTGCTTCAATCTACCTCTTCATTGGAATGACCATCCACTACAGACTCCTTGCAAAAGAGCAAAAAGCCGAAGAGAAAAAGAGAAGCCAGGAGGTCAATGGTGGGGAAGCCGATCACAAAGTAAATAAAGAACTTGCAGTCCTTCCTCAGAATTCAGATGACGTAGTGAAAGAGGAGGAGAGCAACATATGAGACTGCGGCTTGTATTGGGTGGACACAGTCAAGATATGACACTGATTCTGCACAATAGTCTCATTTTAGGATAGAATTTATTTTTAAGCCTTATTCGAAACAATTTTTTTTTTTTCTAGCCGATCTATGGAGAACATTTCATCAGACAGAAACTAAACGTTGCAATCCTAATTCTTCAGTTGGCTGGAACAGTAACTTGTGCCTTAATGCATAAATCCATTTTAACGTTATTTTTTCCCTTCCAAACGGAACCTTCTTTTAAACCATAGCTTTTTTTTTTTTTTTTTTTTTTTAATTTTTATATTTCTTGACTAATGTGGCCATGCAATAGCCACATGCGAAGAGGTTTTAATTAACAGGAAAAGGGGACAAAACCTATAGCTCACCCATACGCAACGCTTGGATTCTGTCTTCCGAGGACTACTTCCACTAGATAAGATGCTGCTACAATACATCAAACATTGGAAATAATCTTCAGGGCCTTGACTGGCAGGTTTCTGAATGGATCATGGCAGAGAATCTGATCGCTCATAAATATTTTTGTAATGCTTCTGTTATAGCTGTGTGGATGTATTGTTATTCCAGTATTAATGTCTGCATTGCCATAGATTGCTGCAGCTCTTGTAAAATCTTCCAGCAGCTGAAGAGGCAGTCCTGTTCTGTCCTCCCACTGTCACCATAAAGGAGTTCCAAACATGCCGTTTAATTAATGATTGGGCATTTTACTTTAATGTATTAAAGCCAGTTCTGATAATTTTTTTTTTTAACCAGCCCATGCTACCCATCACTCGATTTTCAAATCATGCTAAGAATCTGACAAGTGTTGCTTTCATCATGAGTGGCCAGTGACGTGTGTTCTGCTTAATGATATACTGGGCTTGATAGGATGAAGTGTAATTTTAATTTGTGAGCTGTATAGCTATAGGAAACAATTGCTTTTTAGCTTTTTATCTCTTATAATCAAGGCAGCCTATAGACAGGGTATATGTGCCTGTTAACATGAAATTGTACCTCTTAATGTTAGAATGCATGTACCGTCACATTCAGGAGGCCTGTTCTCCTAGGCTGAACACTAGGAAGTTTTTGGAAGTGTTTGTCTTCTGTCCTGTGCCGGTATTCGTTCCAATTTTTTGTAAATCCTGATAGGAGAACAGATCTTCCAAATACCAGTGTGCATGCAGTCTAATGTGGTCTGCTTTTCCGAGTGACTGAATTTGTTGGTTTTGAAACCATCAGCCCTAATATTTAGGGCGACGCCTGTTAAAATAGAAGTTGATTGAAGCTCTTCTAGTGGCAAATAAGGGTCAAGTTCATCTAATTTTATTTGAATTTAGTTATTTCAACCTGTCCTCTACCCCAGTGTTTCCCTGCCATAACAATAAATTATATGTAAACTAGTCCCTCTGCTTCTTAAGGGGTGACGCTTAATTGGAAAAACATGGCTGCCTTCTTCCAGGAACCACACCTGCCTATGCGTTATATCTGGTATTACTTCTTGGCCTCAATGATAAGATGTTAGTGTTGAGCAAACTTGTGTTTTCAAATTCGGAGTACAAGGTTTGGGTTATCTAAGAATTCTGTTATGGATTCCACTACCACGGACCATAAGTTATGGTCTGTGGTAGCAGAATCCATAACGGAATTCTTGAATAATCTGAACCTTGTACGCCGAATTCGAAAGCAGAAGTTCGCTCATCCCTAATGTTTATCTGTAATACCACATCCAACCTGTAGACAATTGTGGTGCTGTTTTTGTAAGAAATCAGTCCGTTGTGTCTAATTATGTACTGCCTCTTTAAGCTTTTTCTGAAAGTCTGAAACTTCAGATGTGTGCATAACCTTCCCCCCTCCCCCATGCTTCATTTCATGTCACATTCTCAGGGCTTCGGGGAGCTCTGATGAGTTGCCTTAGCCTTATATGTGCTTGCCTGTGACTGAGTGTCATCACTGTGCTAATATCTGTGAGCTCTGTCAGACGGACACATCTAAAGCAGCTATACAGTGTGAGGATCCTGCAGAATAGCTCCTGATATCTCCAGGACCAACGTTGGTGTGACATTTTTAATGAAGTCAGGCTCTGGATGAAAACCAGTTTAAAGAGGACCTTACACTGGTCCTGACTTTACAGTGTTAGTACCTGGCAGTATAGGTCATGATTAGTAGATGTCAGTGTGCAATTTTTTATTTTTATTTTTTATATGCTGCTCTGTTGCACCGCTGTGCCCATCATTCTTTGATGCTGCCCTGTATGCTAATTAATAGCATCAGTATAGGGTGGAGGAGACAGCCATGTTTCTCAAGGGGCGTCTCTTCCCTGGCTGAGAGATCCAATTACAGCGGAGTGCGTTACAGTCGGGGAGAAGGAGACTCCCCTGATGGCCATCTCCTCCTCTCTGTACAGATGCTATTAGCATACAGAACGGCAAAAGAGAACGGGGGGCACAATGGGGGAACGAAGTAACGTATCTGGACATCTACTGATCATGCCCAGTGAAAGGTCCACTTTAATTCCCTACCTCCTCCCAACCTGGGTTGCTGGCTTGTACTACTGCTACCTCTATCTTTTTGTTTTTAAGCAATCAGTTGTGTCTTGTATATTACTAGTACTTGTAAAGTCACCCACATATTTATACACCCCTCCAAGGATCTGCTGCCCCAGGCTGTATAGTAGCCGGTATAAGTTCACTTTTGTCAACCAGTGCCAGAACAGCAGACCACTAGCAACATTGATAATGTGTTCCACTTTTTGTTTTGGGCCCATTAGAAGATTGATGTACTGTACTGTTTTCAAATAAAAAGTTACTTTTATTTAATTTTGATTTTACTTTTAATTGTTTTTTAGCTTATTGTCTATCTTCCGTGACATTTTGTTTTGACATTAGCACTATGCAAGTTGGCGCCGCTTATTACTGGACTGATTCTGCCATGTGAAACATTGGGAGGACTACAAAACATATTTGTATTTTAGCCTCAATTGTATTAAAGGAAATGTCACCTATAACTTTTTTTTTTTTTTTTTTTTTTGCCAGTTAATCCCAGTTAGTGACACACTCTATGTAGTAGCAGCAGCAGCAGCTTTTCCCCTAGATCTGCTATTGAGTGCAGATAAAAAGCTTAAAGGTTCTGGAGTTTTTTTTTTACTGATTATCTATATTCTGTAATTATCTATCTTCCTTGAATCAGCAGAGGTCTGACACCTGGGAATCCCACCGATCAGCTGTTTGAGAAGGCAGCGGTGCTGGCAGTAGCACCGCGGGCTTCTCGCTGTTTACTGCAGGCCCAGTGACATCACAACTAGTATCACTGGCCTGGGTGCGGCTAAGCTCCATTGATGCTACTTGTGACTTCACTGGGCCGTAAATGGTGAAAAGGCCATGGCGCTACTGTGAGTACTGTTACCTTCTCAAACAGCTGATCGGCGGGGGTCCTGATCTAGAGGATAGATCATCAGTAAAAAAATAAAAATAAAATTGCAGAACCTCTTTAAAGGGGTTGTCTGGACTCAACAGTTCAGGGCTGGTGCTGTTCCCCAGCCCTGAACTAACTGCTGCCTGTTGGAGGAGGATACTTCACTTTGATTGATGGCACAGGCAAACCTGTGCCTGCGTGTTCCCACAGCTAGTCGTTCGTGTGCAAGTGCACACTGTTATCTCTATATTTGCATAGAGATAACTGTGCTCCCGAGGGACCCCTGACTATGGCAGCCGCGATCCTTGTGCCTTGCTGAGTAAAAAACTTTCAGGGCTAAAACGCAAGCCCTGCAAGTTTATTACTTGTCAGTCACGTGATGACAGCTTGCTATATCCAGAGCGAGTGCGGGACCTCTGTGAGCAGCTAACAGCTGTGGGGAAGTAGCAGTGTAGAAAAGCTCAGGGCTACTGCGCATCCCCTGAAGCAGTTCTACACAGACTATCAGCGTTGATGTGAGGTGGCCCGGACGGGAGCTGGTGTATCAGAGTGCCTATGCGCGCTCCCGTGATCCCGGCCACCACAGAGGATGGAGGCATGTCTGGCGGAGCGCAAGTGCGGCCACTGCAGCTAGATTGCAGCGGTGGCCGTAACCCCTGACAACGAGCAATGAATAAAGGGGTAGAATAATGAAGAATTTAGCCAAAAGGAAGTTTGGCTAAAGGACCTATATTAGGAAGTGGCTTCTATTGACAAGTTGGGCATTCTGGCAGCCATTTTGTAAAGTGAGACAACCTCTTTAAGGCTACTTTCACAACTACCGGTAGAGAACAGCCTGCCGGAATTCTCTGGATGCGGACGGAATGTCCGCCGGCCCTATTGTGCCATACCTTCAACATGCTCTGCTTTGTTGAAAATGCCACTGGCCCCAAAAAACAGTATACAAACCCCATGGCATATACAGACACTCTGATATTTTGGCTTGCAAGGGTGAATACAAATCTTATACTAAGTTTTTCGTTAATCTCATCTGTCAGATTATGACTGGTGGATAAACTTCTCTAAAGACGTATACCAGATTCCGCTAGATTTGTTCCCATTGCTGCTTAATCTCCTATTTAGCTGTACAAAAACATAAGGGATTGACAGATGTTTTAAGGAAGCCGTTGCATAGATAAGAACAGAGAGATGCCAATGCCTGCAGCTTTCTACTGCTCTGTTCTTTGAAGTTTGAGTCCATCTTAAAATGGACAACCTTTGGCATCCTGTGGATGAAGTAGGAAATTGCAGTTTGCAATACACTTATCTGTACATGTGGTTTTCTCCTGATTTCCTACAACAGATGACTACTAATGTCAAGGTCTTGTAGGGCTGAGATGCAGAATGCCATTCTAGAGAAACTTGTGAAAAGCTGATGAAATGAAAATGTCTGGAAACAGTACATTGAAGATTGAAGAAACAACATGCCCCAGGCTATGAGAATAAAGATCAGCTATCTGCAACTATGTACTGATTCATGTTAAACGGCTTTTAAAATCCACAAAAGGGATGTCAAAGTACACGTAAACTACAGATAAAATATTTGCTGTATAAGGGTTGTGTATGATCAGGTAGCATAGTAAACATAGTGCGCAAAAAAAACTGTCTAGTCTTAGTTTATGCCACGTATAAGTTTTACTCAAAAAATGAAACCAAAATGTTGGTGCATGGGGGTGCATTTAGTACATTCCCTTTTCCTGTGCAGATGTCCCCTTTGTCAGGCAAAACTTGTAAAGCTTAGAAAAGTTAGAACAGTTGGTAAATGTCATGCAAAGCATGCGCACCAGTTCTTTGGTGCAAAATTCACCCCAAAAATGTTAAATTCAATAATAAATTTGCCCCAATATATTGTCTCTTTATGAAACCACACTCAGTAAATATGGTAACTAATTAGCAGTATAACTGGGTCAATCCACACGTGAATAAAGTGCTACAACGCTGCCATCATTGATTGCAGATGGCAAATCGTTGGGAAGTACCATCAAAGTGGATAAGATTTTAACGGGGTTCTCCCTTGTTCCCCTGAACTTAACCAGTTTGTGGTCCCATTACTTCCAGTCCCTGTAGGACCAGGATGTGGCTCTTCCTAGTGACTATCGCTGCCAGTCACAGGCCTCAAAACTGCTTGAGGAGAACATCAATGCTATAACTATTGAGGCTGTAGTTTAAAAAAAAAACTTAGGTGAAATATTCGATTTTAATATAGGATGATTTGTGTAGTACGTTTTCCACAAATATATTGTCAAATAGGCTTTGCACTTCATAAATAGCCTCTTGCATCTGTCTCAAGAATATGTCTTATGGATAACCCAGATTAGACTATGAGAAGAAGAATTCTTCAAAAGTGCGTCTGAGATAACGATATCCTTTTGCTGACTCGGATATATAAATGAGCCTTTTCTGTAGAACCTTATCTAGCATATTTAGATTTGTTTCCTTTTATTGAATCACCTATGTGTTACTATTTGCAAGTTATATGAAACGGTTATCATGGAAGGGTCCCATGCCACCCCCAAGTCATGCTTACCTGGTGACCACTGTTGTTTCCTACACAGCTTCCCAGGTTTCTTATAACATCCAGTACTTGGAAGACCTGTATGAAGATCCACATAGATCTTCAGCATGGTAGGGCCCACTAATTATTAGCTACTTCCCTACATTTTTCTAATCCTTTGTAGGTTCGCTTTATATTTATGCTAAATTATTAATGAAACGTAAAACTTTTACGTTGGGTCTACAACTTGTGTCTCTTGTCTCCACAAAGTGTCAAACTGCATTTTAAGTGTACAGTGACTATCTTTGTACCTCAGTGTGATAACTGCCCATCCAGCTTGTACTGCTGAAATACATTAAACACATGTCACCTGCAAAAACTGCAAATGCGGTAAAAATTTTACTGTTTTAGTCTATTGGGACTCAGACCGCAGTTTGAGCAGGTAGTTAACACCTGCAGGACTGAGACTTCACAAGGTCGCAGACTGCTATAGCAACCAATAGTTGCCCTGCAATTTTTCCACAGGGGGCCCGAATGGTTATTGGAGAGCCACCACCACCCCCTTCCTTTGTTTAAACAGTTATGTTCTGTGATTGCTATTGGTCACAGCAGGTGGGTGCCAGCTGTATAACACATTTAACACCCCCATGTACATAGTGGGATCAGCTTGCAAACACACCATGTATGAGAATGACATAACTTAGGTCATACAAACTTGTTAGGATTTTTTTTTTTCCTAAAGGATCTCTGCTCTTCACATTTGCACTTTAAATGTGTTTCTGTGACTTTCTAGTAACCTAGCATGTCTGAAATATCGGATATCCAATGGGTGTTTCCAAGTATGCCTGACTTTATAGATTTAGTTGGTAATAAGCCAACGATTAACATGTGGCTTACAAACTAGGTGGAATGAAAAAATAAAAACAGAAAAAGCTGAGTCATGTAGGAATGTAAAATATGATCACGGAGATATAGCTTGAAAGTAGAGACCTGGAACTGATAAGGTACAGAAAGTAGTGCAAGTCAAAAACACCAACAAAAAAACAGGCTCATAATTTAGAATGTGTACAGTATATGCCTATGGGGGTACAGAAGCAGAGTGAAAAGTAACCCTCCTTCATCTGCTTCAGTCTACCCTTGAGGACTTGTCTACTACACTATTATGGTGATTTAAAGATGGCTGCAAAATTGTCACATAGTGAAGTGTATAACACTGGAGAATATACACAATGGAAAAGCTGCTGAGCCTAAATCCTCTGTGCTTTGTTGTATTACTATTCTCAGGTTACTACTCTATGAATCTCTCTCTCTCCCCTGTAGGACTCCTGTGCTGCATCTTTTCTGTGGAACCCATTGCCTTGGACCTTTTAGAGGTGCTCCAAAAGTGTATGTTAAAGATAATTAATATGCATCATGTTATTACCCTTAGGCCTCCGCACCCGGCCTTGGCCCATATTGTGTCCCGCAAATAGCAGGTTTGTAATATGCGGGCACCAGCCGCGTGCGCACCGCCTCACAGATGCAGATCCATTCACTTGAATGGGTCCACAATCCAGAAGTAACGGAGGCACGGAAGCACTGCTTCAGTGGGGTGGAAGATCTGGAGCCAAATATGGGAGGGGTACACCGTCTGCTACTCAGGAGACTAGCTGTGTGGAACACACTGGCAGTGCACAGGTTCATAAATGCAGTGGCAGGTAGGCATCTTGTAGTGGTAAAGGAAAAATGTGATACTCAGCAGTGTGGGAATATTTAACATAGTCACTGGGGGGGCACTAGCGTGGCGGTATGCAGGATGTATGGGCAAAAGATGGGGAGCAGCCAGGGTGCTAATATTGGCATGACTTCCCTGCGACAACACATGGAGCGTCACCATAAAGTGCCGTAGGAAAACCATGCCACTCATTCAGTCTTACAGCCTGATGCAGCAACCGCTGAATCTCTCACCAGCCCGCACCCCCTCTCCAGGTGTCAGGGCTCACCAGCAGAAGGAAGTGGTTGCTCCTTCCCATCCACTTCAATGTTGTCTGTTGCTCCTGATGCTCCTCCTCATCACTTTTTTCAACAGCAATCACCGAGGCGATTGCAATAAGACAACAACATGAGTAAACTTCCAGTGGCAGAGAAGGTCAACGTGCATCTGACCAAGTCGCTGGTACTAAAGTCCCTCCCTCCCTTTCCATATTGTGGACTCTGAACATTTTAGAGAACTCATGGCTTGTGCCCACCCAGGGTGGAGAGTCCCAAGCCGATATTAGTTTTCCTAAAAAGTTTTACCAGGCCTGCACACGTATTTTAAGCAGAAGGTAGGCCAGTCCTTGGGCCTCTTGGTGTTTGTTAGAGTTCACGCCAGTGCTGATATATGGAGTTGTTACTATGGTCAAGGACAATATATGTCATTCACAGCACACTGGGTAAATGTGGTTCCAGCCCAGGCACACCAGTAACTTGGCCAGATAATGGCAATGCCGCCTCCGTGTTGTGAACATGAGATTTCTGCGACAATGTCCTCCTCTGCCTCCCCATTCTCCACCTTGTCCTCACCCTACCTCTAGGCACAGTTCACAGTTGTCCTCCATCATATCACCTACAACCCCTGGCAAAAATGATGGAATCACCAGTCTCTGAGGATATTCCTTCAGTTGTTTAATTTTGTTGAAAAAAACAGATCACAGACATGACAAAAAACTAAAGGCATTTCAAATGGCAACTTTCTGGCTTTAAGAAATACTAAAAGAAATCAAGAAAAATAATTGTGGTAGCCAGTAACAGTTACATTTTTAGAACAAGCACAGGGAATAAATTATGGAATCACTCAATTCTGAGGGGAAAAAATATGGAATCATGAAAAACAAACAAAATAACACTCCAAAACATCACTAGTACTTTGTTGCACCACCTCTGGCTTTTATAACTATAACTTTTATTCTCTGATTGCTGTTGCCAGATCAGCATTGCAGGTTGGAGCCTTGTCATGGACTATTTTCTTTAACTTCCACCATAGATTTTCAATTGGATTGAGATCCGGACTGTTTGCAGGCCATGACATTGACCTTATGTGTCTTTCTTCAAGGAATGTTTTCACAGTTTTTGCTCTATGGCACGATGGATTATCATCTTGAAAAATGATTTCATCATCCCCAAACATCCTTTCGATAGATGGGATAAGAAAAGTGTCCAAAATGTCAATGTAAACCTGTGCATTTATTGAAGAAGTAATTACAGCCATCTCCCTTTTGCCTTTCCTTAGCCCATTGTAACCTTGTTTTTTTCTGTTTAGGTGTGCTGGCTTTCTTTTAGCTTTTCTGTATGTAAATCCCATTTCCTTTAGGTGGTTTCTTACAGTTCGATCACAGACGTTGACTCCAGTTTCCTCACATTTATTCCTCATTTGTTTTGTTGTACATTTTCTGTTTTCAAGGCATATTGCTAAGTTTTCTGTCTT
Source organism: Rhinella marina (assembly GCA_900303285.1). Classification (NCBI taxonomy): domain Eukaryota; kingdom Metazoa; phylum Chordata; class Amphibia; order Anura; family Bufonidae; genus Rhinella; species Rhinella marina. The sequence continues at coordinate 331,657 of ONZH01028864.1, forward strand.
GACGCTTTGATGTTTTCCTTGGTCTACCAGTATTCTTGTCTTTAACCACCTTCCCATGTTGTCTGTACTTGGTCCAGGTTTTAGACACAGCTTACTGTGAACAACCAACATCTTGTGTAACACTGCGTGATGATTTACCCTCTTTAAGGAGTTTGATAATCCTCTCCTTTTTTCAATTGACATCTCTGGTGTTGGAGCCATAATTCATGTCAGTCCACTTGTTGCAACAGCTCTCCAAGGTGTGATCACTCCTTTTTACCTGGATACTAACGAGCAGATTTAATCTGATGCAGGTGTTATTGTTTGTAATGAAAATTTGCAGGGTGATTCCATAATTTTTTCCTCAGAATTGAGTGATTCCATAGTTTATTCCCTGTGCTTGTTCTAAAAATGTAACTGTTACTGGCGACCACAATTATTTTTCTTGATTTCTTTTAGTATTTCTTAAAGCTAGAAAGTTGCCATTTGAAATGCCTTTAGTTTTTTGTCATGTCTGTGATCTGTTTTTTTTTTCAACAAAATTAAACAACTGATGGAACATACTCAGAGACTGTTGATTCCATAATGTTTGCCACGGGTTGTATGCAAAGCTAGGTGATGTCACGCAGTTCTGCACCTTGTCAGCCTGAGTCAATGGATCTACACCGGGGAGGAACTGCTCTTCGTTATAAAAAAACAAAACAAAACAAAAAACTAGCTGTCTACTCACCAAATGGAGATGAGAACCATGGTTATTAATAACAGGAACATTTTGTTTGCGCTGCATCAGTCCTGCATGGTGCACGTCTTCAATCTTGTTGTCACCCAGTTCCTCAAGTCTTTCACTGAACTGCATGAGTTGTTAAAAATATCCAGGAAACGGTGCATGCTGGTGGCCTTGTGAAGACAAATGCTGCTGTGAATCCTGTTTGGTCGTTGTTTTTTTTTTTACTTTATTCATTTTCAAGAATATACAAAAGTTAAAAAAACAACAACAAAACGGGAGGGCAACTCCAAAAACAAAGAGTAAAGAAAAACACACACACAATAAGCAAAATATAGAACTGAGAAGTGGGATGAGATACACTTAAAAACTATATAGAAATTTTTTTTATGTCTTCCTAATCCAGATATCTCATATGTTTTTTAACTGATCTAGTTTACCATTTATAATAGCTGTCCTCTTTTCATATTGTATGATTTGACCTTTGTTCCCATTCTTTCAAGACTGGTAGTTCTTTCAGTATCAATTTAACCAGAATCTTTTTTCTAGCCAGATATTTCTAAATTCCCAAAAATACATGCCCAGGAGGTCATTAAAGCATTAATATTTAACAGACTGATACTCCACCAATATAAATGTAACATTTCTTAAATATATGTATCCTGTCTGATTCTTATTTATTATATTTAGGGCATTTATCATGTCTGAATCCAGTCTTGTACATAAATACAGGTGTCCTATGGAGTCTAAACAAAATATATTGTGATATCCTATAGGATTTATTGATGGAAACCTTCTGTGCCACAATATTCTAAAGAGAGGGATTCCCCAATATCGTCTTCATTGTGTCTTATATTTTTAGTGCGAGTTAGAAAGTGCTCCCCTAATCAGTTGTTTATGAAGTCCAGACAAAAAACCTTTTTTGTTGGTTTGCTTCAAAGGTAATTCCAGTTTGCTTTTCGCCTCTTCATAATACATAAAATCTTTACTCTTCAATATCCATATTAATCTCAAATACAAAAAACAATCTTGTGCCCTTACCCTATAATTTTGTATATATATATATATATATATATATATATATATATATATATATATACACACACACACACATAGGGGTCATTTACTATACTGAAATACGCCTAAATTAGGCATATTTCAGGTACAGATGGCAGCGCAATGGCTAGTTGAGTCACTATCTGCGACTTCTCCCTGCTCAAGCCAGGTCTAAAATTGTGGGAGTGCCGTGGTCGGAGAAGGGGCCCGGCTGGCAGGCCAGTCTTATTCATCATTTTCTACGCCTGTTTTAGGTGTAGAAAATGGTCTAAATGTAAGGCAGCTAGGAAGTCGTCTTACATTTAGAACTGGCGCTGGATGGAGAGGCCTGTGTTAATAGTTCTCTCGAATACCACCATAATACTAAATAATATATTGTGGTTTTAGGGTTAATTTTAATCTAAGATGACAAAGCGGTTTGAGGTGACAAGCCTAGTAATCTATGGTGGCAAAGTCATAAAAAAGGACACTCCTGGTTAGCTGTGGAACTAAAAGGGTTCATGGAGATTTTAGTGGTGTAGGGCAGTGAAAAGGGTCCATGGTAAATTTAGGTTGCTCGTGGGCCAACTAGGCAATAGGTAATTGCCTAATTTGTAATTCTCTAATACCATGTATGAAACCATGTTACTAATAGCAGAAGATCATTTAATAGCCCCAATCCATTATTTCTGAAGTCTTCTCTAAATGAACTAAACACCTGCAAGCATAGCGTTAGACATGTTAGTCAACTGTACTATGCATATTGGGACTGTTATCCATCATGTTACAGTGGGGAATGCAATAGCAATATTAGTAGCCAATGACACTCATTAAAAAAGGGCATCTGTATGATACCATAATAGAATTATACCAGTTGGTACTATTTCATCCAGTAGTAACAATGCTGCCTGATTCCATGGAGATCAGAAGGTATAGCGTGTCATCCTTCTCAGTGAGTCAGCAGAGAGCACTTCATAGTGAACCTCTCCTCCAGTGTAATTGCAGTAGCAGTATCTAGTAGATTAAAAGTTCATACTCCTGATAATAAAACTTTGCAAAAGTTATGTTAAGGTCCTTTTACACGGGCCGATTATCGGCCGAAAAATCGTTCCTAGGAACGATTAGTCCTGCTCTCCTGGCCTCTTCCTAGTGCTGTCAGCAGTTTTGTATGATCAAAATTGCTGACAGACTCCTTTTAACTTCTTTTTCAGACTCTTATGGATTATGTCATGTCTCCCATTGATAACTGGATGAGAGATTTTGTCAATGTTTTATACAGACGCATAAACTTCAAATGGCATGTTTGGTCCACATCACAGACCAAAGTAGTGCATGGATCAGTGGAAAAACAATGACGTACATCAACAAAAAATAAATAAAAATCAATAGATTTGTGTGCTGTCCATGGAGAACACTGTGGTCTGGGATTCACTGATGTGAAAGTGGTGGTGGGGAAGCTTGGATACAAAGGTAAACTTTGAAAAGTGTATAGCTCTCCCTTTGTTAGAAAATTATTTTGTCCTTTAGCATGAAATCATTGGAGGCACCATAGCAGGTCCTCATGTATGCTCCAAACAGTGGCGTACATAGAGAAGTAAGGGCCCCATAGCAATGATCAAACCAGGCCCCCCACACAGGACAGAAGGGTTTCTGCCTAAACCCTTTTCAGTGACCCTTGGGCCATTTTTCCTAAAATATGCTCCATTAGAGGGTAGAGTACTTACCATGTTTTTACCCCCAGTAGAAGAAGGGATGATCCCAACTGCGCCCCCTCTTGCCCTGGGCCCCATAGCAGTCACATGGTCTGCCGCTATGGTAGTTACACCCCTGGCTCCAAGTAATTATTTGCCTTCAAGTTACATATTAGTGGTTTGAAATGTTCTCTACATGCCAAGAATAGAGAGAAAAATGTCCTAGTAATTTACTGCAGCGTGACTGAAGAGTACCAAGAAAACCAAAATAGGTGACTTAATCTTTTATGTCTAATGTTAATTATACATTGACATATCAAGATATTGGTGAATTATTGCAAAAAATTGCAAGAAATGCCAAAAAATCCATTAAAGGGTTATACCCATCATAGACAATGGGGGCATATCGCTGAGGGCAAAGTGGAGGATGAGGAGACAGAGCATGACATTGTTGCAGAGATGGCAAGTTACAGATGTGCCTGGGCCGGAACCACATGTACCCAGTGGGCTGTAAAGGACATATATTATTCTCGACCGTAGTTACAGCTCCACATTTAGCACTGGCATGAACTGGCCCAGAGACCGACAGGCTAACCTTCTGCTGAACCTACATGTGTAGGGCTGGTACAGCTTTTTTTTAGAGAAGTAATAATAACTTGGGACTCTCCACCTTGGGTGGGCTCAAGTAGAGATGAGAGAATCGAAATTGACAAAGTGGAATTTGATCCGAATTTGAGGAAAAATTTGATTTGTCCCGAAGTCGAATTTCCTCGTGCTTTGTGGTAACGAATGGCATTTAATCTAAAATGGCTGCTGCATATGTTAGAACGAGGAAGTAAGAAGCCCAGGAACGAAGGATCACCCACAATGCCATGCATGCAGCCAGCCAATCAGCAGCTAGCCAACCTCGTGATGTCAGAGCCCTATAAAAAGTCTCAGCCTGCTCTGTCGCCACCATTTTCTAGCGAACTTAGTGCAGGGAGACACAATACAGGCACTAGAGACAGTGTTTAGAAAACAATTTATTCACAAAAACTAACTATTGAGCAGTTCAGGGAAAGATTATTCATAGTGTAGGGAAAGGATAGGGAGGCATTATCTACACTATAGGGAGAGAGCAAGGAGCAATGGTAGAGTGTAAAGCCTGGGTTATAGGAGCTATTCTATGACACTTTGCTGAACTAATTGGGGTTACAAAGTACTCTAATACTACCGATTTTAGGATGTTTGCATTCTTTGATACATCAGTAATTCCAGCAATCCTTGATTCTGTTATTGGGGTGAAATTGCTGTCTGATTCAACAAGTTTTGGGATGTTAATTTTGTATCTATAAGTACATCCATTCATTCTTGATTCTGTAGTGAAAGTGTGGTCTGATACAACCAGTATTTTGATCATGTATAAGTACATCAATCCATCCTTCCTTGCTTCTGGGACAAAAAAGTGTGGTCTGATCAGGGCCGCTTCTGCCATGAGGCCAGATGAGAATCTTGCCTCAGGCGGCAGTTTAAAGTTTATTTGAGGGGGTGGTATCCACACTATCCCTTTGTGTGCCTGTCCCTGTGTGTGTGTGTCCCTGTGTGTGTGTGTCCCTGTGTGTCCATCTGTCCCTGTGTGTCCATCTGTCCCTGTGTGTCCATCTGTCCCTGTGTGTGTGTCCATCTGTCCCTGTGTGTGTGTGTCTGTCCCTGTGTATCCCTCTGTGTGTGTCCCTGCCCTTGTGTATCCCTGCCCCTCTGTGTGTCTGTCCCTGTGTGTGTGTCTGTCCCTGCTTGTGTCCCTGTGTGTGTGTTCTTGTCCCTGTATGTGTCCCTATCCCTGTCTCTGTGTGTGCCTGACCCTGTGTGCCCCTGTCCCTATGTGTACCTGTCCATGTCTCCCTGTCCCTGTGTTTGTCCCTGTGTGTGTCCCTGTCCCTGTGTGTGTATGTTCCTGTCCCTGTGTGTGTTTGTGTGTGTCCCTGTCCCTTTGTGTCCCTGTCACTGTATGTTTGTCTGTCCCTGTGTATGTGTCCCCCTGTGTGTGTGTTCCTGTCCCTGCGTGTGTCCCTATCACTTTGTGTCCCTGTCCCTGTGTGCCCCTGTCCCTGTGTGCCCCTGTGTGTGTGTGTGTCCCTGCATGTCCCCGTGTGTGTGTCCCTGTCCCAGTGTGTGTCCCTGTCCCTTTGTGTCCCTGTCACTGTATGTGTGTTAGTCCCTGTGTGTGTCTGTCCCTGTGTTTCGCTGTCCCTCTGTGTGTCTGTCCCTTTGTGTCCCTGTGTCTCTGCCCCTGTGTGTGTCTGTCCCTGTCTGTGTATCTGTCCCTGTGTGTGTGTGTGTCTGTCCCTTTGTATATGTGTCTGTCCATGTGTGTGTCTGTACCTGTATGTATGTCCCCCTGTGTGTCTGTCCCCCTGTGTGTGTCTGTTCCTGAGTGTGTCTGTCACCATCCCCATGCCTACAGTGTTCCTATGTCTTGATGCAGCTGCATCAGGACTTTCTGTGGGGGCAAGAAGAAGAAGAAGGAACAGTAGCCAGTGCCGCCAGCATGGAGTCCCATGGGAGAGGCACACTAAGGATGCAGGTAACACTACCACATGCTCTACACTAGTGTTATCTGTGGTTTTAAATAAGACTGTAGCTAACACTACCACATTATCTACACTAGTGTTATCTGTGGTTTTAAATAAGACTGCAGGTAACACTACCAAATGATCTACACTAGTGTTATCTGTGGTTTTATAAGACTGCAGGTAACCCTACCACATTATCAGCAGTAGTGTTATCTGTAGTTTTAAATAAGACTGCAGACAACACTACCGCATGATCTACACTAGTGTTATCTGTGGTTTTATATGACTGCAGGTAACACTACCACATTATCAGCACTAGTGTTGTCTGTGGTTTTACATGGGACTGCAAATAATACTACCGCATGATCTACACTAATGTTATTTGTGGTTTTACATAGGACTGCAGGTAACACTACCACATTATAAGCACTAGTGTTATCTGTGGTTTTACATAGGACTACAGGTAACACTACCACATTATCAGCACTAGTGTTGTCTGTGGTTTTACATAGGACTGCAGGTAACACTACCACATTATCAGCACTAGTGTTATCTGTGGTTTTACATAGGACTACAGGTAACACTACCACATTATCAGCACTAGTGTTATCTGTGGTTTTACACAGGACTGCAGTTAACACTAGTATATTTTCTGTACTCACAAGCAGACCTCCAATCCTCATCAGACCCCCAACCTCCATCAGCCTCACATCAGTCACCCCCTTCCCCCATCAGCCACACATCAGACAATAAAAAAAATAACTAAACTTACCTCCTGCTACAGGAGACGCTGCCACTCTTCAGAACCTCTCACTGCTCCCTGATCGTTTTCCGGACCATGCTGCTCTGTGCGTTGCACAGGTCATAGTGTGAGCCTGTGTGCAGAACGTCCATACGTGGTCAGGACATGTGCAAAGTAGGGCCCCAAAGAAGACCAGAGAGAGATGAGTACATCCAGTGCAGATCTAGACTCCTTGCTCCCCTCACCTCCTGCATAGTGATGAACGCTTAATAATGAAATGGAAGTGGTCATTAGCATTGGCTCTATAAGACACGCTACAATTTTTGCACCAAGTTTGGTGCGTCTTAAACAGTGAACAATACAGTGTATATATATATATATATATATATATATATATATATATATATATATATATTAGCAGAAGGACCCGCCTCCTTAACAGAGTGACCTCTATAGCACCCCGCCTCCTTAACAGTGACCTCCACAGTCCCCCCTTAAAGGGGTTGTCTCACTTCAGTAAGTGCCATTTATCATGTAGAGAAAGGTAATAAAAGCCACTTACTATACTAATATATTGTTATCATCCATATTGCTTCCTTTGCTGGCTGGATTCATTTTTCCATCACATTATACACTGCTCGTTTCCATGGTTACAGACCACCCTGCAATTCATCAGCGGTGGTCGTGCTTGCACACTATAGGAAATGAGTGTCAGCCTTTTTGTTAGCCGGGACCATGGGAGTGCACATAGGCTAGGGCTTTTTCCTGTATTGTACAAGCAGGACCACCACTGATGGATTGCAGGGTGGTCTGTAACCATGGAAACAAGCAGTGTATAATGTGATGTAAAAATGAATCCAGCCAGCAAAGGAAGCAATATGGATAATAACAATATATTAGTAAGTGGCTTGTATTAACTTTCTCTACATGATAAATGCCACTTACTGAAGTGAGACAACCCCTTTAACACTGACCCCCCCACAGTGCCCCGTCTCCTTAAAATAGGACCTCCACAGCAGTCCACCCCCTTAACTTGACCATCACAGCAGCCTGAACCTTTAACAGTGAGTTCCACGGCACCTCACCCCCTTGACAGTGACCTCCACAGGGGCCCGCCCCCTTAAAGGGGTTTTCTGGTAACGTAACTTAATTTTTGAAAAACTGCATTAAGGCTGCAAGCTGTGACACAACCAGAACCCATACCTATACATATAACCAGAGCTTCAATTTACCTTGCAACCCATTTGTCTAGCTCCTGTGTGAGCCTGCAACACATTGACAGTATCATGGCTCCTGATCTTCCCTCACAAAACTACAATCCCCACAATGCCTAGCTTCCCTGCTGTGAGTTTCTGCTTGCTCATGAGTGCTGCTGTGTACTGATTGGCTGCGTGATTATACAGAGCAGGCATGCCCCCTCTACTCAGTAATCAGCAGCACACTAACATTCAGCTAGAGAACTGATAGCAACACACTGAGCATGCCTGACCTAACACAGGCTCACAACTACAGGTCGTTGCCATGGTACCACAGTGGGTAGCATAGGAAGAACTACTTTTATAACTATTGAATGGTAAATATGTGAAATTGACATTATATTAGGTAATTATTGATGATTAATTTGTCTAACACATAAGTTATATTTATGGTAACCGGAATACCCCTTTAAGTGACCTCTACAGCACCCACCCCGTAACACTGACCATAGGTTACAGTCCTCTTAACTGACTTCCATCATTCCTGGCCCCCTTGACAGAGACCTCCACAACGACTGCCCCTTTAACAGTCACAGTACCCCGCTCCCTTAACAGTGACCTCACAGTACCCTGCTCCCCCTTTAATAGTGGCCTCCACAGTCCCCTCCTCCCTTAACAGTGACCTCCACAGCAGCCTGCCCCCTTAACGATAACATCCACAATGCCCGCCCCTTTAACTGTCACAGAATCAAGCAAGGATAACCACAATGAAGTGCACATCCAGCAATGATAAAAGCAATAGAATAATTTTATTGGACAGCACAATTATACATACATCTGAAAATTGTATTTAGATGTATGTATAATTGTGTTGTCCAATAAAATTATTCTATTGATTTTACCATTGTTGGATATGCACTTCATTGTGGTTTTCTTTGCTTGGTTCTGTTATAATTGTTTCTGAACCACTTGTGCACTCCATTTTTATTGTTAGTGTGGCCCCTATTCTTCTGGTTACTCCCCTTTAACTGTGACCTCCACAGCAGCCTGCCCCTAGGGTGGCCAGTGATCCGTTTTTAGGCCGGACAGTCCGGCTTTCAGACTCCCTGTCCTAATCCGGCTCAGGGCCTGGACGGACACAGGGATGTCCTTTTGAACAGCTCACTCTCAGACAGCAGCACTGTGCAGTCTAAACATGAGCTGCAAGGACCTCCCACCCCTGCAGATGACAGAAGTTGATTTTTACGTTCATTTTTGCAATCCCTGTCGGCTGCCGAGTGAGAGGGGGCGTGACCTGACCAAGTCAGGGGCGTGGCTTATCTGGACTTGGGGGTGGGCTTTTAAGTCCTTCTTTTGAGGGTGGCCTGAAGTACAGGTTGATGCCATTGTAATTTATGAGGAAACACAGTGGGTAGCAGTGGAAAAAAACATCTTTTATCACTACTGAACGGTAAATATGTGAAATTTACATTATATTAGGTAATGATTGATGATGAATTAGACTAAAACATAAGTTATATTTATGGTAACCGGAATACCCCTTTAACAGTGTCATTCATAGCGCCGTGCCCCTTTAAAGCTGACCTACAGCAGTGAACTCCCTAGGTTGTTATGGAAGCCTGGTGTGAAACTGTCTGTATGTGGAAGCTAAGGGCCTTCGAGCTTCTATTGGCTGATAAGTGTCATGTGACCAGGCTTCTATTGGCTAATGCATTTTTTGGAAATATCTCAGGAACGGTACGTCCTGGAGAGCTGAGACCCGGTCTAAAATCTTCCCGGACACCTGATGTACCTGTGTGCTAAATTTCGTGATTGTAGCTTTGACTAGCTGGCAGATCCCTTTAGCGGACATACACACATACATACATACATACACTCAGCTTTTTATATTAGATATATATGCACACATGTGCATACATATGTAGATATATATATATATATATATATATATATACACATATAAATACATATATACACATATATACATACACATGCATACATATATACATACACATGCATATATATATATACACACTCATACACACACAAGCATACATAGATATATATAGACACATATAACACACACAGATTGACTACTTACCGTCCTACTTGTAGGGTTGCCACCTGTCCGGTATTTTGCCGGTCAAGCTGGTATTTTGTCAAGGTCAGGAAGAGAAGACCTCTATGCATGCCATTAGCGGTGATCCCCCTCCCCTGTGTCTCCTGACTGCTCCTCTCCTGCAGCCTCCAAGTAGGTAGGGTTGCCATCTTTCCCAGCCAAAGATACAAGCCAAGTTAAGCCACACCACAATGGGGATGTGGTTGTGGGGAGTGGCTTAACACAGGGTGTCATACTGTGGCTCCCAGTAATCTGTCACAGGATGGGTATTACAGAGCACACAGGGACGGAGAATGGTACACAGATCCAGAGGACTTTATTGTATCACATGGAAATCAATCCACAGAATACGGACGAGCACCAATTTACACGGCTAACTTCGAAACAATGAATAAATCCTGGGGCGCCACCCGGTAGTCCAACGCCAGCATACCTTGTCACAGCCTTCATTAGTGCTCCCTAGTAATATTAATGCTTCCATTAGTGCCACCCAGAATTATTAATGCCCCCATTAATAGTAATGCCCCATTAGAGACCTCAGTAATAGTAATGTCTCTATTAGTGCCCCCCAGAATTAATAATGCCTCCAGTAATTGTAATGCCCACATTAGTGTCCCGTAGAATTAATACTACCCCCATTAGTGCCCCCTTGTAATAGTAATGCCCCAATGAGTGCGCCCCAGAATTAATAATGCTCCCATTAGTGCACACAGGAGCCGCTGTGTGACGTGACATGCCATCAGTGAGAGCTGTCTCTCATAGTAAATCTTTATATTACCCATGAGATACCAATTCTAGAACATCTTTACTTAGAATTCTGTTTTGGGATGTTTCTCTGTTATTGTTCTTGAAAAATATAAATGTTAATAGGAGTTGCCATCTACCAATAGAATCTCTCGGCTTTACCATGTTAATAGCATTACCCACCCACCAATAGAATTGCTCAGCATTACCATGTTAATAGCATTAGCTATCCACCAACAGAATCACTTGGCATTACCATGTTAAAGGGGTATTCTCATCTTAGACAATGCGGGCATATCGCTAGGATATGCCCCCATTGTCTTATAGGTGCGGGTCCCAGCTGGGACCCGCACCTATATCCAGAACGGAGCCCCCGAACTGAATGAGGGCGCACTGCGCATGCGCAGCCGCCCTCCGTTCATTTGTATGGGGCCGACGAAAATAGCCGAGCACCTATATCCAAAACGGAGCGGGGAGCGCTGCGCCTGGAGGACCCCGGGTTTCCGGGGTCCGGCCACCACCAGGCGCAGTTCCCCGCTGTGCTCATAGAAATGAACGGGAGCGCAGCGCGCGGCCACCGCTCCCATTCATTTCTACGTAGCCGACGGAAGTAGCCGAGCCATTGCTCGGCTATTTTCGGCAGCCCCATAGAAATGAACGGAGGGCGGCTGCGCCCTATAAGACAATGGGGGCATATCCCAGCGATATGCCCCCATTGTCTAAAATGAGAATAACCCTTTAATAGCATTACCCATCCACCAATAGAATTGCTTGGCATTACCATGTTAATAGCATTAGCCATCCACCAACAGAATCACTTGGCATTACCATGTTAATAGCATTAGCCATCCACCAATAGAATTGCTCGGCATTACTATGTTAATAGCTTTAGTTATCCACCAATAGAATTGCTCCGCATTACCATGATAATAGCATTAGATATCCACCAATAGAATTGCTCGGTTTGAGTTTGAAAAAAAGAAGTCGGTTGTATCCAGTCAGTTGCTCCTCAGTGAGCAGTGAAGGTGGACGTCTCCCGGCTCTGCCCAGTGCAGCAGGATCGTTCTGCAGATCATCGCGTCATGTCGTTGTCATTTTGGTTGTGAGAAAAGATTTCTGTATCCCAGGAAAATTATTGTTTATAATATTAAACAGTAGATACTAAAAAGCATCTGTCAGCATGATCAACCTGACTAAGCCAGGCACCTGGTAGGGTTGATCATGCTGATTTTATACATGTAAATGAGCAAGTTCGAGTGCTTGGAAGGCCATTTTTGTAGGGCCCCATGCTCTGCACACTCCCCTATCTCCTTGACTGACAGGGCTAGAGACCCTAATATTACATGGAAATCTATATGTATATACCGTATTTTTCGCCCTATAAGACGCACCGGCCCATAAGACGCACCTAGGTTTTAGTGTAGGAAAATAAGAAAAAAATATTTTTCATCAGATCCTCTTATCAGACTGCCCATAAATTTAAGGACATCACATCAGCCCCCCATATCAGCCCCCTGTGCCCCCATACCATCTCACTGTGCCCCCACCAGACCTCAGATCAGCAGAATGTGCCCCCATCAGACCTCAGATCAGCAGAATGTGCCCCCATCAGACCTCAGATCAGCAGAATGTGCCCCCATCAGACCTCAGATCAGCAGAATGTGCCCCCATCATACCTCAAATCAGCAGAATGTGCCCCCATCAGACCTCACATCAGCAGAATGTGCCCCCATCAGACCTCATATCATGCCCCCATCAGACCTCAGATGAGCAGAATGTGCCCCCATCATACCTCAAATCAGCAGAATGTGCCCCCATAAGACCTCACATCAGCAGAATGTGCCCCCATCAGACCTCATATCATGCCCCCATCAGACCTCATATCATGCCCCCATCAGACCTCAGATCAGCAGAATGTGCCCCCATCATACCTCAGATTAGCGTCTTGTGCCCCTATCAGACCTCAGATCAGCCCACCCAGCCACTGATAAAGACCATACTTACCGTACCTGTTCTGCGCTGCCGCTGCCGTCCGGTCACACGCTCCGCGCTCCTCTCTCTTCCCTGCCGGCACGCACTATGACCTGACGCCGCAGCGTCAGGTCATAGTGCGTGCCGGCAGGGAAGAGAGAAGAGCGCGGAGCGTGGGACCGGACGGCAGCGGCAGCGCAGAACAGGTACGGTAAGTATGGTCTTTATAAGTGGCTGGGTGGGCTGATCTGAGGTCTGATGGGGGTCCCTAAGTACAAGTGAGCGCTTCCTTATGGAAGCGCTCACTTGTATTCGCCCTATAAGACGCACAGCATTTTTCCCCCTACTTTTGGGGGGAAAAAAGTGCGTCTTATAGGGCGAAAAATACGGTATGTGTTCATGCATATAAACACACACAGGACTCAATCCACATTGATCTGTATATGTTCAGATTGTATACATACAGCAGATATCACACAGCATGGACATGTCAGTAAGACTATTGATTTCTCATGCTGCACTTGCTAGGCTGTAGGTAGTGTATATGAAGTGATGCTAGGACATCGCTCTAGGGTGAATGTGACTTTCCGGATACCTATAGGTAATACTCCCCACATCTAGCTGAAGATCTGTTTCTGTGTGAAGGTAAAGTCTCACCCAGAGCTGAGTGTCACAGATATGAGGAGCATGATTGCATCTGATGCTTTCGCCCTCACTATGTTTGATGTCTAGCCCTGTCAATCAAGAGATGGGGGACGTGTGCAGAGCAGAGAGGCATTAGCACCATGTACATTATGTGTGGTCTATATAGAATTTGTATAGGGTAAGTGTAGTGTATATAGTGTGTTTATAGGGTAATTGTAGTCTATATAGTGTTTGTATAGGGAAAGTGTAGCCTAAATAGTGTGTATGGGGTAAATACAGTGGTTATATTGAGTGTGTAGTCTTCATAGTGTTTTTGTAGGGTAAGTGTGGTGTATATAGCGTGTGTATAGGGTAGGTTTAGTTTACTATCATGTCATCATCATATAATGTGTGCATAGGGTAAATGTAGTCTTTACAGTTTGTGCATAGAGTGTAGTCTATATAGTGAAGTGTGTGTTTTGGCTAACTGTAATCTCTATAAATAGGGTAGCTGTAGTGCATATCGTATTTGTATAGGGTAACTGTATGTATATAGTGTTTGTATAGAGGAAGTGTAATGTATATAGCGTTTGTAAAGGGTAAGTCTAGTGTATACAGCATAGTGTATATAGAGTATGTATAGGGTATGAGTAGTGTATATTGTATTTGTAAAGGGTAAGTGTAGTGTATATTTTGTTTGTATAGGGTAAGTGTAGTGTAAATAGTGTTTGTATAGGGTAAGTGTAATGTATATAGCGTTTTTACAGGTGCAGTGCATATAGTGTTTGTACATGTTAAGTGTAGTGTATATAGTGTTTGTACAGAGTAAGTGTAGTGTATATAGTCTTTCTATAGGGTAAGTGTAGTGTATATGATGTTTGTATAGGGTAACTGTAGTTTATATCGCACTTGAATAGGGTAAGTGTAGTGTACATAGCGTTTTACAGAGTAAGTGTAGTGAATATAGTGTTTGTACAGGGTAAGTGCAGTGTAAATATCATTTGTACAGAGAAAGCGTAGTGTATAAAGCATTTGTACAGGGTAAGGCCCCATTCACACGACCACGTTCTATCTTTTTATGCGGAGCCGCGGCACGGAGACAGCTGTGCGCTCCCATAGAGGTGAATGGGGCTGCATCTATTCCGCAATTTTGCGGAATACATATGGCCCCATTCATATGGTGATGTGAATGGGGCCTAAGTGTAGTGTATATAGCATTTGTATAGAGTACGTGTAGTGTGTATATAGTGTTTGTACAGGGAAGTGTAGTGTATAAAGGGTTTGCATAGGGTAAGTGTAGTTTATACAGTGTTTGTACAGGGTAAGTGTAGTGAATATAGCGTATGTATTGGGTAAGTGTAGTGTATATAGCGTTTGTATAGGGTAAGTGTAGTGTACATAGTGTTTGTACATGGTAAGTGTAGTGTATATAGTGCTTGTATAGGGTAAGTTTAGTGTATATAGTGTTTGTACAGGGTAAGTGTAGTGTATATAGCGCTTGTATAGGGTAAGTGTAGTGTATATAGTGTTTGTACATGGTAAGTGAGGTGTATAGCGCTTGTATAGGGTAAATGTAGTGTATAAAGCGTTTGTATAGGGTAAGAGTAGTGTATATAGCGCTTGTATAGGGTAAGTGTAGTGTATATAGTGTTTGTACAGGTTAAGTGTAGTGTATATAGTGTTTGTACAGGGTAAGTGTAGTGTAAATATCATTTGTACAGGGAAAGTGTAGTGTATAAAGCATTTGTATGGGGTTAGTGTAGTGTATATAGCGCTTGTATAGGGTAAGTGCAGTGTATATAGTGTTTGTACAGGTTAAGTTTAGTGTATATAGTGTTTGTACAGGGTAAGTGTAGTGTAAATATCATTTGTACAGGGAAAGTGTAGTGTCTATAGCGGTTGTACAGGGTAAGTGTAGTGTATATAGTGTTCATACAAGGCAAGTGTAGCATATATAGCGCTTGTGTAAGGTAATTGCAGTGCATACAGGGTTTTCACAGGGTAAGTGTAGTTTGTAGCATTAGTGTTTATACAGGGTAAGTGTAGTGTATTTAGTGTTTGCACAGGGTAAGTGTACTGTGTATGGCGCTTGTACAGGGTAAGTGTAGTGTACCGTATATAGTGTTTGTACAGGGTAAGTGTACTGTGTATGGCGCTTGTACTTGGTGAGTGTAGTCTATTTAGTATTTGTACAGGGTAAGTGTAGTCTATTTAGTGTTTGTACAGGGAATGTGTAGTTTATATAGTGTTTGTACTTTGTACTTTGTATGGCGCTTGTATGCAGCGTTTGCATAGGGTTAGTGTAGTGTATATAGCGCTTTTGTAAGGTAAATGTAGTGTACATAGTGTTTCTACAGGGTAATTGTAGTGTATGTGACGTTTCTATAGGGTAAGTGTAGTGTATATAGTGTTTGTATAGAGTAAGTGTAGTGTATATAGTTTTTGTACAGGGTAAGTGTAGTGTATATAATTTTTGTACAGGGTAAGTGTAGTGTACATAGCGTTTGTGCAAGGAATTGTAGTGTATAAAGTGTTTGTATAGGGTAAGTGAAGTTTACATAGTGTTTGTACAGGTTAAGTCTATATGTATATAGTGCTCTTATAGGGTAAGTGTAGTGTAGATGGTGTTTGCATAGGGTACGTATAGTGTATATAGTGTTTGTACAGGGTTATTGTAGTGTATATTGTATTTGTACAGGGTAAGTGTACTGTATATAGCGCTTGTACAGGGTAAGTGCAGTGCATGTAGCGTTTGCATAGGGTTAGTGTAGTGTATATAGCGCTTTTGTAAGGTAAATGTAGTGTACATTATATAGTGTTTCTGCAAGGTAATTGTAGAGTATGTGACGTTTGTATAGGGAAGTGCATTGTATATAGTGTTTGTAATAGGTAAATGTAGTGTATATAGCGTTTGTATAGAGTAAGTGTACTGTATATAGCATTTGTACAGGGTAAGTGTAGTGTATGCAGAGTTTGAATAGGGTCAGTGTAGTGTATATAGCGCTTTTGTAGGGTAAATGTAGTGTATATAGTGTTTCTACAGGGTAATTGTAGTGAATGTGACGTTTGCATAGGGTAAGTGCATTGTATATAGTGTTTGTAATGGGTAAATGTAGTGTATGTAGCGTTTGTGTACAATAAGTGTAGTGTACATAGTGTTTGTTCAGGTTAAGTGTAGTGTATATAGTGTTTGTAGAGGTTAAGTGTAGTGTATATAGTGCTTGTATAGGGTAAGTGCATTGTATATAGTGTTTGTAATGGGTAAATGTAGGGTATATAGTGTTTGTAATGGGTAAATGTAGTGTATATAGCGTTTGTGTACAATACGTGTAAGGTATATAGTGTTTGTTCAGGTTAAATGTAGTGTATATAGTGTTTGTACAGGTTAAGTGTAGTGTATTTGATGTTTGTACAGGGTAAGTGTACTGTATATAGTGTTTGTAGAAGGAAGTGTAGTGTATATGGTGTTTGTAATGGGTAAATGTAGTGTATATAGCGTTTGTGTACAATAAGTGTAGTGTATATAGTGTTTGTACAGGTTAAGTATAGTGTATATAGTGTTTGTACAGGGTAAGTGTAGTGTATATAGTGTTTGTACAGGTTAAGTATAGTGTATATAGCACTTGTATAGGGTAAGTTTAGTGTATATGGTGTTTGTAAATGGTAAATGTAGTGTATATAGCATTTGTACAGGTTTAGCGTAGGCTATATTGTGTATGTGAATGGTGCATTTTGTCTATATAGTGTTTGGATAGGGCAAATGTATAGGGCAACTCTAATCTATACAGTGTGTGTGTATAGGGCAAGTATAATCTATATAGTGTGTTTAGGGTACAATACTTTATATAATAATTGTATAGGGCTAGAGATGAGCGAATCTATTCGCCGCTTCGTAGATTCGTATCGAATCTTGGGATTTTTCAGCTGCGAAGCGAATCCGAATATTAGGTGATTCGCTTCGCTTTTGTACGCATTCGCTACGAAATGTGTCCTATAAATTATACGCTATTCTACGTATAATTTAGTTACTCTATACGCTGTTGCGTACGAATTCAATTCAGCGATGCAGACTTTTCCCTGGTAGTTACTCTATACGCTGTTGCTTACGAATTCAATTCAGCGATGCAGACTCCTCCCTGGTAGTTCCGCCCCTTTCTCCAGCGCGGGAGGATGACGAGGCAACTCAGGAAATTAAGTTGCGCATTCGTGCGCCTCATCCCTTTTCCCCCCTTTTCAGGTTATTTGGGGAGCCCCTTGAAAGAGGGTTTTTTAAGGAACCTTTGCTGCTTT
This sequence comes from Rhinella marina, assembly GCA_900303285.1. Lineage (NCBI taxonomy): Eukaryota > Metazoa > Chordata > Amphibia > Anura > Bufonidae > Rhinella > Rhinella marina. The sequence goes on from ONZH01028864.1 coordinate 349,324, forward strand.
TTTTTTTACCCATTTGGATTACAATTTTACCTATGTGGATTACAAATTGCGACTGAGTTTGGGACTCTGCTCCAGTTCTATGACAAGCGTCAGAAGAAAAGAGACTTAAACGTGTCCGTGAGCATACTTGGTAGGTGATATTTAAAATTTTTATATTATACCTATAATAATGTATTTGCACTTTACCATATATATGTCTCGAATATTCGCTCTGCCTCTGAGGAGTGCACGCCGCGGCCTCTCCTCGTATGTGCCTGCGTATTACGTAATCGCTTAGACAATAGTACGCTGAGATTCGTAAGCTATTTGTACGCTCATGTGTACGTCTTCTAAGAAGTTGCGTACATTTTGTAAATGAACGATCGTTATTAGTGAGCGAATGTTCACTAATAGCACATAATAACGGATATTTTGTACGCAAATACAACGAATCTATTCGGCGAATATACAAATTTTAGGAAAAGTTCGGCGAATAATTTTTTGAATGATTCGCTCATCTCTATATAGGGCATCTTTAATCTATATAATGTGTGTACAGGGTAAGTGTAGCGTATATAGTGTAATATCTTTATTGTATTTATAGAGTAAGTGTAATCTATATAGTGATGGTTTTTTTTCTTATGACAGTGCTGGGGGCACAAATGACTAAAGGTCCTTTTACACGGGCCGATTATCGGCCGAAAAATCGTTCCTAGGAACGCTAGTGCCGATAATCGGCCCGTGTAAAAGTGGCCCTAATCAGCCGACGAACGAGCAAAACGCTTGTTCGTCGGCTGATTGGATCTTTTGGTTTCTACAAAAGATCCAATCTGTCGGGCGCACATCGGCCTGTGTATTCTCATGAATATGGGGACTCATCAGCACTGGAGCTGTTGGGGTATAAAAGTGAGGGCAGCAGAAATCTGGTGACCCATTCCCTTTAAGCAATATTTGGCAATAAAAAAGGGAAATGACTGGGTGAGAGCTCCCTGGAGTCTTCCTTTTAAGTGAAATGGAAGGTCCTTTTTATCACACAATTAAGTAAAGTTGTGTGATCCCATCTGCTAACCCTTATGGCATCTTTATCAGATGGGTCCCTACACTAATACTTTTAGAACAGGTAAGTGGAGCTGCTGTGAGCATCTTTTCACCCCAGAACTCACACAATCTGTATTGTATCAATGCCATTCTGTTATCACCATCATGTGTGCTATATCTCTGGGTGTCCAGTTAAACAAAAAAGTCTTAGGGTAGGGACCCATCTGATTGAGGTCGCCGTGACGGGGCAGATGAGCTTGCACAATTTCATTACATTGTGCGCTAAGAACCTCATGTTACATTTTGAAGTGTAGGGAGAATACTTCACTCCACAGTTTATATAAGTACGGAGTATAACTGAATTCTGAATGATAGGTCACTTGGGTTCTGTTCACATGTGCATCATGGTTTCTACCAGTGACACCCAACAGATCACATTGATTTATAATGGGGTCCACCGAGGTGTTTGCTGTTTTGATAAGAAAAATAGCCTCCAACACAGATGTGTAAATGGCCTCAGTCACAGTCATTCAGTAGGTCAGGGAGCAGCAACCTTCAGCACTCCAGCTACTGTGTAACTACAACTCCCAGCATGCACACTTACTTGGCTGTTTTTGTAACTCCCATACAAGTGAAAGGAGGATCTGTAATATCATATTGATAAAGGCAATGCCCAATATGATGTTTCTTAGGCCTTGTTCACACATCAGTTTTTTGATCAGTTATTTCCATCAGTTATTGTGAGGCAAAACCAGGTGTGGGTCAAAAACATAGAACAGGTGCAGATCTTCCAATTATACCCCAGGCTTTACTACTGGTTTTGGCTCACAATAACTGATGGAAATAACTGATCAAAAAACTGATGTGTGAACAAGGCATTATAGGTTCTAAGGATGTTACAACGCAATGTTAGACCGGTTAGGGTCCAATGATCTCTCAGCTGTTTCCATACATCTCTAAGGGTTGTATAGAGGTACAGCATGGATTGTTGGGATTTCTAATGAATATATGATTTTTTTTATTAAATGAAACACGTTTTTAATAAAAATAGGTCGCCCTCTGCCTTTTCCACTTTATACGACGTCTATATTGGAAAAAATAGGTGCTTCACAAATATGGCGCTTATTCTGAACATCATATATTCCTGAATGTATTTACACCAGACATCTAGTATAAGTCAGGGCTCCAGATGGCGACCAAAATGGTCGCCAATGTGACTCGGAATTTGCAAATGGCGACAAGACTTTGTAGTCTTGTCGCTATTTGCGCCTAGACCTGGCATTTACCGATACTAGCGCACCATGTTTCCTCAGCAGCACATGGAGAAGGAAGCTCTCCCTCCCCCCTGTGCTGTGCTGCCACCAATCAGGGGGGAGAGGAGAGGAGGAGGGCGCACTGCGCCACCAATGAGAGGGGCGGACGAGGGGAGGGGGAGGGCGCACTGCGCCACCAATGAAGTTAACTCTGTTTAATAAAAGTACAAGATGCGCACCTGAGGGGTTAACTGCGGCGTTTGGGAGCTCCCTATCATAGAGGTCGGGTGCCGGCTATGTGATTCCGCGCCGGCACCCGACCTGTATGATAGGGAGTTTCCAAACGCCGCAGTTAACCCCTCAGGTGCCGCACCTGAGGGGTTAACTACCGCTGACTGTAGCTCCCTATCATACAGGTCGGGTGCCGGCTATGTGATTCCGCACCGGCATCGTCTGCCCACCACACTCTATTCCTGGTCCTTGTTGCAAAACAAAATCTTGCGTGGGCCATAATCTAGTAAAAAGTGAAAGCCTTGCCAGTACCTGGCAATGAATGAAAGATTGACCTGCCGTCACCTTCCAGGGGCATAGTACCAGGGTGGCAGAAGTGCTGACTGGGTGAATCGTGCAGCTCATGGGTTTGTGTGGAGCCGAAGGCAGTGTGTTTGCACGGCTTCCTCTGGCATACGCTGTGTTTGTATTGCATATTTGCCCTTGATTTTCCCGGTCTACTGTATTTTCAGTGCATGTAACTTTTTAGATGGCAGAGTCCTTCAGGCTTTCAGGTGCTGAACAATAAGTTAAAACAAGGCACAAATCAAAGATTGCATCAGCCTTTTATCAGTGTCCTCCCTCAATCCCGTGCAGTGTGGCCGTGTCCTGACCGAGCTGAACTTCTAAGTCCTGGAAATCCTGGTTACATAGCAGGCCAGAATGGATGGGATATTGTGTCCAGGCAGAGGTGGAGTAAAGGGGATATAACTCCGTACCTTTCAGGATTCTAGGAAAGCTGTGGTCATTCTTGTTTACCGCCATCTTTTACCGGTGTATTAACACGGAACATACTTAAAGGGATGAAACGGGGTCATGACTGTAGCGCAGTATAACGTCCAGGGGTTCTCGGATATTGCATCTCTGCCTCCTTGTACTCTTTGTGAGCCTGTAAAGAGTTGCACCATCAGAAGCAACCCCTTTTAAAATGCAGGGGTCGGGAGTCAGCTTCCAGCACCCTGGCAAACAATTAATTTTATCAGGACAAGCCATGAATGGCCTCTCGGAGCACCTCACTCTGGTGGCTTTTGGCGGTGTACCTAATTGTTGATCTGGAGAGGGATTGTCCTCCTAAGATAGGCCTGTATCTTCTCCTGTCATGTTTTAATGACTACTTGTACTGCCCATATAAAGTTTTTTCATGTAACTCTACAGTATGTTGTGCCATTCTTCTATTATTCTTTGTAGAACTTATGAATGAATTACCAGCAGTCTGAAATAACTGTCCATATGGCTGTACCTGTCCCTATCCAGTCAGTGCTGTCAATGGCAGAATCTGCAGGGACACCCCTCAGCTGGTAACATCCTGCTGGACCTTCATTACAGACTGCTAGAAACTCATTCATAAATTTCTAGAGGGAATAGTACAGCAATGGCACTACATAGTCATAAGAAAAGATGCTCCAGTACTGTTTTTAGATGGGGAATGTAAGCGGTTAAAGGGGTATTCCAGTTGTTAGAAGTTATCCCATATGCTTGGCGGTAAGACCTCCACCAATTACGAGAACGGGGGCCCGGTATCTCTGCATACCTCTGAAATGAACAGAGCGGCAGGTCAGGCATGCGTGTGCCCACTCCGTTAACTTCTATGGGAGTTCCAGAGATAGCGGCGTACAGCGCTTGGCGATCTTCGGAATTCCCATAGAAATTAATGGATCGGCTGCAGGTGTTACGGGGTCCCTGTAATAGCACCCCCACTGATCTAATTGTTATCCCCTATCTTGTGGCATGTAACAAGAAGTGACCGCTGTTGCCACAGTTGCTAGAAGCCCAAACCTGCTGGATTATTAGTTGGAAGTTACTAGTTTGTCATCATAGACCATAACGTAAGGCTACTTTCACACTAGCGTTTTCTTTTTCTGGTATTGAGTTCCATCATAGGGGCTCAATACCGAAAAAAAAGTTTCCGTTTTGTCCCCATTCATTGTCAATGGGGACAAAACTGAACTGAAGACAACGGAATGCTCCTAAAAGCATTCCGCTCCATCTCCAGAACAGAGAGCAAACCGCAACATGCTACGGTTTGCTCTCCGTCCTGGGCATCCGCACACTCTCAGTAAACGGATCCATCCTCCATTGACTTTCCGTTCCAGCGATGTTTAAAGATAATACAGATGTAGCGTGTGAATTTATATGCTAATGCTATGCATTGTACGCTAATGCGTACGAATTCACCTAATTAGCGTACTTTTACTGCGAGTGAAAAGAGTGAAAGAGGAGAAGCGCTGCTACATCTGTATAACCGGATCCGTTCATTACGGATCCACAAGGTTGTATTATCACTACGGATCCGGCGGGCCCCTTCACCCGCCGGATCCGTAGTAAACTCAAGTGTGAACGTAGCCTTAGTCAAGTGCAACTAGTCGTGCAATAGCAGGTCACAGACAAATTGCCAGTTGTCTGGGACATGATGTTAAGCTACCAAAGTCACAGTGTAGCCCTGTGGAAGGGCATGCCAAGATATCGAAAAAAATAAATAAAAACCGCACAATTCGCCATTTTTTAGTTACCTTATCCCTCCAAAAAAAATAGGATAGGACTGTTCTATTATGGGCCGGACGTTCCATCTTCTCCTCCAAGTCTTTTTTAAATTATAATTATATGTATTTAAATTTGGAGACTAAAAATTTAATTTGGCTCCTAAATTTTTTCAGTTCAGGAGCCAATGGCTCCTAGGTATTTTTTTTTAGCCTGGAGCACTGTAAGTACAGTCAGAAATCTCCCCCATACAGTTCTATGGGGGTCATTAACTAAAGACTGGCATTTCACATACCAGTTTTAGTAAATAGTCCGTCAACATAAGATGCAACCAATTTATTAAGATCACATCTGTGATGTCCGTGCAACTGAAACTGAAATCTATACCAGATAAGAGCTGGGGTAGATTTCAGTTATAATTTATGACAGTTTTCAGGCATAAATTGTAGTAAATGTTTTGAGCACTGATATCTTCTGCTAGGCTTCACCCACTTCTTAATAAAGTGGCACAAGCAGCGAGTCAGGGCTTAATGGAAAGGGGACAGAGCTTTATAGGAATGGGAATGACGCCTAAGATGCACCATTTTGTACCAAAATTGCCCCACAATTCTGGCATAAAATCTGCCACAATGTAAGCCAACCAATAGTTGGTATAGAGTCAGAGAAAAGTGTCTGTCCCTGCACCACATCTATCATCCAGCCTAAGCTCCTGTTATAAATTGGTGCAGTTCTAGACAGCCGGTTTAAGCTCATAGGATTAGTAAATCTGGGCCTAGATCTCCTGTGTCCCTCATGTAGCTTATTATAAAACTGTCTGACAGAAGCCACCACTAGGGGGAGCTCAGTGCATAGGTCTGTACACAGTTACCAATGGCTGCAATGACAGATCACAATCTCTTTGCACTAAGTTCCACCTAGTGGCAGTTGCATGAAAATGTTGTGTTGGGAACAGAAGGAGTTCAGTGACAGGTCACACATCCACCAACTCCCACCACCCAGGCCCCTTAACAGCTGCCTGATCTGTCTCCATTGACGGTACACCGCTATGATTCCAGAGTACAGATATGCACCCGCCAAACCTACCTGTAAACATTTTGACTTCTTGTTGCAACCACTAGAGGCTGATGTGTGTAGAGCTGTATAAGGCTCCTACTGATCTGCATACAGATTACCCCCCCAGTGGCAGTAAGAGGAAGCTTAGATTTTAAACAGTGGTGGAGATTTACTAATCCTGTAGATGGCGTAAGACTAGTCTGTCTAGACCTGCACTAGATTTATCACAGGGGCTCAGGCTGGGTGATAAGTCTGGGATAGACACTTTTGTATGTCAGGGATAGACACTTTTGTATGACTCTATACAAACTATTGTTTGGCTTAGCTTGAGAAACAATTTTATTTTGGAATGTGGTGCAATTTTATGATAATTTCACATTAGGCCACTCCCCATTTCCCACAAAGCCACACTCCTTTTCCGTAAGTCAGGCCCTTTGGAAAGCCAAGTTTAGAGGAATTCTAAAAAAACTAAATGCACCCATTTACCAAAATTGCACCATATAAGGCCAATGTGCACCAAATATTGGCGCAGTTCACAACATTGTGTAGGTGCACTGACATAAGTAAATGTGAGCCTGTGTATAGGGAAAAAGAAGTGCGGTGTCTTGACTAGAGGGACACAGTATAGTACCGCCACCAGGGGCGTTGCTAGGCTAAAACATTTGAGGCCTGGGCCCCTGATGTTTTCTCCCAGGCCCCGAATGTCCTGCCTTCCTGACAGATAGAACTGTATTGCATCCTCAGGATAGCAATACAATTGAATCTAATGCACTGCAAGATCTGAAGGACCTTTGATGACATCACAGGTGATGTGATCAGTTCTGAATGCAGTAGCTGCAAAGGACCTTGGATGATGTCACAGTCATGTGACCAGTGCAGGAGAGGACGGCTCAGAAGTGAAAAGAAGTCCTGGGAAGAAGCTATAGTGAGGTCTGCTACTTAGGCTACTTTCACACTTGCGTTTGCAGGATCCGTTTATGAGATCCGTCACAGGCTCTCACAAACGGTCCTAAACTGATCAGTTTTTCCCTAATGCATTCTGAATAGAAAAGGATCCGTTCAGAACGCATCAGTTTGCTTCAGTTTGCTTCAGTTCAGTCTCCATTCCGTTTTGGAGGCGGACACTAAAACGCTGCCTGCAAACGCTGTCTGACACGACAGAAAACGGATCCATCCTCCATTGACTTTCAATGGAGTTCATGACGGATCCATCTTGGCTATGTAAAAGATAATACAAACGCATCCGTTCAGAACAGATGCAGACATTTCTATTATCATGACGGATCCGTTCATGAGAGCCTGGACGGATCTCACAAACGGATCCTGCAAGTGTGAAAGTACCCTAAAGTAGAGGTAAGTGAAGGGAGAGGCAGAGCAATGCTGGGGGTTGTACTCATTTAACTGGGACTGTATGTTAGGGCTGAAGGGAGGGAAGTTATTTACATGGGATAGTGGAGTGGCGTGATGTTAGTTATGGTCGACTTAAAACATTGGGCCATATGCAATGGGGCTTGGGCCCCCAATATTTTGAGACCCTAGCAACGCCCCTGACCGCCACCAAATGTGTTAGAAAAGTATTACAATTTGCTTTCGTTTTACATACACCTTCTTGTGGTAGGAGCACTTTTGCACCTTTCTTTTTACACTGCCTATGAATTTACAGGAGGAGATACAAGAGCAGCCGTGAATCAGGATCCTGAGCGAGTGGGCATGCTGGATGCAGAAAAATGACAGCAGCCTACAGGATCCAAATAGAGAAGCAGGTGAGATGAGGGTCACAGCCCTCAATAAGTGGCCTCGAGCCCACACTTAGGGCTATATTCCAGTTTTGAACAATATAAAATCCACATAAAATCTTTAGAAGCTTTTCTTACTAGGATCTCGTTTTATACTCCATTTACATCCAAAGCTACAATCAAAATTCTGCAAATTTCTTACTCCCTGATGGTTACATAGTTAGCGCTCAGGTCATAAGTAAGCCTTAGGGATGTCTTCACACACAACAAAAAAATCAGAAAAGGGGGTTGTTTTGGTGGCAAGCACATGGCATATTGTAAGCCCCATTCAGGTGAATGAAACTGATTTTCAGTCGCAGAAATTTTCTGCAGCAAAATCTATGTCACACGCAGGTGTGGGGGATGGGGGGGAACCAAACCAAGCGTAGGAGGGAAAGGAGATTAGGCCTAGAAACTAAGGAAGGAAGATGGACACCTTCTACAGGAAACCCTGGCTCAAATCCTGTCTATCTACCAGTATGAACAGGCCTCAAATGTAGGCAAGTTCATACACAGGAACCTAAACACCGAACTGACCCTATAGGACCCTGGAAACTAATGACAGGAATGAGTCTATCTGTTCCTCCAAAAGGAAGGATGAACAGGAGTCTCCCTAAGGCCTAATAACAAAACAACAGGAGGGAAAAGGAAACTTATCTTTCAATGAATAAATGGAGGCTCCAGGATCTCAGCTGAAACCAAACTGCTGCTCACCACCACAACACTGAAGCTAAAAACCACAAGGAATAGTGGGAGAAGAAGCGATAAATAGGGGAGGGACAATTACCACACCAGGAACACCTGAGGGAAAAGGGTGTGGTAAAAGCCAACAACAAAAAGGGAAAACATGTCAGATTACACCACGTGTTGCCAATCTGACAGACCTCCTGTTATCTGTCATAGGAATGTCTGTGACAGTACCCCCCCTTCTACGGGTGACCTCCAGGGACCCCGGACCAACTTTGTCCGGATGAGACCTGTGAAAAGCTTTTACCAAACGACTGGCATTCATGTCAGATGCCGGTACCCACGTCCTCTCCTCTGGTCCATAACACTTCCAGTGAACAAGATATTAAAGAGTTCTACGAAGAACTCGAGAGTCAATAATCTTGGCGATCTGGAATTCCAAACTGCCGTCCACCATAACAGGCGCGGGTGGCAAGGGAGATGGCTCTAAAGGTTCAACATATCTCTTTAACAAAGATCTGTGAAATACATTATGAATTTTCAGGGCCTGAGGAAGTTCAAGACGAAATGCTACAGGATTAATAATGGCAGTGATCTTATATGGACCAATAAATCTTGGACCCAACTTCCAAGAAGGAACTTTCAACTTAATGTTTCTTGTGGACAGCCACACAGAATCTCCCACTCTTAGGTCCGGACCATTTATACGTTTCCTGTCACCCACACGTTTGTACTTGTTGCCCATATTTAACAAGTTACTTTGAATTTTCCGCCATATAGATGACAATGATGACGAAAAACGTTCTTCCTCAGGGATACCAGCGGTATCTGAACCAGAAAAAGTGCCAAACTATGGGTGAAACCCATATGCATCAAAGAACGGCGACTTGCCAGTGGACTCCTCTCTACGACTGTTTATGGCAAACTCCGCCAGAGACAGAAACAAGGACTACTCCTCCTGATTCTCAGAGACAAAACATCTCGAGTAAGTCTCCAGTCTCTGATTAGTACACTCTGTCTGTCCATTCGTCTGGGGGTGAAAAGCGAAGGAAAAAGACAGTTGTACCCTGAGCCAAGTACAGAATGCCTTCCAGAATCTGGACACAAATCAGTCCCACGATCAGAGACCATGTCAGTGGGAATGCCATGAATTTTAACAATGTTGTCAACAAACACTTGTGCAAGGGATTTAGCATTAGGGAGTCCGGGCAATGCAATAAAGTGTGCCATTTTACTAAACCGATCTACAACCACCAGAATAACTGTCTTTCCAGACTAATTAGGCAGATCAGTGATAAAGTCCATAGACAAGTGGGTCCATGGTCTGGACAGGATGTGCAACGGGAGTAGGGGTCCAGAAGGTCGAGTATGTGTCACCTTAGCGCATGCACAGACACTACAGGCCGACACATAGTCCTCAACACACTTACACAGCCCTGGCCCCCAGAATCTACGAGAGATGAGGTCGACAGTGGACTTACTCCCAGGGTGTCCCGCAAGCACCGTACAGTGATGTTCCTCAAACACCTTATGATGCAATTCAGATGAAACAAACAATTTCCCAGGGGGGTAAGACTCCGGTGCGTCTCCCTGGGCCTCAAACACCTTAGCCTCAAGATCAGGGTAAAGAGCAGATATCACCACCCCTTCAGACAGTATAGGGCTCGGATCTTCAAAATCACCACCTCCGGGAAAACTATGTGACAAGGCATCCGCCTTGACATTCTTAATCCCAGGACGATACGTGACAATGAAATTGAATCTGGTGAAGAACAAAGACCATCTGGCCTGCCTCGGGTTAAGTCGTTTCACCGACTCAAGGTAAGCCAGGTTTTTGTGATCTGTGAATACCGTGATTAGGTGAATCACCCCTTCCAACCAATGACGCCATTCCTCTACAGCCAACTTAATGGCCAGTAACTCTCTGTTACCCACATCGTAATTTCTCTCCGCAGCAGAGAGGTTTTTTTTCGAGAAAAAGGCACATGGGTGCCATTTACTTGGTGATGGACCCTGTGACAAAACTGCTCCTACCCCCACCTCGGATGTGTCAACCTCCACAAGGAAAGGTTGTGACACATCTGGCTGCACCAAAATAGGGGTAGAAGAGAAGCACTCCTTCACAGCGGAAAAGGCTTGCAATGCTGCATCAGACCACAATGAGACATCCATCCCTTTCCTAGTCATGTCAGTTAAGGGTTTAACTATTGTCGAATAGTTCTTAATAAACTTTTGGTAATAGTTGGTGAACCCAAAAACCGCATAAGAGCCTTCAAATTTTTAGGTCGATCCCAGTCCAATCCAGCACGGACTTTCTCTGGAGCCATTCGAAAACCTGAAGATGACAGCAGTTATCCTAAGAATTGCACCTCTTGTAAAGCAAAAACACATTTCTCTAATTTTGCGTACAATTTGTTATCTCTTAGGATCTGCAACACCTGTCTAACGTGATCCTGATGTGTCACCATATCTGGAGAATAGATTAGTATGTCATCCAAATACACGACTACAAACCTCCCCACAAGTTGATGAAAAATGTTATTAACAAAATGCTGGAAGACAGCAGGAGCATTGGTCAACCCAAAAGGCATGACCAGGTTCTCAAAGTGGCCCTCAGGAGTGTTAAAAGCCGACTTGGAGAACACCTTGGCATCAACAATCTGGTTAAACAAATCAGGAATCAAAGGAAGGGGGTACGGATCACGGACAGTAATTCGATTGAGTTTACGGAAATCCAGATATGGCCTAAGAGTTCTGTCCTTTTTCTTTACAAAGAAAAAACCCTTCTGCCACTGGAGACTTGGAAGGTCTTATGTGTCCTTTAGCCAAACTCTCAGCAATATATTCCTTCATGGCCGTTCTCTCAGGTCCAGAAAGGTTATACAGCCTAGATTTGGGCAATTTTGCTCCGGGGATAAGATTGATAGGACAATCGTATTCCCGATGTGGGGGTAAATCCTGACATCCACCTTCAGAAAATACATCAGCGAAATCAGATATAGACGCAGGAAGTGTCTTAGTGATTAGCGCAGAAAAAGATGTATTAAGACAATTGTCAAACGCAATAATTACCCCAATCCTGAATCTGTCTATTATGCCAATCGATGGTTGGATTGTGTTTGCTTAACCACGGTAAACCCAGCACCACAGGAGCAAGAAGACCTTCCAACACAAAACAAAATAAGTTCCTGATGAAATTCACCCACTCTTAATTTGATATCATACACCATCTGAGACAAACACTTTTGAGAAAGAGGCGCAGAATCAATAGCAAACACAGAAATCCTCTTCTCCAATGCACTCAGAGACAATCCATGCATACGGACAAACTGAGCATCAATCAGGTTCACCCCTGCCCCGCTGTCAATAAACACATCAATTCTCACAACCTTTGACTCTAGCGCCACCTTGGCAGTCAGGAGAAAACGGGTACTACAGGATGAAGACAAATGCACATTTTCTGTCTCTCCACCCACTCCTCCAAGAGTGAGATTGGAATTTAACACCCCCTTTCTTTTTTTCTCTTTTAGAGACTGAATGCATGGACATGCGTTGATAAAGTGTCCTTTCTGTCTGCAGAAAAAACACACACTCTTTTTATTACTAGAATGCTTAAAGGTGGAAGCAGGAGTAGCTCCCCCTAATTGCATGGGTTCATCCCCAGACATCAATCCAGGAGTATCTTCATCCGAAGTGTCACAGGAAGACAATACACTATGTGATAGTGTGTCCTGAAAGCGGGGCCCCCTAGATCTCTCTCTCAGGCGTCTATCCATGCATACAGCAAGAGACAAAGCGGCTTCCAAAGACATTGGAGTTTCATGAAAGGCCAAAGCGTGCTTCAGCCTTTCTGATAACCCTTGACAAAACTGACTATGGAGAGCCGGATCGTTCCATTCGGTATCCGTAGCCCACCTCTGAAACTCAGCGCAATAGATCTCAACAGAGCGCTCACCCTGACGAAGGTCACGTAACTTGGTCTTGGCCAGGGAGATGCGATCCGGGTCATCATAGATAAGCCCCAAAGCATTGAAAAATTAATCCACCGACTGGAGAGACGGCAGAGAAAAGGCCCATGACTGTGCATCTCCCTTGAGCAACGAGATCACCACATCAAATCTCTGTTCCTCATTACCAAATGAATGTGGACGCAACCTAAAGTACAATTTGCACGCCTCCCTGAACAAAATAAAGTTATCACGTCCCCCAGAGAATCTATCTGGGAGAGCGACTTTAGGCTCCAGACAGGCCTGGCAACCACCACCCTCGGGACCAACAGCCTGTGGTCTCTGAATCTGGGTGACGGTTGTGCGGAGGTCAGCTACCACCAAAGACAGCCCCTGCAGCTGCCCGGCGAGTACAGCAATAGGATCCATGGCTGTACAGATACAAACAACAAAGTGACGGTAATTGGCGGTTTATAATGTCACGCGCAGGTGTGTGTGGGGGGGGCCAAACCAAGTGTAATAGGGAAAGGAGATTAGGCCTAGAAACTAAGGAAGGAAGATGGGCACCTCCTACAGGAAACCCTGGCTCAAATCCTGTCTATCTACCAGTATGAACAGGCCTCAAAGGTAGGCAAGTTCATACACAGGAACCTAAACACCGAACTAACCCTATAGGACCCTGGAAATTAATGACAGGAATGAGTCTACCTGTTCCTCCAAAAGGAAGGATGAACAGGAGTCTCCCTAAGACCTAATAACACAACAACAGGAGGGAAAAGGAAACTTATCTTTCAATGAAGCAATGGAGGCTCCAGGATCTCAGCTAAAACCAAACTGCTGCTCACCACCACAACACTGAAGCTAAAAACCGCAAGGAATAGTGGTAGAAGAAGGGGAGGGACAATTACCACACCAGGAACACCTGAGGGAAAAGGGTGTGGTAAAAACCAAGAACAAAAAGGGAAAACATGTCAGATTACACCACGTGTTGCCAATCTGACAGACCTCCTGTTATCTGTCATAGGAATGTCCGTGACAATCTACCATGTGTGAAGGCTCCCTTACTGCAGTGGGCTCATGCACACAGGGCTGCTTCTGCCATGCAGCCAGATGAGAATCTCGCCTCTGGCGGCAGTTTGAAGTTTATTTGAGGGGGCGGCATCCCCACTACTGGATACCGCCAGGTATTTCCTTTAAACTGCGCCCCCCCCCCATGTAAGTCCGCTCATCCAAGAAGTCCTGGGATAGATGGTGCTTCTTAGTGGGCTAAAGGACCTTCCTGAAGTCATCTGCCCATGTGACCAGTGGTGGAAGAGCCAGAGGAGCAGAGAGCTGTGTTGCTGTATGGAGAGGAGCTAGGCTGGAGTTTGGTGATGCCTATCTGTGTATGTCTGTCCCTGTGTGTGTGTGTCTGTCTCTGTGTGTGTGTCTGTCCCTGTGTGTGTGTCTGTCCCTGTGTGTCCATGTGTGTGTGTCTGTCCCTATGTCTGTCCCTGTCCCTGTGTGTTTGTCTGTCCCTGTGTGTGTGTCTGTGTGTGTCTGTGTCCCTGTCCCTATGTTTGTGTCTGTCTCTGTGTGTCTCTCTATCCCTGTGTGTCCCCCTGTGTGTGTCCCTATCTCTGTCTCTGTGTGTCCCTGTCCCTGTGTGTGTGTCCCTGTCCCTGTGTGTCCCTGTGTGTGTGTCCCTCTCCCTGTGTTTGTCCCTCTGTGTGTGTGTCCCTATCCCTGTGTGTCTGTGTCCCTGTCCCTGTGTGTGTTCCTATCCCTGTCCCTGTGTGCCCCTTTCCCTGTGTGCCCCTGTCCCTGTGTGCGTCTGTCCCTGTGTGCGTCTGTCCCTGTGTGCATCTGTCCCTGTGTGTGTCCCTGTCCCTGTGTGTGTCCCTATCCCTGTGTGTGTGTTCCTATCCCTGTCCCTTTGTGTGCCTGTCCCTGTGTGTGTCTGTTGCTGTGTGTGCCTGCGTCCCTGTCACTGTATGTGTGTCTTTCCCTGTGTGTGTGTCTGTCGTGGTGTGTCCATCTATCCCTGTCCCTGTTTGTGTGTCTGTCCCTGTGTATCCCTCTGTGTGTGTCCCTGTCCCTGTGTGTGTCCCTGTCCCTGTGTGTGTCTGTCCCTGTGTGTGTCTCTGTGTGTGTGTCTGTCCCTGTGTCTGTGTCCCTGTGTTTGTCCCTGTGTATGTCCCTATCCATGTGTGTGTGTTCCTGTCGCTGTGTGTGTTCTTATCCCTGTCTCATTCTATGCCTGTCCCTGTGTGTGTCTCCCTGTCCCTTTGTGTCCTGTGTGTAACTGTCACTGTATGTGTGTCTGTCCCTGTGTATCTGTCCATGTGTGTGTCCCTATCCCTGTGTGCCTCTGTCCCTGTGTGCCCCTGTCCCTGTGTGCCCCTTTTCCTGTGTGCGTCTATCGCTGTGTGCCACTGTCCCTGTGTGCGTCTATCGCTGTGTGCCTCTGTCCCTGTGTGCGTATGTCTCTGTGTGCATCTGTCCCTGTATGTGTGTGTTCCTGTCCTTGTGTGTGTTGCCATCCTTGTCCCTTTCTGTGCCTGTCCCTTTGTGTGTGTCTGTCCCTGCATGTGTCAGTCCCTGTGTGCCTGCCTGTCCCTGTGTGTCCGCCTGTCCCTGTGTGTCCCTCTGTCCCTGTGTGTGTCTCTTTATGTGTGTCTGTCCCCCCTGTGTGTGTGTCTGTGCGTGTGTCCCTGTGTGTGTGTGTCCCTATCCCTGTGTGCCCCATCCCTTTGTGCCCCTGTCCCTGTGTTTGTCGCTGTCCCTGTATGTATGTCCTTTGTGTGCCCCTGTGTGTGTCTGTCCCTGTGTGTACCTGTCCATGTGTGTCCCTGTCCCTGTTTGTGTATCCCTGTCCCTATCCCTGTGTATGTGTGTTCCTGTGTGTGTTCCTATCCCTGTCCCTGTGTGTGTGTGTTTGTGTGTGTCCCTGTCTCTTTGTGTCCCTGTCCCTGTGTGTCCCTGTGTATCTGTCCCCCTGTGGGTCCCTGTCCCTGTGTGTGTCCCTGTGTGTGTCCCTATCCCTGTCCCTTTGTGCCCCTGTCCCTTTGTGCCCTGTCCTTGTGTGCCCCTGTCCCTGTGTGTGTGTCCCTGTGTTTGCCCCGTCCCTGTGTGTCCCTATCCCTGTGTGTGTCTTCCTATCCCTGTCCCTTTGTGTGCCT
The DNA here is from genome assembly GCA_900303285.1 of Rhinella marina. Taxonomy (NCBI): domain Eukaryota; kingdom Metazoa; phylum Chordata; class Amphibia; order Anura; family Bufonidae; genus Rhinella; species Rhinella marina. The sequence goes on from ONZH01028864.1 coordinate 364,965, forward strand.
GTCCCTGTGTGTGTCTGTCCCTGTGTGTGTGTCCCATTCCATATCCTTTGTTTCCCTGTGTCTGTCACTGTATGTGTCGCTGTCCTTGTGTGTGTTGCTGTCCCTGTGTGTGTCGCTGTCCCTGTGTGTGTTGCTGTCTCTGTGTGTGTCGCTATCCCTGTGTGTGTCGCTGTCCTTGTGTGTCCCCTGTGTGTGTCCCTGTCCCTGTGTGTCCTTGTGTGTGTGTGTCTGTCCCTGTGTGTCTCTGTCCCTGTGTGTCTTTGCCCCTCTGTGTGTGTCTGTCCCTGTGTGTGTCTGTCCCTGTGTGTGTCTGTCCCTGTGTGTGTCTGTCCCTGTGTGTGAGTCTGTCCCTGTGTGTGAGTCTGTCCCTGTGTGTGAGTCTGTCGCTGTGTGTGTGTGTCTGTCTGTATGTGTCTGTTCCCATCACCATGCCCACAGTGTTCCTATGTCTTGACGCAGCTGCATCAGAACTTTCTGTGGGGACAAGAAGAAGAAGGTAGAGGAGGCAGCGCCGCCAGCATGGAGTCCCGTGGAAGAGGCACAGGGAGGCACACTAAGGACACAGGCAACACTACCACATGATCAACACTAGTGTTATCTGTGGTTTTACATAAGACTGCAGGTAACACAACCACATGATCTACACTAGTGTTATCTGTGGTTTTACATAGGACTGCATGTATCACTACCACATTACCAGCACTAGTGTTATCTGTAGTTTTACATAGGACTACAGGTAACACTACCACATTATCAGCACTAGTGTTATCTGTGGTTTTACATATGACTTCAGGTAACACTACCCGTCCTCGTCGTCTGTAAGGAAGCCACTGCCTCTCTCCCCCCAAAAACAGATGACGGTTCCTTTGCGCCATTCCAGGGTAGGGTCTCCCGGCCTCGGATGGTAAAGCACTTGGATGACCCAGTCCTCCACAGCTTTCTTACAGTCCCATAGGGTCTGGGCATGGGCTGTCACAAATGCAGAAACGATGGGATTCGGCCGCATGGAAGATGTTCTCCTCCTGGGCGGCAGAGTGGACGCTCCAGGCGCCTCCGCCGCACTAGCCGACACGGTGGACACCTCCAGTGCCCATGCGATTCTCTGGGTCACTTGTGCCACTCTGATATCTTCGAGCCTCTCTGGTGGTTTGGGGTCGCTACCCCACACCATCTCTCCCCACTTTGGACGTAGTTGGTGCGCCATGCTGTCTTGTTGTTCACTGCTGGCTTGAACTGGAGAGGAGGGCGGAGTAATGAGGGAGGAGTCTTCACTCCCTATACTCGCAAATAGAAAGTTCCCGGTGGGCCGGGCTGGTTTTTCCCACTTCTGAGGGGGGCGTATCTTCACTTTCCCGCTCTTGAGGGGGCGTATTGTCATTTTCCCGCTTCTGGGGGCCGGGGGGCAAGAATAATGCATACGTAGCATTAGCGTACAAAATTTTAAGAACATTTAAGATTCGTTTGAAGAGAATCTGAAAAAATTCGGATTCACTTCAGAGTAGGAAATAAGGAGGATTCGTAACGAATATACCAAGCGGCGAATAGATTCGCTCATCTGTACCCCAAACCATCACTGACTGTGGAAACTCCACACTTAACTTCAAGCAACATGGATTTTCTGCCTTTCCACTCTTCCTCCAGATTTTAGGACTTTAATTTCCAAATGAAATGCAAAATTTACTTTCATCTGAAAACAGGGCTTTGGACCACTGAACAACAGTCCAGTCCATTTTCTCCTTAGCCCCGGTAAGATACTTCTGATGTTGTCTTTGGGTCATGAGTGGCTTGACACAAGGAATGCAACAGTAGCCCATGTCCTGGATACGTCTGTGTGGTGGCCCTTGAAGCACTGACTCCAGCTGCAATCTACTCCTTGTGAATTCCTCCTGGCCTTTTCTTAGCAATCTTTTCAAGGCTATGGTTATTACTGTTCCTTGTGCACCTTTTTCTACTACACATTTTCCTGCACATGGTCACTTGTGCCACTCTGATATCTTCGAGCCTCTCTGGTGGTTTGGGGTCGCTACCCCACACCATCTCTCCCCACTTTGGACGTAGTTGGTGCGCCATGCTGTCTTGTTGTTCACTGCTGGCTTGAACTGGAGAGGAGGGCGGAGTAATGAGGGAGGAGTCTTCACTCCCTATACTCGCAAATAGAAAGTTCCCGGTGGGCCGGGCTGGTTTTTCCCACTTCTGAGGGGGGGCGTATCTTCACTTTCCCGCTCTTGAGGGGGCGTATTGTCATTTTCCCGCTTCTGGGGGCCGGGGGCAAGAATAATGCATACGTAGCATTAGCGTACAAAATTTTAAGAACATTTAAGATTCGTTTGAAGAGAATCTGAAAAAATTCGGATTCACTTCAGAGTAGGAAATAAGGAGGATTCGTAACGAATATACCAAGCGGCGAATAGATTCGCTCATCTGTACCCAAACCATCACTGACTGTGGAAACTCCACACTTAACTTCAAGCAACATGGATTTTCTGCCTTTCCACTCTTCCTCCAGATTTTAGGACTTTAATTTCCAAATGAAATGCAAAATTTACTTTCATCTGAAAACAGGGCTTTGGACCACTGAACAACAGTCCAGTCCATTTTCTCCTTAGCCCCGGTAAGATACTTCTGATGTTGTCTTTGGGTCATGAGTGGCTTGACACAAGGAATGCAACAGTAGCCCATGTCCTGGATACGTCTGTGTGGTGGCCCTTGAAGCACTGACTCCAGCTGCAATCTACTCCTTGTGAATTCCTCCTGGCCTTTTCTTAGCAATCTTTTCAAGGCTATGGTTATTACTGTTCCTTGTGCACCTTTTTCTACTACACATTTTCCTTCCATTTAAAGGGAGTCTTTCACTTCATTTTCACCTATATAACTAGCACTGCCCCACAGAAGATTGCAGATACATTCCATAGATACCTGTGTGCACTATGTGTCTATATTCCATGTTCAGAAAAAGCACCTTTTATTCTGCTGGAAAATAGCTCCCAAATGCCCAGCTGAAAGAGAAACTAAAAACAGCTTTCTCTCCCGACTCGATTTCTAACAGCTATATCTTCTGATATACTGGTTAGAATGCTGAGATTTTGGTATCATTTGAAAGCTTGGAATGTCAGCTTTCAATCCCAATCCACTTGGGAGCTGTTTTCTAGCAGAATAAAAGTACTTTTCCTGGACATGTAATATAGACACAAAGTGCACACTGGTATGCTGGGATGTGTATGCAATCTTCTGTGGGGAAGTGCTGTTAGTTATATAGGTGAAAAACAGGTGAAAGACTCCCTTTAACTTTCCATTAATATACTGAGATATAGCCATCTTGTTTAGCATTGACCCTTTGTTGCTCACCCTCCATGTCGAGTGTGTCAATGACTCTCTTATGGACAACTGTCAAGTCAGAAGTCTTCCCCATGATTGTGTAGCCTACTAAACCGACTGAGGAACCATTTAAAGGCTTAGTAAACCTTTGAAGGTTTTTTATGTTGATTAGCTGATTAGAGTGTGACACCATGAGTCTACAATATTGAACTTTTTCACAACATTCTAATTTTCTGCTATACTGAATTTTTGGTTTACATAAGCTGTAAGCCATATTCATCAATGTTAAAAGAAGAACAGTAAACCCTTTTCGATGATATACTATATATATATATATATATATATATATAGATATATATATATATACACACACACACACACGCAGTACAATGCAAATCTTTTAGGCAGGTGTGAAAAATGCTGCAAAGTAAGTTATTTTTATTGATTAACAAAAATGCAAAGTGAATATACAAAACGGAAATCTAAACAGAATCAATATTTTATGTCACCTTTTGACTTCAAAACAGCATCAATCCCTTAGGCACACTTGTACACAGTTTTTAAAGGAACTCACTGCTCCAAATATCTTGGAGAACTAACCAGAGATGATTTGTGGATGTAGGCTTGCTCAAATCCTTCTGTCTCTTCATGTAATCCAGACAGACTTGATGATGTTGAGATCAGGGTTCTGTGGAGTCCGTATCATCACATCCAGGACTCCTTGTTCTTCTTGTTCTTGTACCTATGAAACTGGCTAACCTGTTGCATGTGCGACCGCTCATTCCCGACAATCTGCCTGTGTAAATATGCAGCTGTTCACCTGATGAACGGGTGAAATGAACGTTAGTGCAGACATCTATCCTTTTTGGGCAGCAGATCATTACAGTAGTACTGATGACCCCTTAGTGCACCTATTATAGTAGTGAACCATCTTTAGTGTTAATAAAATAAAGTAACACATATCCCTGTTCCCCCGATGAATGGAGCACTTCATGCTCTCCCAGCAGCAGGCAGGCAATATAATTGCGCCTGTTGAGTAGTAACACACACAGGCCAGGGGGATGATCCTCAGCTGGTCGTCAGCTCTCCTCCTCTGGCTAGCAGGCATGATGATGTAACTGTGTCTGCTGGGGAGAGCACAGGCTGTGGAATGAGGTCCAAACCCTTATCGATAACAAACACAGCATTTGGACCGGGGCCTGAATTTGGGACCTGAGTCCAGCTGCTGTGTCTATCATCCATTACAACCTGAGTCTCACCTGCCAGTAATCAGGCTCTTCTGCTACTGCAAGCCCCGTAGCAGCTGATAAGTCTACTACGGTGGTAGTTCTGCCCCTGATCTTCCACTCACAGCAATGATAACCTGACAATGGATTACCTATACAGGAGGTTTTGAGCTGACTGCTACAGAAGTACAATACTTTGTATTTAATTTTCAATGACATACTGTAGACTGCTGAAGTGAAAAATAAAAACAAATATAAAAATAATTTCTATGAATTTTCCCCTTTTCTCAAGGATGTGTCCCAAGAATAAGTGTAAAATGTCACATCTGCTAATACAATATGTACCGTATTTTTCGCCCCAAAAGACTTATTTTTTCTCCCCCAAAAGTGGGGGAAAAATGCCCCTGCGTCTTATGGGGCGAATGCTAATGAGCGCTTCCATTATGGAAGCGCTCATTAGCACTGGAGGACAAAGAAGCGGTGAAGACTCTGTACTCGCTGCTTCCTGGTCCTCCGTTCGGCTGTGCTGCGCACAGTGTGAGGGCGCTCTGTGACCTCAAGCTTTGCGCGCCGGGGAACAGCACAGCCGGAGGCAGAAGGAAGAAGAGAGAACGCGGGCGGAGCAGCGGCAGCGTTCAGGAGCAGGAGAGGCTTTTTTATTTTATAAAACATGAGGCTGCTGGGGGCGGATGTAATGTGGCTGGGGCTGGTAATTGGTGCTGGGGGCTGGTGAGAGGCAACTGGGGGCTGATAAACTGCTGGGGGCTGGTGCAAGGCAA